>OX465113.1:15984267-16514267 GCA_949987565.1 Luidia sarsii
GTCAAAAATTATCGTAAGTTATTTGTACTTACATTGATGAATACCACTATATAGAGAATAATCAGCGACTACTGAAAACTCCTTTTAATGTTTCAGAGATCTGTCCTTGAAAGACATGTACGTAGACTCAGAAATCAAATAAAGCAATACTTAAAGGCCATAAACAACATTGGTAAAAGTCAAAAGATTGCCACAGTTTGTGTGTTAAACCATTAAACATTCATCCCCCCAAAAATCCTGCAAAAGTTTTAGCTTAAAAATGGTAATCTGAGAAAGTAGTAAAGGCAAAAAACCTGTCACGGTTTTCGCACAGTTCAGTAGTGTAAGAAATAGTTCTTTACTCGAGATTAATGAACTATTTGTCGATGTTTGAGTGAAGATTTCTCGAGAAGTACAGCATCCCAGACCGTGAGATTTCAACATGAGGATTCTATCATGACCGTCTACAAACTGAGTAAATTAGAAGGAAAACTTTACAATCTTCCCAATGTTGTATGGGGCCTTTAAATCTTGCCAACTGCTTACTGATTAGGTCTCTTGTCAAAAAGATCATCGGTTGAGTACCGGTTGAATTCATCCGACCGATAAAATTTCCCCCGGTAGAAAGCCGATTGTACTGGACTCTGGGGTGAAAAATTCACGATGGCTATCCGGTGGAAACGACATCGGACGGGTCAAATCATCTGATACCCAACCGATGATCTTTTTGACAAGAGGCCTTAAAATGACCTCAACGCAATTTGAAAGGAGAAGATGTAGAGAAGGCTTGATATTTTGATGGCACTGCAGGACGTTTGAGAAAGGGTCCAGCTAGGATCAAAGAGGCAGACACTGATACACTGATCTTCAGCCCTCGGTATTCAGTAAACTCGTACCAGTTCCTCAAGGTGGATGAATTCACCAAAGCCTTCATTCAGGTCTGTGAATTCATTGTGCTCCAGATGCAGTGACAGCAAGTGACGGACGTTAAACATCTCATCGGGAAGACTTGAAAGTTTATTGTGGCTGAAAAACAACAAAACAAAGGCATCGGTTTCTGGATTCAAACACCTCATTTCTTATTATACCGTACACTTTATATACACTTTGTATACTATAGTATACTTATAGTGTACTTTTACATTCTCCTACACCCATTCTTTCATTCATAGTAACAATGTTATACCAAAATGAAAAACAATTGCAAAGAAATCTTTGACCGTTGACTTTGATGTTGCCACAAGAATTGCAAGATTAACAGCAGTTATTTCTTAATTGTTAATTTGTTAATTGTGCAATTGTGGGAACCGCTGAAAGCGCGCGGGGGAGAATGTGTCTGCATGACACACGGCCCAACGGTCATCGGTCAGGCATTGGAATTCCCCCCACATTCTTTACCGCAATCTGTATGCTCGGTTGTGGCCGACCAACTGGAAGATTTGACTGCCTGGATTGACAGCACCGTACACGCACACACACACACACAAGTCCGTTACGCTCCATTGATGACGTACAATGGGCCCTTTTTCGAACGGACAAGCTCACGACAAAAGCCACAACAACGTCCGAATTGTGCCAGGTTTTACTCTCTTGTACCCAGAGTATACCCTTATGGATTCATTTCACAGAAATATATTGTTCAGATTGTTTTAGCGAGATTTGAAAATGATGCATTGTTCAAAAACCCCCGTATGGCAGTCATCGGCGCTGAAAAACCACCCGTCGTGAAGTGGTTTTAAAAGACCAAAAAAAAGAGCATCATTCATTTTACCTCAGATTTAGTCTTTGTAAATTCACTAATTCCCCAATGGCAGGCGGAAGTGTTGACAGCAGATTATCGTGTACCTTAAACCGGAAAAAAAGGAAAAGGAAAAAAAGGACAACTTTAACATGCATGCATATGTATAAATAAAGTTAGGGTAAAAATAAGGTTACCATACTTGATGTATGATCAGTCAGAGATTGGGTAAAGCAATGAGTATACAGACTTGACCATACACGTGTATGTCTTCGCAGCAAGGCGCTATACCGTACTACATAGGACCAGACTGCCAGTGAGGGAGCTGCCGTTTGAATGTTGCAACCGAACCGGGAGGTTTTCGCCCATTTTGGGGGGGAAATCGCCACACATTTTCGCCACATGGACAGTTGCACACAAGTGCGTGGTATGTGAACGACATTTGCTAGAAATCTTGGGCCAAATGAAGCAGTATTTTATGAGTTATGCTGAACCTGCTGATCCCTATGCCACAGCACTAGTGAACGTTACACAGAAGCCTATGGGAAAAAAGCATCTAGTTATCTGTGGGGTTCCGGTCGGGAGAGCAGCGGACGACGTAGAACCCCACAGTTCTAGGGGTAGGCTGAACTTACGTCCAGCACAGTGAGGGCAGGCAGTTGGGTGATGTCGCTGGACAGCTCCCGGATCTTGTTGCAAGCCAGAATCAGCTTGACCAGGTCCGTCTGATCCCACCAGCCGTCCTCTGTCTTGTCCAGGGACACAGTCTGTGCCTCCACGGGCACGTCAATGTTGATGCGCCAAACACTGTCCGGAACTGCACAAGAATAAAGACACAAAACGAAATGCTTCAGACTGGCGCCCCCATCCTGGAGCCAGAGATACATGTATCTTGACTATTCATTTAGATTTGAAGGACTGAGTGCATGGTGGAGACACCAAAATGATAGGTTTGCTCTGTCAACATGATGTAGATCATCTCTCGTGAGATGGAGTGTGGCTCTGAAAAGAGCCGCAACTAGACGAAAATCAGAGCAAAGGGACATGTGCACTGCGGTGACATCATGTACGGTAGCACTTCTCTTTCAGGAAGGATTCTGGCTCTGAAAAGTTAGTACATAGTACTCAGTAATACTAAGTCCAAGTAACTTGGAACCGACAAGTCACACTTTTTTTATCGAATTTTGAAATTTTGAGGGTCGGGTGACTGCACTACTAGTACTAGTAGTACTAGTAGTACTAGTAGTAGTACTACTAAGTTTTAGTATTAGTAAGTACTAAGTTTTAGTATTAGTAAGTACTACTACTTCTACTTGTTCTAGTTCTACTATACTAGTCAATCAGACTGTACTATCACCCGACCCTCAAACTTTCAAAATTCGATACAAAAAATGGTGACTTGTCGGGTCCAAGTCACTCGGACTAGCTATAAAGTATGAGTATGACCATGCTATGACTGAGTATGACACTTCCCTTACCTGTGGTGAGTTCCCGGTTGCTCAGATTGAGTTGGCCGCTGCGCATGGCTTGCTTCAAGAGTGCTGGGGAGACTCCCTTGCTGGTGTCAGCGCCGGTCTGCCTCTGAAACCCCGCCCGTGGATTGGGCCTTCCGCGCCCACTGGCACCGCCGCCAGTCCGCGCTGACGGACCACCCCGTAATCGGGACATCTTGCACTTCCTGCAGGGCACAGACACGCCTCCAAGTCCAATACCTCAACGCCGAATGAAGAAAATGACTGATCAAAAGTGCTCCTTTGAAAGTTGCAGTTAATCTTTCACTGAGTCTTTTATCACTAGGGTAGGGTTCAGAACTGGCGTGAGAATTTAAGATCATGTCATGACAAGTTCCGCTTGTCATCAACGTTACACCGGAAGCAATACTGTCACACTCTATAGTCTGTTGCCTCTCTCGTGGTCTTTTCTTTACTCACGTGTAGACGTCCAGTATCCAGGCCATTTCAAATTTGGCTTTCGCGGGGGGATGTATGGTGGCTCAAACGAGACATCGCAAATTGTAGCATCGGCAAGGATTATTTTGCGACTTCGCAAAATAATTTTTGTTTGTGTGTCGTTCCCTACCGGGTGATAGCGACCCTGACAATGGTTATTGTGAGGTGGATCAGAGAAGCATTGCTGCTTCGTGAATATTATCATCTCCAATAATCATAAGGCTAGCCTTTGTCACATTCAAGATGGGTGCTGACATCGAAGGCTAGTTGCGGTAACCGTAACCCCTTCCGAAGGTCGGGGACCTCAGGTCTCAGTCGGTTACGGCATGGAGGAATAAGGCCTCCATGGTTACATTTACCGCAACTAATCGAAGGCCTGCCAATTACGACTTACGTGATTGGTCCGAAGTTAATTCCTGTCTGAAAAAGGATCGAACGGTCGATCAGGCCCCGATTTTCTCTTTTATGAATTTTTCGACCGAGTACAAGATACCCTGTTTCGTCATGTAGACATCCCTGGAGCTATCGCATCCCTTGAACTACATCCGGTCGATCATGCACGGAGCATAGGCCAAGCATGGAGCTATAATTATTATAGCTCCATAGATGCAGCCAAGTAAAATGCCGTACGTCACAATATGTTCATGACTATTTTGGGCTCTTTAGCATAACATTTATTAACATCCGGGTAGCGCTGTGCTATTAAAAAACATGTACTCATTGTCCTCCCGCAGTCGGGAGATTAACCTCATGAATATTCAGTTGTGACGTACGGCGTTTTATCTGGCCGCATCTAAGGTCTACCAAGTCTAAGCATGGGCCAACTGAGGCAGGCCCAGACTGATTGAAAAATACGCGTCGCGTCCCCAATAAAAACGTCGGACAGCTACAACAAATTAATAATTGTCCACAAGAAGAACTTCTGGCAGCTGCAGACGACGGCCGAGAAGTTAGACGAGATCATCTGGATCCCTTCTATTCCTTCCCACATGCCCTTCCAGCCCAGTTTTGAGAAAGACAAGGACAAAGCGGTCTTTAACTTTAAGCCGCGGACGGCTGATTAAAACAAACGCAGTACGTGGCTATTGTTACGGCAGCCGTAACGCAATAGCCACTGCGTAAAACAAAACCTGCAACCTCCAGCAATGGATTTTGGATAATGCTGAGACAACTTTTTAAAACACCAAAATGTTCTCCATCATTGTGGAATCAAGATTTTTGTTTCCTAATTGGGTTGTCTTGTCATTCTTCTTCAAAGCACCCAGAGATGATTATTGATAATAATTCGTAGAGAAACTTTCACACATAAATACCAACATCACTCCTGCAAAGTGCAGTCATTGTCATTTTTTTATTGGACGGTCTTTTCATTCCCGGACAAAGCACCCAGGAATGATTTTTGATAAAATTCTCTCAGACAAACATTCACACAAAAAACAATACCCATGTTACGTCTGGACAATCAAATCACTCGATTGTCTTTCACTTTCAGTTTTTAAAAATAATAGGCCCTTATGTAGCCTAAGGAGTAATATCTATGTGTATAATAGAAATGATATATATTTTGATAAAATATTAGATACATTAATAAAATTACCATGGGTCGTTAATTGGTTTTGAAAGGTGATTCCATTCTTAATCTCATTCATAAGTACATGTATGTACCTTTAATAAGTAGGAGTGTGGAAGTATTTGATCCATATTCAGGGGCCATTATGGCAGTCATGTTAGACCAGTAGAAAGCAATGGGCACATGTATGCTCCTATTGCATGATAATGAATATGCATTGACGGTATTGAGCAGCAAATATGCATATTCATGTCACCATCCATGAACCAATCAGATGGGTCTAACTCGCTCATCATGCATTTGTGAATAAACAGACACATTAAAGAGCATCTTGGAACGAATACGGTATAAGTACTGGCCATTGAAAGACTGCTGAAATAAAAAAATAATAAGTAATAAAAGAAATCATTATCTGAACCTGAATGTAATGCTTTTTGACTTATTCTAATGTCAGTTTGTCTCTAAAGATCAAGTTCATCACTCCAAATCTAAAATCACAACACTCGGTCAACACTGTTAGTATAATGCATTGTTTCTATCATTGGACCTTCCAGAATGATCCTGCAGGGCCTGTAATATGTGACCCGGCACAACGACATGAGGAATATCCCACCAAAACACTTTTTGAGTAAACAATGCCTGAAGTTAATGGGCATTTCAGTATCTTCACAATTCGATTACAAATAATATATTTTTTGTTGTTGTATTTTTGGAAATTTTAAATATAAGAGGATATTATATTTTGATATCATTTGAAAGCTAATGGTATACTCTTTCACATCATTAGAAAATCTCAAAATCTCAAAAGTGGGGGTTATTCTTCATTATGCTGTGCCGGGTCACATATTTGGAAAATGCCGAAGGTAGAAATGGTCAAGAGATGCCCTTTGTACTTACGCAGATGTTGTGTGTATTGTATTTAATTCTCAGTGCTATTCTAAGGTATTCACTAAAACTCTCAAAATATTATGAATAACCCATTAGAAATACACTTCATGATCTGAACAACTTTTTTTTTCTCCAAGATTAGAAAACTGTTCATCTTAAATTTCAAATAATGGGCATTTCAGAAAATATATGTTTTTTTTATAGTTTTTCAACTTTTCAGTTAACTTTTTGGCATTGAATCATGGATTTAAATCGAAGGCACTTTATAGTAGTTTTGGAACAGCATATTAAAAAAACACTGTTTTAACCCCTTGCATACGGATGACATGTACAGCCGCTCGGAGATTTTCAAAATTTGGACGCCGCTATTGTCCAAACTGTAGACAAAGACTCTTTTCAGCAATATTTATCATGAGAAACACCTTTTTGGACATCGGTTGCTGCATGAATTGCCAGATTAGCAGTAACAATGGTAACAATGTGGGGCTTCATTGTGAACGATCGAGGGTCTGCGTACTACTAGGAGAGACAGTGTGCTAGCCTGCCAGGACAGACTATGGAATGCACCCGCTGCCCTTTACCACAAATTGCACGCTCTGTTGAGGCCGTCCAGCTGGATCCTTTGTCCGCTGCGGCGCAGGAATGTTTGTGGTCAAAGGGTAGCAGCACACACAGTTCTTTGAGTCCTGTCGCACAGCTGACGCTCCATTGGACTACACACAAAAGGCCAATCTTTGAGGGCTGATAATCCCTTGAAAAATGCCACACAGATGTCCACATTGTGCCACATTAGATTCACTGTTACAAATAGTGCACTCTTATTGATTTATTTTGCAGGTTTATTGTTCTCTGATTGTTCAGCGAGCTTTTGAAATGGCGCTGTGCAGGCCATGGGCACTAAAATAATCATGCTGTCAAGGGGTTAAAAAAATCTTTGGGCGGAATTTTTCATAAAAAGGTGTCTACACCCGGGAAGGATGACAGTGATAAAGCGGATAATTATAATATAACTTTACATCCATCAACCAACATCCAAACATTATTGGGAAGGCTTACTCTTAACAATGTCCCTAACAATGTCTTCTCTGGGTTGGGGGTGCCATTCAGAACCGTTCAACCATTAACTTTCTCCTGAAGACGAGCAGAGTACACTGTTCGAAACGTTGAGTTCCTCCGGTTCTTTTCAGAACCACACTTACTCACAAAAGAGAATTTACATGGTGTCTCCGCAAACCTATTCGTCCTGTTAGAATTAGTTGACAGGTTGACTGGGAATGTCAGACTAGTTTCCTTTTCTTAGATCAAAGGAAAAAAACGAGAAATGATTAGAGATTAGGAATGAGTATAGACTTATTTCATGCCACTGTACCTCATCGGACAAAAACAATTTATTGTCGTCATAGAGTGTGGAAAATGCCTCTCTGTGGGATGATTGTACTAAAGATGTAATATGATGATTGTGTCGAGGAGAATGTAATTGAATGAGGGTTTGCCCTGCTTGACGTGATAAGCACTGATTGCCCAGTGCTTTGCCGGATGCTTGACAGGCATCGGGCAAAGCACTTGGCATTCAGTCCATGTTATGTTGAGCAGAATGATTGTACTAGCTGAAACCTGTCATTACAAAAGACTTCTCACGCACTTGCGACACATTATAAACCATAATATATGTGTCCAATCAATAATGATAAAGAAAACAGAAACCTGACAACCTAAGATGCTGTCAAATAATTATAATGGAGGTTCTCAGAGGTCAAGTAAGGCATGCACAGAATCCCAGCAACTGAGTCGGCTCTAATCCAGCGTCTAATCTCACGCACAGAGAGATCAGTTGTGTACTTCTCTCTTGATCTTGTCGTAGATTTCGGGGAAGGCGTGCTGACAGTCCAACTTCCGTCGCAGTTTGTCGTACAGGGTGTGGTCAAACATCTGCCGGAACTCTGCCCTGGTCATGTGGGTGTCAGCATATAGCATTTGAAATCTATGAGGAGAGAGAAATACAAAACAAAAATGATTACTGACAAAAAGACCTGGGTTGACTCAGACCTGGGTTGACTCAGACCTGGGTTGACTCCGGCAGACCTGGATGATCCAGACCTGGGATGAATCCGGCAGACCTGGATAATCCAGACCTGGATGACTCAGACCTGGGATGACTCCGGCAGACCTGGATGACTCAGACCTGGATGACTCAGACCTGGATGACTCAGACCTGGGATGACTCAGACCTTGGATGACTCAGACCTGGGATGACTCAGACCTGAATGACTGGGACTCGGACTCCCATTCTAGATTTTGGGACTCAAATACAAGTGTGGTCCTGGTGTATGGACCAGGCACCAACACAAAAAAGCACAGGACAAAGGTGACTCACCCGTGAATGCTGCGAACAAAGGCCTCCAAGCGTCTGGTCGTCTCCACAAAATGAAAGCCACTCTTCCCAGGTTTGCCATAGGCCCCTAGGTCTACAAACATCTCACCCTCGTCACCGTCTGGGTGCACTAGACCGGGCAAGGCAGGCAGGTGAAAGGGACACAGCCACAGGGGGTACAGCTGAGGTGGGAGACGGAACAGAATGACGAGGTGCTAAACACATTGGACGTCATGTGCTATGATCTAAACAAGTCATGTATTGGCTGAGTACTTTGCTGATTTAAAATCCAGGGGTACTATGATAACAACTACAGTAATATGCAAAAATGTCGCAAACTGCTTACTGACTAAAATGACCAAAACGCGAATATCAAAAATTAGGAAGCCGTGACATTTCGATCCTTGCAGGACCTTTCTCAATGGCCTTTGAGAAAGGTCCTGCTAGGATCGAAACGTCAGACCCTCCTAATTGTTGGTAATGTGAATAATTTTATTTTATTAATATATTATGATTTTGAATTGGAGAAAAGGTAATTCACTGTGGCCTTGCCCTACCTAACTTGTAGTTAATGTGTATACTCAGTGCTTTGCCCGATTGCATCTTTTAAAAAAGAAAAACAGAGATGGCTGATGACTGACTGGATTTGAACCCTCGAACTCCTGCTTTCTAGGGCATAACCTGGAATCCACTACTATAGGCATTGTTCAAGTGATGATGTGGTCAAGACATCTCCACTAGGAAGCAGGAGTTTGTGGGTTCATTCCCACTCAAACAGCCCGTTCAGTTTGGGCTTTTGGCGGTAATTGGGCACAGCACTTAGCATGTACAGTAGTGCTGACTAGACGTTGGGTACAAATCTTCAAGTCTGACGCACTCCAATCGATTCAATGAAGAATTTTCGTGGTGGCATCACATGCATAATCTCTTTGGAGAATGAGAGTGTGGCTCTTAGAAGAGCCAGCCGCTCTTCTCAGAGCCACACTCACCAAAAACACATAATGCACATGGTGTCACTGTAGACATTTTCGGACGGGAATCCTGCATGCAAACCCTTGCAATCTTAGCCTACTCACACTGAGCTCTTGGTGGAAGCAGTCCAGAGACTCTTGGAGTTTACCCAGGGGCACCAGCATGTCCTGGACCACATGATTCTGCTCATACAGCCGGCGTATGGTAGCTCCCTGGGTCAGCTTCATCAGAGAGATCTTGGGGGGCACCATCCAACCGCACAGGTAGCGGAACACAGGGCTGTTGCCAAACGGAATGATGTCCTACAGATGATCATGATAATAATGTCATAGTAATAATGGAATCTTATCATGTGCCATCGATTGATCAATTGTTGATGTATTAATTAATTGATCAATCAATAGCTGGTGGATTAATTTATTGAATAAAGAATTTTTAGGGACTTATTGACTGGTCAATGATTGATTGATTGATTGATGGATTGATGGATCGATGGATTGATTGATCGATTGATTGATAGTTGATTGATTAATTGATTGATTTATTGATTGATAATTGATTGATTGATTGATTGATTGATTGATTGATAGTTTATTGATTGATTGATAGTTTATTGATTGATGTGAACTCACCTGCAGTTCCCAAAAAATGCTTCTGGTGTGGCGATGGTAGTAATGACGTAGCGGGATATACTCCACCGCAGGGCCCGACTTCAGATATCTTTGAACATGCTTGAAGAACCATGGCTTCCAAAAGTAGCCAATTTCATTGATCTACAGGAACAGAATTCAGTCAGTCTGACAGTTCCTTTCATCTTTTCCTCACTTTTTAAAACTTAATTCAACAAAAATTGTGTATGTTGATAATTAATTGTTCATGATGTGCACTTGAAAATATCTTATTGCTTTTGACAACCACATGAAAAATAACTCATCACTTGCAAAGGGCTGAATACATGTAGGTAGAGCACTGATTCATTAAACCAAGGTCCTGCGTTCAAATCCTCATCCACTCAATCTTTTTAAAAACATTTTAAAGTCAAACAAATAAAGGAAAAACTGGCTGGGACCTTTTCTTAACAATTTCAAAAAATCGCAAAGAAAACCGGGACTTGAACCTGAAACCCCAGGTTGTGTGTACCACTTTCTTAATTGCTTAAAAACTAATTGACTTATCATCGTTCAGTTTTCTGTTCCTTTTCAATTCTAGGATTGCTGATCCTACATTAGGTCCAACCTTGCCGGTTTCCGCATCCTCGGTCATATTGGCTGTCATGACAACTGCCTCCTCCTTGCTGTACATCAGTGCCTCCACAAACTCATTGCCAGCCTCCTTCGTTGTCTCCTGGGTGAATGTGCGAATGACATCGGCCATGGAGCGTGCTGGTCTGTACTCCACCTTCACGTACTTCTTGGCCGGAATGATCCGGATCTCGGCAGCCACCAGAAACCCCAAGGTACCATGGGACCAGGGCACAGCGTAGAATAAGTCTGGATTCTCCTCCTAAATAAAACAGAAGCCACACGCACACACAACAGAAGCAGAGTATCAACTTAAAGGCCCAATACAGCATTGGGAAGATCGGGAAACATCGATGTCCACAGATTTCCTTCTAATGTACACAGTTTGCAGATGGTCATGATAGAATCCTCATGTTGAAATTTTACGGTCTGGGATGCTGTACTTCCCAAGAAATCTTCACTCAAACATCGACAAATAGTTTATTACTCACTAGTAATAAACTATTTCTTACACTACAGAACCGTGCGAAAACTGTGAGGGTTTTTTGCCTTTCTCTACTTTCTCAGATTACCATTTGAGCTAAAACCTTACCAGTATTGCTTTTTAAAGCCCAGCTACACAACATTGGTAAGATCGAAAAACAGAAATGTTCACAGATTTACATGAAACCTATACAGTTTGAAGATGATTTTAGTAGAAAATTTTGTCTAAAATGCTGTATTTCTGGAGAAAAGAGTAAAGAAATAATTTACATCTCACCACGAGATCTAAATAATTTTTCGGAACAATACGTTGAATGCTGCATTTTCGCGAAAAGAATTAAGCGGTTTTTGCAGTTTTCGAGACTCGGTTGGCGAATTGAGCTGAAACTTTCACAGGTGTGGTATTTCATGCACATGTCAGATCAGACAACGTATCCAGTATGGATGTTACTCTTTGACCTCAACCAATGTTGTGTTATCCCTTTTAACACACAAACTGTGGCAATCTTTTGACCTTTACCAATGTTGAATAAACCATACGACCTTTGAGCATTCGGTCATTTTTGAGGTTCTTGCAAATTGTTTTAGCAGGAAGATTATGGTACAAATGGTTTCTGGATACAAATTACAATACAAATATGCAATCTGACATGGATATTTATTGCATATTTTTCAATGCGCAAGTTCCTAAGCTGAGTAGGGCAAACCATCATTGTAAAGACAGTCAACTTGAAAAGGAAAATTCTATAGAGTTGTAGAAATGTTAATAAGATAAGATGAGGTATTTTCCCCTAGGACATGTAGGAGTAAAAATGATGAAGTCACCGTTATCTGACCCAAATGTTTGACCTGAACAATTTTTTATTTTTTATTTTTTATTTTTATTATTTTATTTGTTTGGGGGGGGGAGAGGAAATGAGGGCACATCCAGATATATCCCATGTGGATGACACAGTAGGTCAGGCCAGTGTAAACAATGGTACTGTGTTTTGTTTGACTTCTCAAAAGAGAACTGGTCTTATCAAACTTGCCTGGTCCATTGAAAAGCTTAACCCCCCCACAAAAAAAAGGTACAGAATGAAAGAACCGCATTGTTAGGATGCGATTGAGATTACAGGTGTAATTGAGTTATTTTGAGGCTCTGAAGATCTTATCGTACAGGTACTTTATTTTAGTGCCATCCTATTTGCTTTGTAACTGTGTCTATCTGTGGCACAACGCTCTTATCAGGAGCACTCACATTGTTTGCTCAGCATACAATTTGAGACTGCACTGACAAAAGGGTTGACTGATTGCAGACAAGGTCCTCCCACCTTGAAACCTCCGTTGGTAAACGGGTTCATGAAACTGTGGTCTCACCCTGAAAAAACTTAACAAACTTAACGATATTCAATCAAGGTAACCTATTTCACTCAACAGTGAATGTGCAAAATCATGACAAAAAGGTTTTTTTATCTCTTTCCCCCGCCAAAAAAAGGGTTAAAGTGATGGTGTGCCAAGTGCTTGAGCAACAAGAGGATTGGTACATGAACCCTTTAGCTCTTTAGGTAAAATGAATCTACAATCTATCAGCTTGTACAAGTTCTCATTGTTCAGTCAAATGGCAACTGAGCCTACCTTGGTGCATCTGACCAGACTTCCATCGGCCATGACTAGCTCGTATGCCACACAGGTATGCTGGAACAGGCCAAACTTATGGGAGGAGGTCTCAATGCCAACTCCCATTACCATTCCACCTGGTGGATAGATGCATGTAGGAGTCAGTCATTGACAGTAGAATGGGATCGGATGGGATGATATGGTTATGATTGGGTGGGATGGGTGGTATGGGATGGGATGGGTGGGATGGGATGGGTGGGATGGGATAGGAGGGGAATGGATGGGTGGGGTGGGATGGAATAAGATGGGATAGGATGGGATGGAATGGGATGGAATTGATGGAACGGGGTGGGATGGGGTGGGATGGGATAGGAGGGGATGGGATGGGATAGGTGGGGTGGGATGGGATAAGATGGGATAGGATGGAATGGAATGGGATGAATGGGATGGAATTGATGGAACGGGGTAGGATGGAGTGGGATGGGATGGGATGGGGTGGGATGGGGTGGGATTGGGTGGGATGGGGTAGGATGGGGTGGGATGGGTGGGATGGGATAGGAGGGGATGAGATGGGATGGGTGGGGTGGGATGGGATAAGATGGGATAAGATAGGATGGAATTGATTGAACAGGGTAGGATGGAGTGGGATGGGGTGGGATGGGGTGGGATGGGATGGTGTGGGGTGGGATGGGATGGGATGGGGTGGGATGGGATAAGATGGGATAGGATGGGATGGAATGGGATGGAATTGATGGAACGGGGTAGGATGGGGTGGGATGGGGTGGGATGGGGTGGGATGGGATGGGGTGGGGTGGGGGGGGGATGGGATTGGATGGGATGGGAAGGGTGGGTGGGTAGGTGGGTAGGTGAGTAGATGGGTCGGATGGATGGGATGAAAGTTGATGGAATGGGATGGGATGGGTTGGTTGGTGGGTGGGAGGGTGGGTGGGATGGGATGGATGGGATGAAAGTCCATGGAATGGGATGGGGCGATGGGATGGGGTGGAGTGTGAGGGGGTGGGATAAGATATGAGATGTTCATCCTGGATGTCAGACTTCACTGGCTTACCAACGGTCAGCCCATCCAGTTCAGGCAGAACTGGCAATGTCCAGCCCAGCGGATTCAACATGGCCGTAATCTGCCCCATAGTGACCAGTGGCTCCACTCGTACTATTTGACGGTCAGAGTCCACTTCTAAAATGTCCACTGCTCCAGGAAAAACAAAAAATACATGGATGAATGAGCAGTGAGAAATAGTGATGACAGAAGGCTGATCACACAGTTAGAAACTCCACATTCTCCAAGGAAAATACTGGCCAGTACAAATCACAGGACAATACTCACACTAGGCACATTCACATCGAACCCCCCCCCCCCCAAAAAAAAAAAACACAAACAAACAAACAAACAAACAAACAATTACCATCTTAATGATTTTGATTGATTCATATTGCAATCCAAACTCCACTTTTTTGGGTCGTGTGTTAAACTGTGAACTGTGACCACGATTATTTGATTATTAGTGGAGTTTGAATCATGGTGATGGAATTCTAACTCAGTAGGTCTTTTTCAAAATGTGTGTATCGTTTATGCTAAGCAGAGTGTGTGTGTTGGTGTGCGCTTACGTAAGGTGGGTTGTGGGGTACTGGAACAATGGGTGGGTACTCAGAACAATGGGCCCGCTCCTTGTGGGGTACATTGTTGGTACCCCATAAGGTTTTCACGAAACTAGTTATTTGGAAATAACTCAAAAAGGAGGAATTTCCGAGGTATGTTTATCTCTCGCAAACAGAACTATATTATATAAGGGACGTTCGCTAGAGATTTCATCCTAGGAAAGTGATTCTGGTTCGAAAGGGAGCAATTTGAATTAGGCCCTTCTGGGAGTATTTTTTTAGTACACGAGAACAAAGGAAATACCCCACAAGTATACGCGTGTGAGGGTGGGTGTGTGTGTGTGTGAACTGTGAAGTATGAAGGCACCATGGAAATGACAAGGATTATTTTAATAATTTTGATTATTTTTCATCCCGGGTATAGATCCCAAGCCGTTAGAGAGTAGAGATCAGTCAGATTTGACCATGGTGTAAGGCCAGGGTAGACTACAACATCATGCTGTGCCTGTCAGCCAACCCTTTTTTTCCCTTTTTGAGTTTTGCAAAATCCGGGATCATTTTTCGGATCCTAGCTGACACATACTGTACAGTGAGTCTGTCTGTGTTTTCTAAAAAAAAATGTTGTTTTTTTTTAAATGCAAATTCACCACCCATAAAAGGCTATAAAGCCACTCAAGGTGAAGGGCTTAGGAAAGAAGCAGATAGGGAGGAACTCAGGAATGCTGGAGATAGGAATTGACATTCCTCTTGAAACGGGCAAGATCATAGGCTGGGGGAGAAACATGAACCAGGAAGGGAATTCCAGAGAGAGAGACTGAACGAGGAAAGAAGCTGTTCCGATTACCTCTTTGTTCTACAGCTAGACAGAGTGTACGGGTGAGAGGAGGCAAACAGCCTGGTTGCTGGCTTACCTAGGTGAATGCGGATTTTATGGTGGGATTTCTTGTACTGTCCCAGGCGTAGACTGACCGTTTGGTAACCAGAGCGCGAGGTACACATGGGCTGCTTGCTACCACTGGATTTCCAACTTCTTACCTATAAACCATGCAAACCACCACAAAAGACAAAGATTATTTGGTCTTTGAATTGCCAAAAATAAAAACCTTCTGGGAAAGATTTTAGCAAAATAATCATTGACAAAGCCCAGAGCCAATCCAGAATTCTGCCTTTTAGAAAGGTTCTGCTAGGATCAAAACACCAGGCCCCTCCTAATTTTTGATATCATTATATCCAATCTTTTGGTCATTTTAGTCAGAAAGCAGTTTGCAACATTTTTGAATATATTTCTGTTGTCAAACCACAAGACCTGAAAGTTAAGTCTAAGCCCAATTTGAGATACATGTAGGTAGTGACTCGAGTCTGAGTCTTGAGTCACCCCGAGTCTGTCCGAATCTACCTGTCGCTGGATCCCTCGGACTCGTTCGTCATGCTTCAGGGGCGCAGTGTTCAGCTTGAAGCTGAGCCAGTTGCGCAGGAAGCAGAGCGCGTCGTAGAGCACGGACAGGGGCAGCAGGAAGAGACAGACGAAGATCCAGCGCTGGTGGACGATGGTGTACTCCAGGCCTTTGACACGAATCCAGAGGAGAAGACTGAGAACGGGCACGGCACACAGGGTGGCCCACAGCTGGTATGATTCTATCATGTTGCAATGGTCCAGTAGCTGAAATTATAAAGACAGAGAAATGATATGAAGAAAGGATAGGACATCAGAATGCAGAATTTAGATTCATATCTCCCAGTTCTTTGAAGGAGAGAACTTTCCCCCCTGCCTGCGATCTAGCCCTTTTTAAGAGGAATGTCAATTCCTATCTCCGGCCTTTTGGAGTCCCTCTCCATCTCCTTCTTTCTCTAGCCCTTAACCTTGAGCAGCTTTCCAGCCTTATTTCACATTTTTTTTTAAAGGAAAGCTTTCTGCCTTTGAGAAAGGTCCTGCTAGGATTGAAACATATCAGACCTCCACATTTTACAGATTTGTTTTGCTTTTTGGGGGTCAGCTTGTATGACATTATGATACAATAGCCCTGAAGCTGAACTAGTACACTGTGTAAAGACAGAGAAATATGATGAACAGAAGAAAGGAACACTAGTTGTCACTCTGACAAGGAATTTCAAATTTCCCAGTCATTTTCCTGTAGTTAAGTAGGTTGCAACTTTCTGTCTTTGCCTTCGCAACTTTCTGCCTTTGCCTTAGTCCCACTTACTGGGCTGCTAGGAGCTCCCCTTAAACGAGTTTTGAGATTGTCTTTCGCACCCTTCCTACCTCCATGGTCGCACTACATGTAGCTAGTGCGACAGATAATCTCAAAACTCGTTTAACTTACGGGAGCTACTACTACTAGTACTAGTAGTAGTACTACTAGCGGCCCAGTAAGTGGGACTACATGGAAAGGTTATGCAGGTATCTAGTCCCACTTACTGGGCCGCTAGGACAGGAGCTCCACTGAAACGATTTGTGTGTTGATGATCTGTCGCACACACAAATAGTTTCAGAGGAGCTCCTAAAGTCCTATAGTCCTAGTCCTAGTGGCCCAGTAAGTGGGACTAATGCTACATGTGCATACGTACAGTACGTGTACATGTACATCATACATGCCAGCTGAAACCGTGAGTGTAGTGTGAAGAGACGTACTGTGGGCAAGGTTTTACCATCCATGGAACTTACTAAGTAATACCATGGTAATACTCCTCCATAGAGCAAGGAAAAACTAAACTTCTTACCAGTTTATGTGGCGATCTGCTTGAGAAAAGTTGAGTAGTAACCAGAAACTTTTGGCACCTCGGCCACAGTCTTTGACAACCTAGTCTAAAGTATTATATCAATCAAATACGGTTTGAGGTGTACGTACGACGGTGGTCAGCGACTGAACTGGGTTACATACCGTGCCCGACTTTCTGCACGCATGACCGCAACAAGTGTTGTGCCCCTGGGAACGCCTCTGAAATAAACGACTGTTTGCGGATACGTTTACGACGTGCACTTGCCCAGTGTCGGGACAGCTATACTACCTCTATGATACACACACGTATAATGCCACACGGCATTTTGATTCAGAAAACAGTCGTCGTGCGCAGACCACCGAGCTCTGGGTGGGCAGCGGTGGGCAAATTCTCGCGGGTTCATGGTAACATTATTATGGGTTTGTTTGTTGTTTTAATTTCAGGCCCGCCTATCTTATTGTCCTAACTTATTAAAGACGCTTATGAGATAAAAGTGCCAATGGGCCTAAAACTCCAGTCAGGCGCTTTTATATAAAAAAGCCAACAATATAGAGCTGGTAATGTGAGGCCTCCGTAGGTAGTTCCCCATTCTCAATGTCAACAATCACGAATAGGGGAAATCCTACGAAACTTTGAAGGCGTGACGGCTCGCGGTTCAGTTCTCAGATTAATAAAGTAAATCCACTCCATATTTGAAGTGAAAAGCAGTACGATACGAGCAACACTGAACTGGTAAGTGGCAAGAGTGTAGCGTCTAAAACTTAAGCCGATGAGAAATCATTAGAAATTTAGAATGCAACATATTTTGGTAGTTTTACCTAACCTAGTCCCACTTACTCAGTTACTGGGCCGCTAGGAGTAGGACTAGGAGCTCCCCTTAGACTAGTTTTGAGATTATACGACAGATAATCTCAAAACTCGTCTAAGGGGAGCTCCTAGCGGCCCAGTAAGTGGGGCTAGGACCTACCCACTTTATAGTCCCGAGTAAATTGAACACGACAAGTCACCCCTTTTTAATCGAAATTTAAAATATGTTGAAGGTCTCCCGACCACATGCAGAGCTGGGATTCGAACCTGAGACATATGCATTCTAACTACACGTCGAGTTTGGCAAACTCTCATTGAATAACATTCTCCCATTCTCCCATTCAACATTCTCCCTGATGCAAAATTGCAAATCATGATATATCTATTCGCAGTGGCTGTTGCTACGGCAGTCGTCCGTGTGGTCCCCTGATTTGATTGTATTTCGTCAGCATTGCAGGCTGGTTGAACCAGTCTATTAGCTGATACTGATAGTCTGGTTCCAAGAGCTAAACATCCTGACAAATACTGTGAAGTCAGGGAACCACACTGACGACTGCCGTAACAACAGCCACTGCGATATCTATTACCATACTCTTCTTGGCTATCTTTCAGAGACCTGTGGTTTGCAAACCTTTTTCTCGTGTAGCTCGCTGAGTCAAAATGAGAGCGCACGGAGGGAGGCGTTAGAATGTCATCCGAGACGGGTTCGTGTGCAGTGATGGATGCAGCGACTGTAGAGCAGTGGTTGCAGAAGATCAGTGGTTGGACGTCCACCTCACCGGTCAGCACAGGCTTACCCAGCCCGAGTGATCTGGACCAGCTCGGAGAATTCCTACACCAACTCCACCAGTGGCTTCATGAATGTGTGAGGAAATTACGCGATCTTTTTAAAAAATTTGGAGGAACTTATCGAGAAGGACTACGATGACTTGCGTATTCAGTGATGAGACTTGAAGGTTTGCATGGTGGAAATACCAAGTGGAAGGTGACACCCTGTAGCTCTTCTCTTTCAAGAAGTGTGGCTCTGAAAAGAGCCAGTAACTCAAAGTGTGTACTCTGCCTGTCCTTAGGAGAGGAAGAGGGAGGGAAGCAATACAAACATAATATTTTGCCTGTGGGAAAGGTCCTGCTAGGCTTGAAACATCAGACCCTCAAAATGCTTGATCTCTTGTATTGGTTATGTAACTTGTAAACATGGTTAGAAGTGAATGGGTACCTGACTCTCTTCAGAGCTGGGGGAGGTTGAAAGGCAGCAAGGAAAGGAACTGACCACACGACCTCATAATGCCATGGCATTGTCAATGGACTTCTCTAATAAGGCACATCCCCTATACTATAATGATAGTATGGGACATTCCTATACCTAACTACTTTTACATTTAGTGCCTTCATATAATGGTGTTTATTTGCTGTTTTATTTCCACCGATTTGATTTCAGGGAAGGCCGGAAGTAGCTTTGAGGAGTGTGCCCAAGGTAGACCAGCTTCTTGGAAGACTTTGCCGCATTGAGGCCCTCCGATTACAAGGTAGAACTCCCTCAGAGGTTCATCAGTCGTGAGAAGACAAAGAGCTTCTGTTGAGTCTCTCTGCTGAGTGTTCCATGTCTCTCCTCTTTGTGCATCTTAAAATTTAGTTGGCCTGACGTTTTGATCCTAGCAGGACCTTTCTCAAAGGCTTTCTCTTTGTGCATCCTTAGAGTCCGTCTACAGGCAGGTCTCACAGTGTGTCTTGGAACTACGCACCAATCAGCCCAGCAAACCCCTGGAGGAGAAGGTCAACACCCGTGTAGAGGTAATCTTTATTATTAATTGGTTTGCGGTGACACCATGTGTATCATCTCTTTTGAGACTGAGTGTGGCTCTGAAAAAAGAGCCGGTGACTCCACGTTTCGAGCAGTGTGTACTCTGCTCGTCGTCGGGAGACTGCTGGATTCCAACTATCATCAGGGGTTTTGTAGGGCTCGGAGGAGCGGTGAAGCGTGGAGGAACCTTCCCGCCCAAAAGTTGTGGTCGTGACCGTTGAAGTGTGGAGGATCTTTCCCGCCCAGCCTGACTACTGAAGCACGACGTGAGGTGGGAAATCACTGGGCCGTGTCAGTAGAGGGCTGGGTGCCGTGGTTGAAGGACGTGGGAGATGTAGACTGGTTGGTGGTGTTGTCCCTGGGTATAGAGGACCCATCAGACAGTAGAGGTCGCCAAATGTCACTGATGTGGACACCGATGTCTTAAGGAACGGTGTTGTTCTTGTAGATCTCGATAGCCTCTCTCACCCGACGGGGATGCCATCTCTCAATGCTGGTAATGATAATAATAATCTTTAGTCTGCGTGCCCGTCAGCTACTTCCTTTAGGTTTGAAATACAAAAACTGTTGCAAACTGCTCACCGACTAAAATGGCCTGCAATACATAAATCTCAAACGTTAGAGGGCCTGACGTTTCGATCCTAGCAGGACCTTTCTCAAAGGCAAAGTGACATGACCATATTGTGTGCGCGGCGCCAGCTTTCCAAAACTTGTGCAAAAGGGGAAGACCATCAGCTTCATCGCACTACTGTCACTAAAGTACATGTGCGTCTTTCACCATGCGTAATCAATACTTCAATATCAGCCATCATCTTGTCATACTGTTTTGCATTTGAATAGATTTGTACATTTATGTATTTTAATTTATATCAAATGCAAGAGAAAAAAAACACTCTTTTTTTAAAATCAAAGTTAGAGGTGGGTGGGCGGGTCAAACAAGTTTGGAAAAAAAGTTGAAATTTCAAAACATTGAACATTTTGAGTGACCCCTGTAGAGTATCCAGTTGGAGAGCTCACCTAGAAATGTATCATTACAGGATCAGGGCTCAGTAAGGCAGGCAACCAATTCATGTTGTGAAAGGGTTTCGAATGAAACACTGCTGCAATGATTCTTGTTTTTCAGACCCGCATTAGGCGCAGTGTCACCTCTTACCAAGTGCCTCATCCGTGCCAAGGTACATGTACCGCAGGGACCTTGAGCTACCCAGTGAATAGGTACAACCGGAGGGCATCGCTAAAGGTACAGCAGCCAATGAAGTGACCATCCCGCTATATATTTACATGGCAAGGAGACAGGTTTGAGGGCTCTTTGTGGTGAAGGTTCCAGTCAATATTACATCTATGATTGAAGACAGTATTCTCCATTGAACAGATTTGAATCCAGCTACGTACGTGGTTTAAGTGGTTGAGATGTTGCAGGTTCAAATCCCGTCCAAGCTGCCTGTATATTTTTCAGCAGGTATCTGGGCCGAGCACTGAGTATACAGCATCAGTTATAAATAAGTACATGATGGTTAAGCCCGTATTGAATTTGATTCCTCTTGATGCAAGGTAGCAAGTTGAGAACTGATTTGAACCGAATCTGTTTGCTTGCTGTAGGATGTGGTTAGAAGGCATTTTTACTCGATTGGTTTTAACTAACACGCTGTCTGAACGTAGCCTTTGACTGGTCTTACATGGATCTCCTTGCTATCTCTCTCCATTTTTGTCTGTCAAATAGTTACTGGAATCTATGGTGGACGATTTGAAAGCACTCCAAGAAACCCGATGGGATGCAAATAATAAGTAAGTATCCAGCAGGCAATCCTCCAAAGACTTGGGGGCAAGGCTGGGGCGCCAATTATGTCTTGGCATTTCTGTTTAAAGATTGCCCTCAATCACAAAACTTCAAGGTTTGTAAAGTTTTTCAACAAACAAACAGACAAGAAACAGACAGACAGACAAACACACTCACCAAAAAAACACACAAAAAAACAAACAAACAAAGGAATGGAAACTGACTGGGAAATGTGCAAATAATATTTGAGTATTTGGAAGGCCGCCGTTTAAGGGCTGGTTAGCTCAGAGGGCAAGAGTGCTGGTATCCAAAACCGGATGTCTCAGGTTCAAGTCCCATTCCAGTCAGTGTTTTCTTTTTCAAAATGAAGAAAAATGACCTGTAAATGTTTTATGGATTGTTGGACATGATGAAGAGTAACAGTTGCATGCCCTTGGGTCCATCAGTTGCCTGGTACCCTGCCCACAACTCTCAAATGCCACAATAAACAACCTGTCTGAGCTCTGCCTTCCGCTGGTCACCAGTGGAGAAAGTGCAGTGGCCCCCCTGGTAGAGTCCCTGTTGGGTTACCACGGAAACGGCACCACAGATGGCCTGAGCCCCCGTTTCCTCCAGGCTGTCATGGCAACCCAGGATGATGCCTACACAGATGGACAATGCTGTAAGTCAACATTCTGCCTTTGTGGTTGAGAAACCTCAAAACAATTATGATCCGGCACAACAAAATGAGGAATATCCCACCAAAACACTTTTTGAGTAAACAACACCTGAAGTTAAAGTACATGTATCTTCACAATTCGATTACAAATCAATTTTCTTTTTTTTTATTTTCGGAAATTTTAAGTATTAGAGGATATTATATTTTGATATCATTTAAAAGCTAATGGTATACTCTTTCACATCATTAGAAAACCTCAAAATCTCAAAAGTGGGGTTATTCCTCATTATGCTGTGCCGGGTCACAATTGATTAGAATTGCAAAAAATCAATAGCCATTAACCGATGTACATACCCAAGGATCATCCTTCCCATTTTCGGTAAGATACAAGCAACTAGTCATTGTAAACCTGGCTACAGCAGTCCAGGGAACTCACAAAGTGGATGCAGCTTCTGACTGGCTCCAACACTCCACAGCAGAGATAGTTGACTATGTGGGAAGGCCCCCCCCCCCCTACACACACACATACACACGCACGCCTAAGGGCTGGATAACTTCAACACAGAGGTCCCGGGGTCATCATGTAAAGTTTTGAATAGTCCGTTACGAATAGTCAAACGCAAATCAAAAGCAATAACCATCTCAAGGCCATGCGGTTTCTAGTTCTATTGAAATGGGAAGGACCAGTCTCCTGAGGACGGCCAGAGTACACGCTGCTCAAAACGTTGAGCTGCCGGCTCTTTTCAGAGAGCCGCGCTCCATCTCACAAGAGATGTGTTACATGGCGTCACCGCAGACATTCCACTCTGGTTCCTTGGGTGTTGATTCGGGCGCATGATCCTCCCACAGCCCTGGAGTTGAGCTACGAGGGACGCGTGTCTCTCTGGTCCAGGCACCTGGCCGCGTTGCAGAGTGAGTTCCTGCACCTTGTGGACGCACTCAGCCGTGACGAGACTCTCCCATCCACGGCTGTCTGCAAGCAGCTCATGACCAGCAGGGGACTGGTACGTACATGTGCTCCACACTCTGCCTCTGCCATCATTGCGCACATAACCTCACCTAGTTGTCATGTAAAGTTTGTAAAGAGGATGGTGTTTTTCCCATTCAGTGACGCTGCCTCTCTGGTGACCCGTGGAACAAAAAAATGTACGAAACATTTTCGGACCACTTTCCGTGTTCTTTGCTATATTCCATAGTGGGTTTTAGCCGGTTTAACCATAAAGCAAGGACCTTGCAATGCATTGGCTACGGTTGGTTAATATAGCAGGCCATAAGATCGGAGCGGTGCTCGCAAGGGTATTGAGACTAGGGACGCTTTGCAGCTCCCATGCAGCTCCCCTTAGCAATCATGACACACGTAACCTCACCTAGTAGTTGTCATGTACTCTCCCGTAAGTATGAGATCTAAGCCATGAGTATGAGATCTAAGCCATGAGTATGAGATCTAAGCCATGAGTATGAGATCTAAGTCATGAGTATGAGATCTAAGCCATGAGTATGAGATCTAAGCCATGGGTATGAGATCTAAGCCATGAGTATGAGATCTAAGCCATGAGTATGAGATCTAATCCATGAGTATGAGATCTAAGCCATGAGTATGAGATCTAAGCCATGAGTATGAGATCTAAGCCATGAGTATGATATCTGAGCCATGAGTATGAGATCTAAGCCATGAGTATGAGATCTAAGCCATGAGTATGAGATCTAAGCCATGAGTATGAGATCTAAGCCATGAGTATAAGATCTAATCCGTGAGTATGAGATCTAAGCCATGAGTATGAGATCTAAGCCATGAGTATGAGATCTAAGCCATGAGTATGAGATCTAAGCCATGAGTATATGATCTAAGCCATGAGTATGAGATCTAAGCCATGTGTATGAGATCTAAGCCATGAGTATGAGATCTAAGCCATGAGTATGAGATCTAATCCATGAGTATGAGATCTAAGCCATGAGTATGAGATCTAAGCCATGAGTATGAGATCTGAGCCATGAGTATGATATCTAAGCCATGAGTATGAGATCTAAACCATGAGTATAAGATCTAATCCGTGAGTATGAGATCTAAGCCATGAGTATGATATCTAAGCCATGAGTATGAGATCTAAGCCATGAGTATAAGATCTAATCCGTGAGTATGAGATCTAAGCCATGAGTATGAGATCTAAGCCATTAGTATGAGTACTTGCCCATGAGGACCAGTACAGATACATGTAGGACATAGGACAAATGTGACCCGGCACAGCGACATGAGGAATATCCCATCAAAACACTTTTCGAGTAAACAACGCCTGAAGTCAAAGTATCTTCTCAATTCGATGAAAAATATATTTTATTTTTTTTGTATTTTTGGAAAGTTTATGTATTGGAGGATATTATGTCCAAAAGGTTTTTCCGAAATCCGTCTCTAAATGTTGAAAAAACAAGGATTTCAGGGGAGTGTTTGTGTACTGTTTTCATGAAAATGTAAAGTTCCTGCCTTTTTGAATGGCCGCTTTTGAGGAGTTAGACTGGTGCTGCTATAATGTCTGGTACCAAATGAACGAGCGAAGTCCCCTTGTACTATTTACAACAAAGTTCACACGGAAATAATTTTGATATCATTTAAAAGCTAATGGTATACTCTTTCACATCATTAGAAAATCTCAAAAATCTCAAAAGTGGGGGTTATTCCTCATTATGCTGTGCCGGGTCACAAATACAAACTTAACTTGAGTGTCTATGTAAATCAGAACTTAACTTGTATTCGGACTTAAGACTTTTTACTCACAACTGGGAACTTTTACTTGAGCCTCAACCTATATGACTCAGAACTTTGCAACTCGGATCTCAGTCTTGAGACTTGAGCTTGGTGACTAATCAGGAGACAGAACTTGGCCGTGAGACTCAAGCTTTGCGACTCGTGAGGTCAGTCCTTGATGACTATGTGTCCTTTTTGTTACTGATGAGTGTGGGTCGGTTCTTGGTGTCACAGCCCAGGGCTTGCGCCGAGAACCCAGCCTTGCTGTCTGCCGCAGAGGGACTGATGGAAGCCCTGCTGCAGGGCAGCCAGGGCAGCGGGCAGGCCCTGGCTCTCCTGCAGCAGTTTGCTGGCTGCATCAGGGAGCGGCAGTCCTGGCTGGCCTTGCCGCACCACCGTGGCTGTGAGTTGGCCCATCTTCACCTCCTTCTGCAGCCTGATCCCAGAGGTAGGTGTCCGGGGAATCTGCGCCAAGCATCATTCCCCCTCACGGCGCCACCTTCACAGGTCTCACAAGTTTCCACATCATAAAATTTAGTGGGCCTGACGTTT
Organism: Luidia sarsii; assembly: GCA_949987565.1. NCBI lineage: Eukaryota > Metazoa > Echinodermata > Asteroidea > Paxillosida > Luidiidae > Luidia > Luidia sarsii. Next base: position 16,009,728 of record OX465113.1, read on the forward strand.
CGATCCTAGCAGGACCCTTCTCAAAGGCCTTTGAGAAGGCCTTTCTCAAAGGCCTTTGAGAAAGGTCCTGCTAGGATCGAAACGTCAGGCCCACTAAATTTTAAGATTTACATTTTGGTAATTTTAGTCAGTAAGCAGTTTGCAACATTTTTGTATATCAACTTACTCTTTTCTTAGATAAATGCAGCATTTTAGACAGAAATCTTTCAGTGCAAGGTTTCTACTGTAACCATCTTCAAACTATATCAGTTTTATGTAAATCTGTGAACATTTCTGTTTTTCGATCTTACCAATGTTAATATAGGAAGGTTTGCGGTGACACCATGTATCAGGTCTCTTAAAGGAAGAGGTTTGGTTCTGAAAAGAACCTGAGTGGTAACTCAGTGGTAACTCAGGTTCTTTTCAGAACCAAACCTCTTCCTTTAAAAGACCTTATACATGGTGTCACCGCAAACCTTCCTATATTGATTCACCCACCATGCAAAGCCTTAAGTCTTACTTACCAATGTTGTGTAGGGGCTTTAAGCAACACTTTGACAATAAATGGACAAGGCAGATAACTCCGCTCTGACTTAAGTTAATTTGTTTCATTTCTCTGTAGAGCTACCACTTGAGTCCGTCTGTCTTCACATCAATAGCATTTGCATCTGTCTGTCACGGATTGCCACCGCCACACCCACCAGACTATCCTGTGCTTGGTTGCTACTCATGCAGTTTGAGGTCTGGTACCCCGTAGTCGTCCAGCTGCTGCTGCTGGGCAAGGCGGAGGACGTGCCGGCTTGTCTGAACGTGGTTGCCTTCTACAACATGCCCACGGCCACTGGCAAGCATGAAGGCTTCAAGGTGATGCTTGCGTCTGTCCCAGCAAACCGGCCAGAGGCATTTCTCTACACTCATCCCACGCACATATTATCATAGAGATAACCCATTTTGTAGTTGTGATACACCGGATGGTTTTCTGTGCATCGATCACTGTCTTGCGATTGATCGTAAGCTACGATGAGTTTGGCGAAATCGACCCCAGCACTCAGTGGTCAGAGGTCATCGCACCAAGTGGTAAAGACAAAGAACATGTCGGTGTGTTGGCTATGGTAACGCAAGCAAGAAGGAGGAGGTGGATCCAGTGACTGGTCCAAGAGTAACCTGGGTCAGGTACACCGTATATAATTGCTGGGTCACACTATTGAAGACACAGATCTATGCATAGACTTACTTGGGTTAGATGCACTGATTGTAGCAGCGTTACACAAGCCCAAAACAAGCACTGACCGGCCTTTAGATGCTGTCTGAACGAACTCGGCTACTGTAGCTATAGATAGGACTTTGTCCACCATTGCGTACACCGTATATAACTGCTGGGTCACACTATTGAAGACACAGATCTATGCATAGACTTACTTGGGTTAGATGCACTGATTGTAGCAGCGTTACACAAGCCCAAAACAAGCACTGACCTGCCTTTAGATGCTGTCTGAACGAACTCAGCTACTGTAGCTATAGATAGGACTTTGTCCACCATTGCGTACACCGTATATAACTGCTGGGTCACACTATTGAAGACACAGATCTATGCATAGACTTACTTGGGTTAGATGCACTGATTGTAGCAGCGTTACACAAGCCCAAAACAAGCACTGACCTGCCTTTAGATGCTGTCTGAACGAACTCAGCTACTGTAGCTATAGATAGGACTTTGTCCACCATTGCGTACACCGTATATAACTGCTGGGTCACACTATTGAAGACACAGATCTATGCATAGACTTACTTGGGTTAGATGCACTGATTGTAGCAGCGTTACACAAGCCCAAAACAAGCACTGACCTGCCTTTAGATGCTGTCTGAACGAACTCGGCTACTGTAGCTATAGATAGGACTTTGTCCACCATTGCGTACACCGTATATAACTGCTGGGTCACACTATTGAAGACACAGATCTATGCATAGACTTACTTGGGTTAGATGCACTGATTGTAGCAGCGTTACACAAGCCCAAAACAAGCACTGACCTGCCTTTAGATGCTGTCTGAACGAACTCAGCTACTGTAGCTATAGATAGGACTTTGTCCACCATTGCGTACACCGTATATAACTGCTGGGTCACACTATTGAAGACACAGATCTATGCATAGACTTACTTGGGTTAGATGCACTGATTGTAGCAGCGTTACACAAGCCCAAAACAAGCACTGACCTGCCTTTAGATGCTGTCTGAACGAACTCGGCTACTGTAGAGCTATAGATAGGATTTTGTCCACCATTGCGTACACCGTATATAACTGCTGGGTCACACTATTGAAGACACAGATCTATGCATAGACTTACTTGGGTTAGATGCACTGATTGTAGCAGCGTTACACAAGCCCAAAACAAGCACTGACCTGCCTTTAGATGCTGTCTGAACGAACTCGGCTACTGTAGCTATAGATAGGACTTTGTCCACCATTGCTTGTTGTAAATGTGGGTTTGACCTTCGCACTGCAGGCAGAGCTCGGTGAGGTGCTGACCTCTCTGCAAGGCCTGCGCAGCGTGTCCGACCTTCGACCCCGTGACCTCCACGAGGCTCTCGGAAGACATCTCGGGAGGGGATGCCAGGATGACCTGCTGTCTGGCGTGGTTCAACCACTGCTGAGGCTTTTCGCCTTCCATGGAAAGGCCGCTCATCAGATCCAGGATGATATAGTCCGACTGGTCAGTGGGGAATCCGTGTCTTCATACATTAGCTGGGATGCACTTTAGAAGTCATTGCCAGGAATCTCTCCTGTTGCCGTCCTTTTGGCTCTGACACTGTAAACATCTTAACCGTGAAAAGGGGGTGAAAATGTCATTTTGCCTTGAAACTAAAAAGTCACTGTGATTTCACGATGCATTTTACAGTGAATTCACCGTGAAAATGATCGCCTCTCTGACCTGAAAATGACATCTTCAGTTCACTAAATAGACCGTGAAAAAAACGTGAATATCTAGGGTGGCAAGCTCTAGCCTTGAGGGTTGGCTTATTCAATTACCAGTAGGGACCCTCAGCCCCCATAGAGGTACTGTATGATGTCTTTGTAACTGTAACTACCAGATACTTCTAAATTGCCTCTCAGAGCCATTTCCACCAGAAATTTATTTTTACGGCTTAATGACATTTTCACCCCATTTTCACGGTATAGATGTTCATAGTGTGAATGCTATGAAAATACGAGCATTGCATTTTGGAATTCGAAATTACCAATACCAATCTAAACTGACCTATGACCGAAACAAAATTTGGTTTAGGACTGCAGAAATTATTATTATTATTATTATTATTTATTCGGCCAAGGAAAACAAGTACATTCAGGGTGAGAAAGGTCATACAGTCTATATCGTGGAAATTCAAGATGGGAAATAAATTGATGAATAAATAACAAACAAGGAGAAAATTACGCACATGTATCAGAGATGTGATAGGTCAGGATGAGAAGGGGAAGAGATGGGGCAAGGACTGGGGATGAGGGGAAGAGATTGGACAGGAGGGTAAGAGGGAAGGAGAAAACAGAGTAAGGACAATCCAAGGACAAGCAGAGTAAGGACAATCCAATCGAAGATGGCCAGGAGGAAGAAAAGTGAAAAACACTGTGACTCAAAAGCCTCATGAGGATATTGAACAATAAAAGAATCATAAAGAGCAGGAAACAGATTAGAAATGGATGTGAGACTATTAAAGGCTGCTTACAAAGTGAAGGTTTTGGCTTGGGCTTAGGCTACAGTCATATTTTATCTTACTCGTTATAATATCACAAGATCACAGGCATCTAAAAAACAAGCGTTTGGCCCCCAGTTTCTTGGGGGAATACTCTGTACCTATCAAGACAACAAACCTTCAAAATTGGCAACACACCACAACCTTGATTTTCAGGTTTTGTCAGACGGAGACAAAGCCTGAGCCTAAGCCTTCGTTTCGAAAATGGCCTAAATCTCTGTGTTCTTTGTTGATAAAGGCTCTGATGAGCCATGGCCTCCCCTGTAGTAACGGTTCAGCTGGGTATTCCAAGACAGTTGAGTAAATGCTCTCCATAGGGTGACCTCGTAGGTTGCTTCTCTGTGAGCTATGAAGCCCTTAGGGGAATGCCTGCACAAACAACTCTCTTCTTTTAGTCATGGAGGGCTCCAGTGTAAAGAAGCATTTAGCCTATTGTTTCTCCACATTTTATTTTCAGGCGTCTGGTGGGAACCAGCCAAATGCCACGGATACATTGGCCTTCTTCCTGGACTGTATTGAGTTCAGTCTCTCGGCAGCATTTCCACGTGTTTTCCGGGAAAAGACCCAACAAGATGCCAGTGTTGGGGACCGGGGAAAGGAGTTGGTAAACACACTGCACTTGTGCAGAGCCTCCTATGCGGAGTACCAGCAAGGGAGGTCTGATGGAGCTGGGTTTAGGATTGATGGCGACTCATGCGGTAGCTTGTTGGACAGATGTGGTAGAGTGCTGAGACTTATAGTGCCACTGACTCGGTGAATTGGTACTGAAGACACTTGGCTGGACTCTATGGGCTCCACACTATTGTTGGCCAACAGTTGGGGTTGGGGTTGGGAATGGGGTTGGGGTTGGGGTTTGGGTTGGGGTTGGGGTTGGAGTTGGTATTGGGGATGGGGTTGGGGTTGGTATTGGGGATAGGGTTGGATTGGGGATAGAGTTGGGGTTGGGGTTGGGATTGGGGATGGGGTTGGGGTTGGTATTGGGGATGGGGTTGGATTGGGGATAGAGTTGGGGTTGGGGTTGGGATTGGGGATGGGGTTGGGGTTGGTATTGGGGATGGGGTTGGATTGGGGATAGAGTTGTGGTTGGGGTTGGGATTGGGGATGGGGTTGGGGTTGGTATTGGGGATGGGGTTGGATTGGGGATAGAGTTGGGGTTGGGATTGGGGATGGGGTTGGGGTTGGTATTGGGGATGGGGTTTGATTGGGGATAGAGTTGGGGTTGGGGTTGGGATTGGGGATGGGGTTGGGGTTGGATTGGGGATAGAGTTGGGGTTGGGGTTGGGATTGGGGATGGGGTTGGGAATGGGGTTGGGGTTGGGGTTGGGGTTGGGGTTGGAGTTGGTATTGGGGATGGGGTTGGGGTTGGTATTGGGGATAGGGTTGGATTGGGGATAGAGTTGGGGTTGGGGTTGGGATTGGGGATGGGGTTGGGGTTGGGAATGGGGTTGGGGTTGGGGTTGGGGTTGGGGTTGGAGTTGGTATTGGGGATGGGGTTGGGGTTGGTATTGGGGATAGGGTTGGATTGGGGATAGAGTTGGGGTTGGGGTTGGGATTGGGGATGGGGTTGGGGTTGGTATTGGGGATGGGGTTTGATTGGGGATAGAGTTGTGGTTGGGGTTGGGATTGGGGATGGGGTTTGGGTTGGGATTGGGGATGGGGTTGGGGTTGGTATTGGGGATGGGGTTGGGGTTGGTATTGGGGATGGGGTTGGATTGGGGATAGAGTTGGGTTTGGGATTCGGGATGGGGATGGGGTTGGGGTTGGTATTGGGGATGGGGTTGGGGTTGGTATTGGGGATGGGGTTGGGGTTGGTATTGGGGATGGGGTGTGATTGGGGATAGAGTTGGGGTTGGGATTAGGGATGGGGATGGGGTTGGTATTGGGGATGGGGTTGGGGATGGGGTTGGATTGGGGATAGGTTTGGGATTCGGGATGGGGTTGGGGTTGGTATTGGGATGGGGTTGGGGTTGGTATTGGGGATAGGTTTGGGATTCGGGATGGGGTTGGGGTTGGTATTGGGGATGGGGGTTGGTTTTAGGCATGGGCTTGAGCTTAGGCATGGGCTTGGGACAGGGCCTGGACCCAGGCTCCTGCTAATGTACAAATACATGTAAATACATGTAAATAAAATCCCATTGAAAAATGAACCATTCCTGAAGTTGATCATGTTAGATGCATCCGGCTTTGCCGTGTTCCCTGCTGTCCAAAAAAATAAGCAAACAGAAAGATGAGTGATTTTTCCTGTGCTAAAGGATTTCCAAGCCACGATGACACAAATTTACAGGTGATTTCCTAAGTTACAAATGAGAATGTTATGTGTGTTTACAATCCATGTACAATGGGTTTAAGCGATGTGGATATCATTTGAAGGTTCACATGGTTGAAGCAAAGAGTTGACAGTTTGCAGGGACATCATGCAAGTCAGGTCACACTACATCTCAAAAGATGCCCTGTACGGTGTCACAGCAACGTGGAATCTGGATTACCAGTGGTTTTTATCTTCACGCACTGGTTGAACTATTCACGAGAATGCCAGCATATCTGCGAAAGACTTGGAGTGGGAAAGAAAAAGGGAAATGAGCCATGGACATTTTGTATGCTTTCTGGACAACTTAATATTTTTTTATTCCTCATTTATAGCTTAATTATACACGGCTTTGCCCAATGGTAAGTACACAAAACAACATGGTTGCACCCTTGAATCTATTGGTTTTTTGTATTAATACAATACAGACAGAGACACCATTTGGGTTTTTTTTCTTTCAGTTTGTTCCTTAAATCTACGTAATCCACACACACACAAAAATGCAACACACTTTCTTTTTGTTTCTTCTTAAGGATCCGTACGAGTCTATTGCAGCACTGTCTTAGGAATGTCCAGTCCTTTGAGAGGTGAATCTCCCTTGTTTAGTATGTACCTCTACTACCACAGTCTGTCATTAGCAGATATATACATGCTTCTATGGCATACAGTACACGTCTGCAAGACTACGCTTTTTCTAAACACATCACCAGAGTTCTACAAACACAGTTTTGCCGTAGATTTCTATCTTCTTATTCTGGTTGGTAGCCCATGCCCAAATACATCACAATACACAATTCTGTCTGTACATAGTATTAAAAATGCCACATTAAAACATTCCGGGATTTTTTGTTGCTTTGTGTGTTTTTTTTAATTCTTTTTTCTGTCGTTTTGTTCCTTTTTTTAAATCTTTTTTTTTTTGCGAGCAGTGGACAAAAATATCGTCATCTACACGAAAATAAAATAAACATCAGGCAAATGGCACATCTAGGGCAGGATTTATACAAGATCTATGTTACATGTAGTTCATGACGATATCATAGCAGATTGTCTTAAAGATGTCATCGGTTCAAACACAAACAAACAAATAAACACATCATTTCAAGCAAACACATCGTTCAAAGTTAAAACGACCCCCCTATCATCTTGGAATTTATATACAAAGAGAAAAGATCGACTCCTGAACTGGCACTTGTGTTGCAGACACCACACCAGAATTCAATTCCTTGACTGTCGCTTCACGGAACACAACGTGATGGAAAAGGAAAAACGTATGTACAAATTGCCAGCACGTCCTAGAAAAACAACTGCATGTATTGTCCCCCCCCCTCCCCCCCCCCCCGCCCCTGTGGGGAGGTATTCAGCCCTGCAGACTGTAACCAAGGAGACAGAAAGGTCAAGGGTGAGAAGGTTCTGAAATGGTGAACAAAATGTGCAGCAATGAATGCCATCAAACAGATTTTACAACCAAAACAAAACCAAGACTTGTGGGTGATTATAAATTTCTATGTAATTAATATCACATTCACAATGGTTTACTTTGGACATGCACATCACAGATTTGAACTATTTTTATGTTACTTTATGCAGAACAAACAGAAACGGCATTTGGCACAAAATGAGTCGTGTGGCATATGGTGCACAGACAGCAAATAAAACTGATTTCCTAGTCGAGAGAATTGTGATTTCGTAACATTAAGGCCTTCCACCAAAGTCTTGCTGTGGGGTTATACTATTAATGACATCCCCACAACAAATTCAGCTTCAAATCCTGGATAAATGGGGACACATTTACCATCTTAGGCTGTTGCTTGGCAACAGCTGCCTGGTTTTTCCCTGTGACATGTCATATGGTGACCTCAATAATATCAAAGGCAAAATATACAAACTCCACACTACCATACACAGCTAAGTCAAGGTACATGACCTAGTCAGCGAATGTTTACTGAAGTAAAGAAACAAATGGCCCTTTTAGTACTTTTCCTTTAAAAAAAGCAGTTTTTAAATATTGTCATGTACATGTATTTACATGCGACAAGCCCCGGTGTAAACAAGTTGGTTTCCAATGTCAGGTCGAAAACTCGTTTAAATACAATTGTGACTAATCAACAAAATCAAATATTTAAAAAACTGGTTTCTTTACAGGATGATTACTGGTAGTTGGCAATAAATTAGCTCAATACAACAAGCTGAACACATCCGCTGAGACATACAAATATGACCAAAAATATCCAAGAAAACTTGAAGCACAACTCAACAGGAATTGAATATTTGCCGATTGCACCTACTCTATACACCTCTTAAATCTGAATGCACAATACTACTTTTTAGCGACCCACATCTGTTCAGTGATCCAATTATTGTGAACGTGACTTTGTACTGAACAGAATTTCCTTCTAAATTGCTATCAAATTCCTGCAGAAATTAAACTTGGCAAGACTGATTTTTGACACAAGGCCTCCGGTACATCATACATGTACTAGAGGGCTGGGTTCAAAGCCAGTCCGACTTTCTTAACTATTTCAATAAATTTAAAAAGAAAAGAAAAAAAGTTACAAAACAAATTGCAGTCAGTCTCAGATACAGACCAGCACACAAACCTCCTAAAAAAGAAGAAAAATGCAATCAATATCGGCATTTACAAATTGTGGCAAATAATAAAGCAATAAACTAACATTTAAAAGCAACTTAATTTAAACCAACTTAAAAACAAAACAATGCAGCAAGGTTGCACCATAGATGCTTGATGCCTTTGGCTAGAAGATCCCACACACACACACACAAAAAGCATATGTAAAAAGTATATCTCAAGCTTAGAAGACTATAATCGTTCTTAAAACTTTGTTTTGATTACTCACTGAATACTTTGTATTTTTTCTCTCAGAAAATATCGGTATTTCCTCTTGTCTCTTGTGGTTAAGTATCTTAGGACTGTAACCAAGCCAGCGGTTACGCAATCAACAACTGTGGGACGGTTTCCGTAGCTAAGGACTTCAAGTACTACGTATTCTGAATACACAAAAATACATGTAGACGCCACCAGTAGGAACTGAATTACATCAAATTTGTATACACTCTATGTACAATTGTCTTCTACGTGCCCCCTTTTGTGAATACGGCAATGTTCAAGCTTTGGGGATCACAAATTTTGCACTAGGCCACTGGAAGGGAAATAGAAATGAACCAACTATAACTGTGTCACTGAGAAGAAACTGTATACACATGGTATGTGCATGCATTTGGATTACATTTGCAGGGAATTGGCTCCATTCTCGAGAAGAGTAAATCTGGGTTGGAACGTTCATGATGTAACCGATTCTTGACCCCCCAAAAATCATCCTGTATTCTAGCCCCCCCCCCTTTTTTGTGTGTGTAATAATCATTCAACCTGACTTTGAAATTGGGATTCTGATAGCAGATATTTAATTGGGCCCAAGTATTTGAAAATGGCACTGACGAATTCCTTATCAAATGTTGAAAAACTTATCAGCCTTCGGGATTGGCTGGGAGCAGTGTTATTTCGGTATTTAAAACCAATTTTATCTGTGACACCAGATGAAATCAGTTAGCCGATCCTGTCTGGTTTTGACTTCTTAAAACAAAATGTCACGGTTTTCACAGTTACCGGCTGTTCTAGCCCAAAAGTGTGATATGTAGGCAAGGCTACTGGTTTAGGTTACCAGTGCAATCACTCTCAAGGACCATATCTCCAGGTGACTTAGGAGGTAAGACAGTGAGGTGAGACCAGTACAAGTCTACTCCTAGCCCCATGGATGAAAGCCATCCCTATCACATGCATGCTGTGTGCTCCTCTCCAGAGAAAGGACAGACAAAAAAGTGGCAAGTGTAGCTATTTCCATGAAAGTGTTTAAAGGCTTTCCCTACAGAGGTGCTTCAACACCAAAATTTCTTCGAAAACCCCCCCCCCCCCCCCCCCCCGGAAAATATGCTCTTCAGAAAGTGTGTCAGGCTTTGTGTCAAGCCCACAACATCTATGACCCTTTACGAATATGTGGATCAGGCTCGGGCTTTGTCTCCGTCTGACAAAACCTGAAAATACAGGTTGTGGTTTGACACCGAACTTGAAGGTTCTAGCTAGATAAGCATAGAGCATTCACCAAGAAACTAGGGGCCAAACGCTTGTTTCTAGATGACGTCTGTGACACTATAACAGATGAGAGAGATGTGACTGAAGCCCGAGCTCAAGTCTTTATTTCGTAAAATGGCCTCAGTGAAGAAGTCACAGGGTCTGAGTTTGCTAGGACAGCTGCGCTACAGCGTCTTACAAGTACCCAATGGCTGGCATGGAACACCTAGACTAGCCGCAAGTCCCTTCACACTGCTCCATGCCCCGATGCTCTGCGACCCGAGGAAGTAAGGTTTGATCCCTTGAAGGAGGCTGACTTTTCAACAGCCATCCCACACCGTCATGAAAGACAAGCTCTCATCCTTAGCAGGAGCATAGATACCATGTAGACCTGTGTGTTACTGTTCTCGCTCCAGCAAAAAAATACCCCTGTCAGCATTGTTTTCTCAACCCGACACCAAAATCTTCTACATTTTACAGGATGAAATTAAAGAAAAAGAAATTATAACGCGGACTGTACAAACAATGCGCTGTACAGTGTACACACCCTACAAAGACAATATATATGTACACAAACCAGATAGTGGTACAGGGAACATAGATGCAGTATACATGCACAGTCAAAGATTCTAAAGATGATCAATTTCAGTTTTACATTAAAACACTTCATGAATTCAAAGTGAAATTGGCACATGGAAACATCTTACAAAATAGACGCAGAGGGACACAGTGTAAACCTCCGTACATTAAGATGTAAAAAAAAGAAAGAGGATACGTCTCACTCTATAACTCACAGTAACCTTCATTACAAATGTGACCCGGCACAGCATAATGAGGAATAACCCCCACTTTTGAGATTTTCAGATTTTCTACTGATGTGAAAGAGTATACCATTAGCTTTCAAATGATATCAAAATTATTTCCGTGCGAACTTTGTTGTAAATAGTACAAGGGGACTTCGCTCGTTCATTTGGTACCAGACCCAATATATCAGCACTAACTCCTCGAAAGCGGCCATTCAAAAAGGCAGGAACTTTACATTTTATCGAAAACAGTACACAAACACTCCCCCAAAATCCTTGTTTTTTCAACATTTAGAGACGGATTTCGGAAAAATCCTTTGGACGTAATATCATCCAATACATTAACTTTCCGAAAACACAATTTTTTTTTTTTTATTTTTTTTTTAATCGAATTGAGAAGATACTTTGACTTCAGGCGTTGTTTACTCGAAAAGTGTTTTGGTGGGATATTCCTCATTTTGCTGTGCCGGGTCACAAATATCTTAACGTTTTTATTTGTGCCGGGTATGAGGCAATAGAATTGTTCCACCACTGGTTTCTATAATGCTCACTTGATGCTCACAAGATTGAAAAGAGGTCCAGCAAATCTCCATTCTAGGCTGCAATGCTGTAACCACAAGCTTTGCTGTAAGCTGCCTGTTGCCATGCCAGAGCAGTTCTAAGCTAGACGTCACCTTCCCTTGGAGCCAGCAGAATGTCCCAGACAAGGGCCCAATTTTGAACAGCTGCTTAAAGCCCCTACATAACATTGGTAAGATCGTAAAAAAAAATGTTCACAGATTTACATGAAACTTATACAGTTTGAAGATGGTTATGGTAGAAACCTGCCACTGAAATACTTTTTCCTAAAATGTACTTTTGGAGAAAAGAGTAAAGAAATTGTTAACGTCTCACCCCTAGATCTAAACATTTTCGCGAAACAAATGAAGTGGTTTTTCACTATTTTCTCGAGAGTTGGTTGGTGGATTGAGCTGAAATTTTCACAGGTGTGCTATTTCATGCATATGTTGGATCAGACAACGTATGGATGCTATTCTTTGACCTCGACCAATGTTGTGTTATCCCTTTAAGCACGAAAACTCCCTCAGCACGAAAATCCTTCCTCGGTTAAAAACAAAGATTGCTGACCATATTTCGGGTGTCGCTGACAGTGTTTGACTTGCTATTTGACTTGGCTATGAGCTCCTCGGCATAAAAACAAGTAGAATATTGGCTGGTACCCTGCTTTTATGATTCAGTGAGGTATTGTGCAGTGTGTGACGGCACTCGACCAGCTTTCTTCTTGCACAATTACGACAAAGAAGGCCCTAAAATACTATACAGTTGATGTCTGGTCGAGATTGCAAATTTGAATAACTTCATTCATAACCTTTCTTAAATCTTCGTTTCCTGTTCACAGCGTACTGAAACGAAACAAAGCTCTGTGCCTACAGCATCACAGACCTAATGTATGCATGCATGGTGTACACAATTTGCCATGCATGAAACTCGTTCAGAGAATCTGGTACTTTTGTTCCAACGAAGTCGACCCCTGAGGAGTATTTTTTTTGTTTAAGAATGAGGCTCTGCTGACAGTCTGGGGCGAGAGGTAGACTTGATTCTATGGAATGCATCGGGTAAGTACATGTATGGTAGCTAGCAAACCAAAGATCCAAACTCCCGCAGTTTTTTTCTGCCAGAGGGTTAGAATTGTCTGCCAACTGCCGTGGGAAAGCCATTCCTCAATTGTGACCCGGCACAGCAAAATGAGGAATAACCCCACTTTTGAGATTTTGAGGTTTTCTAATGATGTGAAAGAGTACCGGTATACCATTAGCTTTCAAATGATATCAAAATATAATATCCTCTAATACTTAAAATTTCGAGAAAAAAAAAGAAAAAAAAGAAAATTGATTTGTAATCGAATTGTGAAGATACTTTAACTTCAGGCGTTGTTTACTCAAAAAGTGTTTTGGTGGGATATTCCTCATGTCGTTGTGCCGCGTCACAATTGGACAAAAAGGTGGTCACCTCTCGGACCAAACAAAAACCCCAAATCAGCCGATGATCGCTCATGCCACACAGCTGGTACCATGGTGACCGAATACCCCACCATAGGTGTTAGGCTGGAACCAAATGCATACTCAATGGTGCAGAACTAGATAAGACTGGAAGGTTTGCATGGTGGAAATACTATTAAATAGAAAGGTTTACGGTCACACCATGTAGCTCTTCTCTGTTAAAAAGTGTGGCTCTGAAAAGAGCCGGTAACTCAATGTTTTTCGGGTAGAGAAGAGCTACAAGGTGTCACCGCAAACCTTCTACTCAGTACAGAACTACTGAGTGGAAAACAATATATCAGGCAAGGGAAAAACAGGTATACATACATGTATAGGTCAAGATTACAGCTTTTTGCACGTTAACAGCTGCAATCAACGGAAATCAGACCAAATAGGCAAACCGTTCAGAGCATCCCAGTGGAGGGACTGCTCCATCTTATTGTACCTTGTGCTCTCAGTACAAAGCACCAATGACCACACCGAATGTAAAAAATAAGAGCAAAAGTGATGAGCACTGTCTCCAAGCATGCTTGTGGATCGTGCCACATCAGATTTACTGGAGTTTTGTTTCTATTATACAGCATAAAATAGACCATATTGTGACTAGTATGACTGTGATCACATTTTAAGTTCATTACAATACAGCACAAGTTGATCCGCAAGAATAGGTTTCCCACACAAATCTCTGATTCTCTGAATTTTTTTTGGAATTTTTTTCTTTTTACATACGTAGCACATTTCAGGTGACTAATGATTGAAATCCAAGCAGACTAATTTGTACAAAGAACATGTACTCCCAAGCAGCAGTAGACTTGATATAAACAGTATTCATCGGTAACATGTACAAGTTCATTCAGATTCATGCATGCTACTTAAATATTTGATGAAGTACAAATAACTATACATTTCATATTAGAGATTGAATTGTGGACTCGTTCCTAAATTTCTTTAAAATCTATACATTCAATGCTTTAAAAGTTTCTTTTTTTCTTCTTTTTTTAAAATCTATATTAAATAATTTTCCAATTTCATTTGTACTACGGCAAGTTACAAATCACCATGTCTACTTAAGAAGTAATAAGGGCCAGGTGGTCTCCCCAAATATTTCGGTAAAGATGTAAAAAAAAGAAGAAGAAGTAATTCACGGCGTTATATGTGCATGCAGAGTGCCTAATGGAATAAGATAGCCAAGAATGCTCATGGACACACCATCTCAGGAATTTCATAGGCTCATGTGCCTTGGTTCACTTCATGCACAGCAGGACTTCTGAGAGAGAGTTGAGGCGGGAAACGAAAAGTGGCACAAATGTTGACGTGGTTTCCGGGCATTTTCTGTTCCCATCTCAGATGGGATTGCACAAAAAAAATGTAAAGTGAGGTTTTGCGGGCACGCAGAGCGAAGAGTCTCTCGCGGGTGATGATGAGGTTCTGAGGTCAGCCGTTGAGAGGAAACTCAACCAATTCAGCCAGGCTGCTCTGGCAGTCCCCCCCAAAAAAAATTGAAGGGAAAAAACAACAACAGCCTGTATATTTGTGACCATGCACTTGGCTTGGATTCAGCAAATATTTCTCACTCCCGGTCCTAGGCTGGTTTTCGCAAAGCCGTACGATGCATCGTAACACCACTTACGATGGACAACTACTGTTTAGTCGTGAAAGGTCACATGATATCAACGCATCGCTCCTCTTTGAATTGGTCATCAGCAACGATGACTTTGATGAAATCGTAAAAAAAAAAAGGTGAAGAAGAGATGGGGTGCAAATGCGGAAACTCTGAGTTGGAGGGGAGGGAGTTGACTAGAACCCTGAGGGCCTACCGTAGATGCGGTGCTAATTCGCTTCCAGCACAAGCACACTTAAAAATCAACAAATAATACTGACTAAAATCACCTAGGACACTCTGTACAATAAATAGAAGAAAACAAAGTTGACGGCTGTAGTTGATGGTTTTGGTTGTCAAGAGCAAATACATGTACTGTAGAATCTGCTACACATACGATCAAACACACACATACAAAGTACACACTAATTACAGTATGAGTTCCCCCTACAATCCAGACAAGGTTAAGACCAGTTGAAGAAAGGAGCAACATCTGCTGTGAATTTAACTCCAACCCACTGGGCCAAAAGTTTTGGGAAAACCAAGGTTTCCTGTTAGGATCCTGGACCTATGCGTTCAAGGTAAAGTAAATCGTAAAGTACAGTATTGTTATCAAGCATACATGTATGCACAAGTACAAGTACATGTACTGAAAAAAAATTACCGGTGCAAACAACACAGGATTAATTTCTATTTCATTGTGAGTTTCGATGTGTTTTCTTTGGAAAATATTCAGAAAATAATCAGTGGAAAATAATTAGAACTTATGTGGTAAGAGTGCTGGTACGTTCAGCCAGAAGTCTCAGGTTCAAGTCCCAACCTGGAGAAATTTTCTTTGCCAATTTTTAAAATTGAAAAATAAAAAAAAAATAAAAAAATCCAACTGTGTTCCTTTCATTAAAATTAAATTTCAAACTTGAAAAGTCATTTTGAGTTTACCGTTTTTTTTGTTTTGTGTATTGTTTCGATTTTGTTTTGGAGGGGTTTCTAAACACAGGATGCAACAGACAAGGCAGCCATGGTTGCCATGGTTACAAGCAGCCATTGCTACCACGGTTCCTGTATCCACGGTTCCTGACCTAGCTGGCATACCCCAGCTGTCCCGCAACTGATTTTTACGGACAGTCAGAACTCGCTGAACCTTGACAGAGAAAGCAAATGCAGGAATGGAACAGCTCTCCGTCCAACCCGAATTGTAAAGAGCAGCATTCGACAGTACCAAAATCCTGAATTTAGTTGAAAAGACAATCACAAGCTTCAACCTCTTGTCACAGCCACTGACATATTGGACTGTGGCAGAGTGTAGGTGTCTGGAGTTACCATAGAACAGTCAACAGTACTGGTGTTTAGTGTCTGACAGAGACAATACCCTTCAGAAGTGTATCAAAACCACACGGGTCTTATGCGTGGTTCCAAAATGGCTGGTCTTGGAACACGTGGCTGTCGTGGTACAAAGGAGCTACAGCCAATTTAGGCTGATGCACAGGTGACAGCGCCCTCTGTTGCTTGTCAGATGACAACTCAGTAGGACTACAGTTGACCTCATTTGCATGATGCACCTTTTTTTTTCTTTTAAAGAGATCACGTCTGCAACACGGCATGCTTGCAACCAGTGAGCTGAAAAATCTGAGCGAGGAAATCAGCAGTGGTTTTTTATCTTTTTTCTGCAGGCCACTCAGCCATACACTATCTTTTTTTTTTTTTAGGGAAAGCTCCCGGATAGCTTTAGTGATGGCAAGAGGCAGCTCAATTTGGGACTGGCTATGCAACCGTGACATGCAGTCCGTGACTATCAACATGGAGAGACCTGCAGGTTGTCCGAGTCCCATTCCTCCTCTCCTTCCTGCTGCTGTGGCTGCTGCAGCTGCTGCGGGGCCTGCTGCTGCTGCTGCTGCTGTTGCTGCTGTTGTTGCTGTTGCTGTTGCTGTTGCTGCTGCTGTGGGTAGGCCTTGCCGCTGCTCTGGTCGCCGCTCTTGGCACGCAAGGTCTCGTCCAGGTCGTCGTTGCTGTGGTAGCAGCTGTCCTCCTCCTGGTTGTCCATGAGCGGTTCGTTGTTGTCGTTGTTGTCGTTGTTGTTGCCGTTGTTGTTGCCGTTGTTGTCATTGTTGTCGTTGTCCTGGTTGGTTTCCTGCCGTTCCTCCTCCTCCAGAAGTTGCTGCTGTTCCTTGATGCGCTGCTGTATCTTGGCAAAGTCTTCTGCCAGAGATAGCGGGTTGAAAGTCATCGTCAAAATCTGGTGTGCAACTCAGCCTCTGCCCCCTCCCCCCTTCCCCTAACCCCCATCCAGAAAAAAAAAAAACCTGAAAGGACCTTCTTTATGGCTTTTTTGTTTCAAGACTTTTCACCAATTTACAAAATCCAAGAATCGCGTTCTACTTCCAACTGTAGCTGGGTTTCTCAACTGATTGCAATTCAATGAAAAAATTAGGTGCCGTGATCCCCAGAGGTATATGGCAGTTTATGGTTGCATGCTTCTGACAGGCGCCCACAAGGAAAAAGTATCCCAATACCGATGTATCATTTACGTGTGGACAAATCGTGGAACCAGACTCTACAAATAGTCAATAGATGGCGCTACAGTCTGAAGGGTGACATCATGAAAACCAGAAATGCAGTGCAGACGAATGGAGCACACACGCGTATTATATCGCAGGCTGGTTTATGCGGCGGGGTTTTGATGCCGCATGGGTGTGGAGTCCGTGTCCTGCTTTTTCATCATGTTTTTGGTATAAAAAACACGGAGCCAGCCTATGTTCTGCCTTATCGCGTGCTATTCATGAAGTACAGAAATCGGTGCAGGATTCTGCGATATGGGCAGCGCCGGGCCCGCCGCGCTCCTGCGGACAGAAACAAACTGAATAACTGATACACGGACCTTTTTCTTTCCACGTCCGATCTTTTCAAAAACGCAGAAATACGCACATCCGCGGACAAGTTGCATGCCTGCATCTAAAGGCAGCATTGCAAAATTCTGTAAAACTGTGTGTACTTTTTTTTTTTGGGGGGGGGTTATCATGATGTACACGTATACCCGGCCGGATTGATCGTACCTCGTTTTCCTGGCCAGACTTCCACCATGGTCTGCAGCACTTCGATGTGCTTCTCGTAGTCGGCGTCTTTGCGATTGGCCACCTCCCTGCTGAGGGCGGTGTTGCTACCACTGGAGGCAGCACTCATCAGGACGGGGCCAAAGCAGACCGCGATGTTGTACGAGTTCATCTTGTTGGTCTCACAGTGCACCATGATGAGCTTGAGATGGTCCAGAATGTACTCACCGGTTGTCTGAAAGGGAGGGTGGTGGGGGGGGGGGGACGGGTGAAGGAGGAACAAGAACGGTCCAAGATGAAACAACAGTGATTTATTTTAGTTCCAATTCCGTTGCGGTTGTCAGTGTGGTTGTGAATGTGATTGTGGTTAACCTTGTGGTTGCATTTGTGATTCTAGTTGGGGTTATGTGTGTGGTTGAGATCATGGTTGGAGTTGCAGCTGTGGTTGAGGTCGTAGTTGTGGTTGTACATGTACCTGTGGTTGTACTGAGACTAAATTCAAGTGATTTCAAGAGAGTTGTTCAGTGGTTGTTCTTACTGCACATGTAGGTTCTTCAGTGTCATTCTTCAGGACTAGAATGTTGCTTTGTACTCTTACAGGCCACTTCATGAAAGGAAAACGATTACCCCCCGAAAAATAACGAGTTACCGGGTCTTTTCAGAGCCATACTCCTTCTCCTATTAGATGATTGTACTGTACATGTTGTCACCACAAACTTCCTACTCGGTATCTCCACCATGCAATCCTTCAAGTCTTATCGAACAAAAGATATGATGTCTGCCAGTTAGGTTGTCATTTTCAATTAGACAGCTGGGCAGTTGGGGATGGCCTTCAACTGGCGTGAGACAACTTCATATCTGTCAATTGACCACTGGACTACCGCTAGATTCAAACCTTGGATAGCATTGAATACAATGTAGTGATCTGGCTGAAGAACATGATTGAGTTGCTGTTTGGCTGTGCTGATTGAAATACATGTACATGTAACAGTACATTGAAAATTGCATATTCTGCCTTTCAGAAGGGTCCTGCTAGGATCAAAAGATCCTGCTACATGTAGGATCAAAAGCTCCACCTAGGATCGAAACATCAGGCCCTCCTAATTTTTGAATGATATTGAGATCTAAAACCACCTAAATCATGACTGGTGGTTAAAGTGCCTCATTTATGATTCCACAGAGAGAACATAATGGAGTAAGTTTTGCTTTGCATCAGACACCAAAATGACGCGCATGTTAATTTTCATCTTTGAATTGTGTAGACAGTCTACACAATTGGTTGTCTTTTTAGAAATGCCTTTGGCTTCAACATCAGATGGGGGAGGGGCAGACAGGTCAGATGGAGGAGGGGCAGAGAGGTCAGATGGGGGAGGGACAGAGAGGTCAGATGGGGGAGGGGCAGAGAGGTCAGATGGGGGAGGGGCAGAGAGGTCAGATGGGGGAGGGGCAGAGAGGTCAGATGGGGGAGGGGCAGAGAGGTCAGATGGGGAGGGGCAGAGAGGTCAGATGGGGGAGGGGCAGAGAGGTCAGATGGGGGAGAGGCAGAGAGGTCAGATGGGGGAGGGACAGAGAGGTCAGATGGGGGAGGGACAGAGGTCAGATGGGGGAGGGGCAGAGAGGTCAGATGGGGGAGGGGCAGAGAGGTCAGATGGGGGAGGGGCAGAGAGGTCAGATGGGGGAGGGGCAGAGAGTTCAGATGGAGGAGGGGCAGAGAGGTCAGATGGAGGAGGGACAGAGAGGTCAGATGGGGGAGGGGCAGAGAGGTCAGATGGGGGAGGGGCAGAGAGGTCAGATGGGGAGGGGCAGAGAGGTCAGATGGGGGAGGGACAGAGAGGTCAGATGGGGGAGGGACAGAGGTCAGATGGGGGAGGGGCAGAGAGGTCAGATGGGGAGGGGCAGAGAGGTCAGATGGAGGAGGGACAGAGAGGTCAGATGGGGGAGGGGCAGAGAGGTCAGATGGGGGAGGGGCAGAGAGGTCAGATGGGGGAGGGGCAGAGAGGTCAGATGGGGGAGGGGCAGAGAGGTCAGATGGGGGAGGGACAGAGGTCAGATGGGGGAGGGGCAGAGAGGTCAGATGGGGGAGGGGCAGAGAGTTCAGATGGAGGAGGGGCAGAGAGGTCAGATGGAGGAGGGACAGAGAGGTCAGATGGGGGAGGGGCAGAGAGGTCAGATGGGGGAGGGGCAGAGAGGTCAGATGGAGGAGGGGCAGAGAGGTCAGATGGGGGAGGGGCAGAGAGGTCAGATGGGGGAGGGGCAGAGAGGTCAGATGGGGGAGGGGCAGAGAGGTCAGATGGGGAGGGGCAGAGAGGTCAGATGGGGGAGGGACAGAGAGGTCAGATGGGGGAGGGACAGAGGTCAGATGGGGGAGGGGCAGAGAGGTCAGATGGGGAGGGGCAGAGAGGTCAGATGGAGGAGGGACAGAGAGGTCAGATGGGGGAGGGGCAGAGAGGTCAGATGGGGGAGGGGCAGAGAGGTCAGATGGGGGAGGGGCAGAGAGGTCAGATGGGGGAGGGGCAGAGAGGTCAGATGGGGGAGGGGCAGAGAGGTGCTAGACGTTAATCAGAATATTCAACAGTGGGGCTTTCCCAAGCCACTGGAATCCATCCGTGCAGGTTAAAGGGCAGTGCACTTTGGAGCCCCCTTGTTAGCAAATATTGGGATAGCCCAGTTAAAGTAGCCACCTGCCAAGTGTAACTACTGTACATGTAGCCGTGTGCGCTCACACGGACCATGTTCAGCACGAGACTGATTGACTCAATGGTGAGCATGTACATGTACATACACCACACAGCCGCACAAAGGCAGTGTCAATGAGATTGTCACAGCCCTTGAAAGATTCAAGGGCAAAGTACACAATGTACATGTACACACATAGTCAACATGTCGAGAGGATTTTGACCCAGACTGCATGCATACTGTACATGTCCCACAATGGCGTACCTGTACATGTCACAATAGTTACTGAGAATGAAATACAAATTTACAAATCATTTACAATTGTTTGGCACTTTAAAAAAATAATAGGCCTATAACATTGTGGTTCTTGTTTCCAATTTTTTGGAGTGCTCGTTCATTCCAATTGCAACTTAGCAAACTGTGACACCAAGCCTCTACTGAAAGAGAACATGGCAGGTTCTTGTGCACAAGTGATTACGAAGAGGAATTAAAGATAGCCTGATCTACCGTACAGTACTGTATTGAGCGGGAGCTCAGGGCCGGGGTCTGACTGTCTCGTAGGACACATGGTTCTACCCAGAGGTCATCGCAGCTGGGGCAAGTTGGGGCAATACAGCGGCTCGTCCGATGCAATTTGTATGCTGATTGCAACCCAATTAGTGACTAACTCCGACTAACCAAATCAGACCGGGTCTTTACTCCAGCCTCTGTGTTTCGTTCGGCTCACACTGCCGACTCATAAACTGTGGGCTTCAAAAAAAAAAGTATATCTTTATCTCTTACATCTTTGTTAATTGCTTCAATTCTTGGCTGCATCTTATTACCGGCGTCTCTCTCTTTGCTGTCTCACTTTCGGGTGTGGTTAGCCACGACTGGTTTAAGCGAGTTTCCCCCCTGATATGTTAAGGGGCTGAGATGATCGACAGCTAATCATTTGTGCAACGAATGGGTTCTGCTCATTTCGGATGGGCTAGGCTGATGCTTCATGGATTACAAATTGGATATGGGATGAACGGAAAACACCGTCATGCAGATTGGTCTGTTTCTAGCAACAACAAAACCACCACAAAATGCTGTACTAAGCAGTAAGTCTTCTTCTTCAGAAGAAGAAGAAGAAGAAGAAGCAGTAAGCACTGCTATGGGTACATTCAGACGGCATTTTAAATTCGCTATTTAACTACTGTTTTAACCCGATTGGTTCTAATCATGTGTGTCTGAACGCTCCGACACTGGCTTAGATTTAAAACCGATCCGGTTTAACTCGCCGCAATAAAACGCAAATTAAAAAAACTGCTGGAGAGGAGGGTTTAGTGTTAAAACCGATTAGCCGGTTTAGCACTTTAGCGGCTGACTTTAACGGTTTAGCACTTTAGCCGCTTTAGCACTTTAGCGGCTAAAACGCTGTTTCAACATCCGGTTTTAAGGCAGCGATGTTGACCCACCCGGCTGCACAGCTTGCGCAACAGGCAATGATGCGCAATGAGTATGTGCACGATGAGTGTGTGTGTACGATGTGTGTGTGTACGATGTGTGTGTGCACGATGTGTGTGTGCACGATGTGTGTGTGTAGTGCACGCTTTATACATTTGTAAGCGGAAGTCTGCACTGGATCTGGGGCAGACCTATTTAAAACGAAAAATAAAACCGAAACCAGTTTTAACTGCTTCGTGTAGTACGTTGTATGAACGCACAGAGTTTTAAATTTACGAATTGCCTCTTGTAGTTTGAAGGCATTTTAACTCAACTGGTTTTAACTAACATGCTGTCAGAACGTAGCCAATTTTGTTAGGTTCATTTTGTTCTGGCATGCTTTTGACCACGGAGGTGGCAAGTTTGGAAGACACATTAATAATACCTAGGGTGACCAATACAAGCTGCGACTTGGGCCATCGCATCTGATAATATACAGGGGTAGACCCTGGCCGCTGTGGGCATGCATGATATAGCCACGTTGCCAATTTTTTTTTATTTTTTTTAAAGGAGCCCTGCATATTAGTGCGCGCACTGCAAATTACGGTTGCAGCGAGGGCGCTATTATTAGATATCAAGGCCAGTCCTTGGTGGATGCTTCTGATGAGATCACGTATTTTATAGCGAGAGGCTGCCGGAAGGAGACACCGACACTCTTGGGTCAGGGATGGAGATGAGACAGACAGCGCAGGAGGAATCTTTAAATAGGTCAGATGTAATGTACATGGTAAAGGTGGATAGCCGGGGGTACTCAGGGCTCTGAAGGATACACAAGGTCACCAGTGAGACGGGGAACCGGGGAAAATGCCCGGAAGGACGATCCTCGGCTGACACAATTCTAGTTCAGACCTAAAAGATGGAGGAACATTTTCTTGTTCTTTCACTGTGAGGAGCCCCCAAAAAGAATGTGCACACATCAGACTACAGTAGTTGACTATCAGGGAAGGCCTCCATCTAAGGGCTGGATAGCTCAGATGAAAGAGCAATGGTACATTGTACATACAGTGTACATGGTGTAGGTCTTAGGTTCTTGGATCCAGTCAAAGTTTTCTTTGCCAATTTTTCAATTACCGTAAATTCCCGCGTATAAGACGCACTTTTTTTCACCGACGTGAAAACCCAAAGTTGGGGGTGCGCCTTATACGCGGGTACAGCCCGCTGGCAGTCTTGTTAGGCACCATGTCAAAAAGATTTTTATCGGCGCGACGCGACCCACCGCGGCGCAGTGCGGCGCGTCCCCCCGCGTCCCATACACCTCCCGGATTAAATGCAGAGTTTCGCGGCCTACAATGGCAGACTTTTAGGGGAAAAATGGTCAGGGGCTAATTGACAAGCACCTCAGAAGAAGATCCCATGAGTTGGCGATATTTTACCAGTTGGCCGTGCAACTTTTTTTTTCTGTCGGCTGATGTCGAAAGTTGGGGGTGCGCCTTATACGGGGGTGAGCCTTGTACGCGGGAATTTACAGTACATACAAATTATCGGAATTGTCTTCAAGCCACAGAAGTCCATGTCCCAGTCTACATGTAAGCCACATTTCTCAGGAGTCAGGTCAGGATTCGTGGCCACTACGAGTACCGAGTCACAAAGATCAAGTCTCAAGGCACGCATTAGACATCTTGAAAGTCAACACTGTATTTTTGGTGTTGGGAACAAGCATATAAAGGAAAACCTGACTGGGAACTTTTGAACAAATTGTCAAAAATGGCAAAGAAAATTTGACTGGACTGGGCTTTGAACCCGCGACCTCTGGCTTAACTATACCAGCGCTCTAACCACCTTAGCTACATGTATCCAGCCCTTAGATGGCGGCCATTTTAAATAACAATCTATCTTTGCTGGGTCTTTTTTTTTATTTCAGAGTGGGGAGGGGGGCTTAAAATCTTGTTGATAATCATTTGTTTCTGCTGTAAATAAACCCAATTATTTAGATCGCAATTCAAACTCCACTTTGTGTGTGTGTGTGTGTGTGGACACAATAAACGCAATTATTAGTGGGAGATGAATTGCGATTCGGACTCTACTATTAGTGAGACTTTTCTTTAAAAAATTGAGATCATTTGCGATGCCATGTGTGTGGGAACACTTTGCTGAATCGATATATATTTTTTTTTTTATCCCGCAATGCACCGCTCGAGCTCTGATTGACAGTAAATGCCGTGTACAGTATGTCTCCCTGCATGTGCCGCCCTCAAGGGCAACTGCTAACCACAATCGGATCGCGATTTTCTGTGATGCAAATCTTAAAATTTAGTGGGCCATAGGTCTACTATCAAAACCGGTAAAATGGACACCCTGTTGGGTATCACTTCAATCTCCCTGATCATTCGATATCAGATATGAGTGTACTGGGCATAGAATCACTTGGTCACCGTAGTAATGCTGTCCTTCTTAGCCGTGAGAAAATGTGGATGAAGCGTCTTCGGACTATTCAACCACATGGTCTCAACATCCAGGAGGGTAATGACTAACACCATGCAGCTTTCTGATAATCCTTCTTTTGTGTTCAGTCCTTCACACTTCTCTCTTTGATCTTTCCCCTCTTGTCACTAATCCCTACCCTACTCATTGCCCTTCTCTTTGATCTTTCCCCCTACTCTCACTAATCCCTACCCCACCGCTTGCCCTTCCCTTTGATCTCTCCCTACCAGCTTCACTCTTTGTCCTTTGTTTCTCATCCGTGTCCTATTCACTCCCCCCCCTTCCTCCGTGTACATGTATCTGTTTTGTCCTTGTCACTCTGCCTTTGAGAAAGGTCCTGCTAGGATCGAAACGTCAGGCCCACTAAATTTTAAGATTATTTGGACAGTGAAAACGGCCCTACTGTCCTCCTGTTTACCCGATTGGCTGGGGGCAGGGACTCGATCATCTTGACTAGGAGTTCGCCGTTGTAGGCCGGGTCTTGTGAGGGGTTGCCAAACGTGTCCATGAAACGCTGGCACATCTTGGTGGTGAACAACGGCTCCGGCAGCTCACGTAGGTAGTCCTTGAGAACTCCTGCAAGGCATGAGAGACCAGTATTACAGTCCAGCAGAAGGATCATGAACAAACAAGTGTAGCCAGGTAGCAATACATGTACATGAATCAAGTGTACATGTACATAAATGTACACTGTACGTATACACATGTACATATAATACATGTATAGTCACTATATACGTACAGTGTACATGAACATGGACATACCGGTATGTCAGTATGTACATTGTGTACAGTACATGTCCATACTGTACTGTATACACTTGTGTACATGTACATGACATACATGTATGTAAATGTACCGTGCACACTGTACAATGTACAATGGGCAGGCAATACGTGTACATGTATGTACTGTACATGTGCATGTCCATGTGCATGTGTACAGTACATGTACAGGTGTATGTAATGTACATGTATGTACAGTAGTTTGTGTACATGGATGAGTTGAGGCAGTGTTTAAGAGCAACTTTGCAAGTTGTTGATATACATGTAGTTCAGCCATGGAGGAAGGAATCCTCCATGGTTCAACAGTACATGTACATGTACATACAGTACATTGTACCAGTACAGTGTAATTCCTTACCAAGGGCACACAGGAGGACTCATCATCAAGGGCTTGGCCTGGGAAAGACCAGACAAAATGTTGACAGACGGCCAATTAGAGATAAGCTGACAAGAATCCCTCCATACAACTGGCCCACATACATGTACATGTACTGTACATGTACTGTACACTACAGTGTACAGACAGTCATGTGCAGTGTGCACACTGCAACCAACTGTGTGGACAACTCGGAGGTTTCTTGGTGCACTTTAGGTACATGTACTGCACTGCGTTCACACTTGATCCCGCAAGGTCCCGCAAGGTCCCGCAAGTGTGAACGCAGTGCTGTACACATACCGGTACATGTATTTGTCTTGGCTGAAGGGGTCAAACTCAAAATCATGCTAGAAAAAAACTACTGTATAGGGGGCCTACCGATACGTATACAAAAGGAGCAGCAGTTTAGCATGTGTGTAGAGTTACAATGTGTACATTTACACTTGTACAGAACCCATATGTGTACACACACATACACGTACATGCATACCGTACACTGTATACCTACATGTATGTCTATACCATACATGACATGTACATGTACATGTATGTGTATACCGGTAGTACAGTACATGTGTATGTAATCTGTACACTATACAATGTACAACTACACATGTACTAAGTAGACATGTTATTGCAGTTATCCCTACAAATCAATGAGTGTGCAAGAACTGTAACATGTACATGTACAGTAGTGTCTGTACAATACACTACAATACATGTACGCGTATATACAACATGTACATGTACATGTACAGTAGCTGGCCAATATTGGCCTGACATTGTCACCTTCCATACAGACAGTCCACCTCCACAACCAAGCTTTCAAAGGACCTCCTTTTCAACTTGAGCCCTTTCAACTTGCACAGTAAAAAACTGTTCGGTTTTTTGTTTGGCCCCAGCACCCTTTCTTCCCAGCCTGGCTCTAGCCTCTATTAATCTGATGGCTGCTGGGCTCAGATTCAGATCCCATGGGATAAGGCATCACAAGGGTGTGAGGATTCCCATTACAAATCCACAGTGTTCACATTCACAACCTCACCACACCACTCTCAGTCAGACTGGCAAAATATTTTGGATCACACAGCCAAAAAGGTACACTGTAGGTGTACATGTACCTGTAGTAGACAGTGGTGTGTAATGGAGGAAGGGTGTATTGAAGACTGCAGGACTTACAGTACATACACGTACACAAATGTACAGTACAATGTACTGTACATGTACAAGACAGTACATGTATAGTGTACATGTACCTGTACTGTATTTGTTAGTGCATGGAGATAAACATTCCTTCCCCTATGCCTATGGTACATGTGTGTACATGTACATGTACACAGTACAGTACTGTATGTGCCTGTGCAAATACTGTATAACATGCACATGTACTGTACACAATACACATACATGAACGCCAAAATCAGCAAGCTTTGAGCAGGCTCATGTGAATGTGATCTTCAAGTGAAGGACTGGCTTTTGTCTGAATAATAGAGAGCTCGCAATTCTTAAACAAACAAAGGAATGGACTGGGAACTTCATCTCCAAAAGACACATGTACGTACATGTAGGACCTACAATACATGTATACTGTATTTAGAGTGTACAGCTTAGCTGACTACAGTGTATTTAGCCCAAACCAAAGGTCTGAATAGCTCAGATGGTGAGAGCACTTGCACTTTAAACCAGAAGTCTCAGATTCAAGTCTTCCGATCCAGCCGAATTTTTCATCAGTATTTTCACAAACTGTTTCCTACTGTACCGGTAGGTTTGTCTCGTAAGCATTAACTAAGTGTACATAGACTAAACATGTATCTCTAGGGATCACACTTCCATTTTCATTCCGATGAAGACAACAATCAGTTGTTTCCAAGGTTTGACTCAAATTGATTCTGTCTGGATCTGTTCAGACACTGCTTAAAAAAGTTGCCAGTCAGGCATGCTTACTTTTTTTTTTTTTTTTCTAAATGACTTGACAGCTTATTTTGATTGGAGGTTACCTGTGATGACGTTCAGGTCCGGGTAGTTCTCCCGAGAGAGGTCCACCAGACTGCTCGAGGTCTCAAACTCGTCGTGCAGTCGCTTCTTGCGCTTGGCTGAGCCGCAGACGCGATAGACGCCCACCATGTTGACGCCCCGCAGCTCAATCTCCTCGATGCACTTGTGCACAATGATGGGGATGTTGGTGCGCGTGTTCTCGCGCCGGACCACCACCTCCAGCGGCACCCCGAACAGGCCGCGCCGGTCCAGGGACGGGACGCGCTTCAGGGTGACGTGCCGCTCGGTGAAGGAGAACTTGGCGTACATGATGCCGCGGGGCTCCAGGCGCACGGCCAGCCGGAAGGGCTCGTCCTTGGGGCGGGTGGAGTGCATGAGAAGCTGGGTCAGTCGCACCACCGCCTTGTGGCACAGCTTCTGTCGGTTGCTGTCCCAGTCCATGTAGCTGTAGATGAGCAGGCCCAGGTCGTGCGCCCGCTCCAGGTCAATCTCGAACCGCTCGTCCCAGCAGAACTCGTCCCGGGCCGAGACGGTGGCCGTCTGGGCCTTGTGCACAGCGTCCACCTCCATCACGCAGTAGAGATCCCGCGTCTCCTTGCGGGAGGAGAGCGAGGGCGACATCTTCCGGCTGCCGTACAGGTGCAGGGTCAGGATCC
Organism: Luidia sarsii; assembly: GCA_949987565.1. NCBI lineage: Eukaryota > Metazoa > Echinodermata > Asteroidea > Paxillosida > Luidiidae > Luidia > Luidia sarsii. The sequence goes on from OX465113.1 coordinate 16,037,713, forward strand.
CCGAGAGCGGCATCTGGCGGTTGCGCAGGCGCGAGCCCAGGTCACTCTTGTACTTGGTGAACTGGGTGACGTCAATGTCCAGCGGCTTGCTGGCCGAGATGCGCCTGGCCTTCTTGTCCGGCGAGGGCTTGGGGACGTAGCGGGAGCCTCCCTCCCCTGCTGTGCCCTCGCTACTGCCGGCACTCTTGTCTGTCTTGCGGCCTATCAGGCTGGACTTGATGGACTTCTCGCTGTGGCCTGGCTTCCGTTGCCTGGCTTTCCCCTCGCCCGACCGCCTCATCGCGTTGGGCAAGAACTCGAGGATCGCTGATCGAGGACGCACTACCCTGGAATCGGCTGCAAACAAACACCAAAACAAATAAAAAATCTAAGTCATGACACAAAATCCTGGAGTAAATCAACAGTGTGGAAAAGGCTACAAAATCAACACATTTTTGAGAGATTGTGGGAATGCTACAGTTGTACTGTGCGTGTACATACTGTAAAATTAGCATTCAAGCACAATATTGACAATATATTACCAAATAATGTATCATGTACATGTACATGTACACGAATGTACATTAATGTGTTTCCAGTAAATTTTTAGATGTACTGTACAATGTACATTGTACATTACAGTTCATTGTCTACACATATAATACATGTACATGTAATAATTAAATGCACAATGCACTGCTGTACATGTACATGTACAATTATTCAAGTGTACTACACTGTATGCCGCATCCAATGAGCAAATTATAAACATTTTTAATCAACAGTCTGCGCTTTGATAATAAGCACACCTACGTAGACTGAGCAAATGTACCGGAGCTGTACATGTACATGTACGTATGAACAATTTGACAGATGATACTGTACAGTAAATAATTATGTACCGGTACCACACATGTACACATTGTGTACACTGTACTACAGACTTTTAGTATCATACATTTTGTTCTGTACATGTACATGTACATGTACATGTACATGTACATGTGTACACGTGTAAGTATTGGTACATGTATGTTCATGTACATGTGCATGTACATGTAAAATTGTGCAATTACATATGTGTAGTCGTGTACATTGTACAATGTACATGTACATGCACTGTATACACCATGTACTTAATACGGTACAGTACTTACATGAGTACAACATGTACAGTACATGTACATGTACTACTGTACACAATTACGTGATGTACATGTACAGTACATTTTTTATGTTATGTACACATGTGCAAAAAATAAGACTACGGTACATGTACTGTAAATGTAGCAGTAGCAACAAGTCTATAAAATTCTTGATTTCAAAATACATGTAAACTGAAGCATTTAAAAATTTGTTTGTATCAAATTATCATAATATACACAGGATATGTACATGTACATGTACATGTACATGTGTACATGTACATGTACATGTGTACGTATCGTATGTACATGTATTATAATGCACAAAATTACTGTACATACCGGTACTCATATAATACATGTACTGTACATACACACATGATGAACTGTGTACAGTACTATGTACATGTACATTACCGGAATATCGGTAGTTACCGGTACATGTATTGATGTACATGTACATGTACATGTACTGTACAGTACATGTTTGTTTGTGTACGTGTACATGTACAATGTACATGTACCGGTACATGTAGGCCTATGTACATATACTGTACACATGTATATTTTATGTACAGTTGTACATTGTACATTGCACATGTACCGGTACACATGTACATGTACATGTACATGTATGTAATGCACATGTACACCATAAAGTGCGGTAGAGTGTAGACGTACACAAAAGACCAGATGTACGGGTACATACATGTACATGTGTACATGTACATGTACATGTGCCATACTGTACATGTCTATGGACACGCACATACAGTGTACGCATAATTTGTGACCCTATTAGTATTATGCCCAGACACACACACGTACAAATTACAATTTGCACCAAGTCCAATTAGATGAAATGACATGCAGACATCCAGCTCAAAGGAATATGAAAAAAAAAAATCATAAAACAACTGGTGTAGATTTGATACTTATACTTATAGGCTACATGTAGGAGCATACTGTACATGTACATGTACATGTACAGTACTGTGTACATGTACATGTACATGTACATACTGTATTATATGCTACATGTACATGTACATACTGCATTATATGCTACATGTAGGAGGGACTTCAGGTACTGTACATGTAGACTAATTTCAGAGGGGAACATGTTGGTGCACCATGCGTGGGGGGTTCTATAAATAGCAGGCACGCTTGAAGCCCTAGCTGTCTGCTTGGTTAATTCATACACTGTGAGTAGGCTAGCCAGTCTACTCCGTAGTCCGTACAGTACTCCTGCACTGCACCGTTGCACTAGGCAGCCCCACTCCCGACTATTGTTATTATGCAGGCCAAACGCCCACGCAATGCTGAGCTGCATATATTGTAAAATGTACGCTGCTCTGTGTACATGTACAGTACATATGCGGGCAGACATGGTGAGGGAGGGGAGAGAAAATAGACTGTGGGGAAACTGCGTGTACGTGCACTCAAGTACTGTGCTGTTCACACAGGTTATGGATACATGTACATGTACATGACTACATGTACACGAACAATACACATGCTGTACAAGTACAATACACCCCTATACATGTACCCGGTGCTACATGTACATGTACACATGTACATGTACATGTATGTATATGAACAGTGGGGTGCATATAAACACATGTTGTACAAGAGTGCTGTTTTTTTTCCACATACCGTTAACTAAGCCGATGACATGAATTGAAAATTTCTGAGGCAAATCCTGAAAAAAAAATCTTGTTTCACATTCAAAGAGGATAAAAGAAGATGCAGTATGCAAAGTACATGTACCTGTACCTGTACGTACATGTATTCTTTCAAATGTAAAACTCATGATCAGAGGGTATGGTATGTTTACAGTGTACATTGTAGGCATACGGCAGTACAGCTACAATTCACTATGTTGAGAGCCACACTCTGCCTCATACACATACATCATACACTGTACAGTATACCGGTATGTGAATTATTTCAACAATTATTCCTACATGTACAATATACATTGTGTACATAATTTATGAAAAAAATGTTTGTGTACATGTCAAGTAATGTATAATGCGGTACACGTAGATCAATTGATGTACATGTACACTGTACAGTACATGTACATGTACTTTGTGTACGTGTACTGTAGTAACTGTACACGTACATGTATGATACATGTATGGTACCTGTACATGAAATAGGTTTGGCTTGGCATTGACAATGGGATTTAGCCTTTAGCTTGAAAAATAACTGTGTGCATTCATGCAATCATACCCATGCAGCAGGGGAAAAAAACTACCAGTATTAGTATTAGCACACAGGGCTGCACCATTACTCACACACAATGCCTTGTCTAACAGGTGTTCTGTAATTTGACTTTAATGCCATTTGCTTTGCACCACTTTGCAAATCTGAATCAAAATGTGCATGTGCATTGTGTAGCGCACAATCAATGAATATAGGGAATTTTTGGCGTGGGAGGGAGAGGGTTGGTGGTAGGGGGTAAAATCACAGTACACATTGTACAGTACATGTGTGTACCATCAGATACTGGATGACTGGCTGGAGTGTAAGGATTTTGTATTTTTTGGTAACTACAGTACTGTAGTCTGTACAATTCAAATAACTGCATGGTGCATACAGTACATGTACTACTGTACAGTACATTATACTACATGTATAATGTGCATGTATTGTACACGTACATGTACATGTACATGTGTACATGTAGACTGAAGCACTACCGGTATGCAGTAAGATTTTGGACGCAAAAAGTCGCAACAGGGTGGCTGTGAAACAGTTGCTTTTAACATGCTTAAAGAGGAATGAAACCCAGAGAAAAATATTGGCTTATCTGATTGGGTGTTAAAAACAACCTACAATTACCTAATATGTATACATAATTATATGTGCTACTCACCTGCGAATACAGGTGTGTACATGTACATGTATGTAACTTAGATTGCTAGTGCTCTGGTACTGTATACTGTACATGTACAGTGTACATGTGTAAATGTACATGTGTAAATGTACATCAAACCATGATCAAACCAAGGAGGCCTAATACCTCCTTGATCAAACCATCTAGCAATGGTTGTAGGCATGTAGCCATGCACTACAGTACCTGTGCACAGTCCAGTAATAGTACAGTGTACCGGTACATGTATTTGTCTGTATTAGTGTTTTAATACTAATTGTGTGTTCTAATGCACACATGATTGAGCAATGAGCACCATTTTCATAAATTGTATAGTCTGAAGTTTCATTTCTACCATCTGACCATCTCACTTTACAGTACATACAGTATAGTACACTGTACATGAGTCGTGTACATGAACTACATGTACACGGTGTACATGTACATGTACATGTACATGTACATGTACAACGTGTACATTGTACATACGTGTACTGTACATGATACTACATGTACACGTGTACACGTACCAGTATGTACAGTACAGTACATTGTTGTACAGTATGTGTTCATGCATTGCAGAGTAATGCAGACTTGTAATTAATTTGAGTCACAAAATCAGGTCTCACTGTCCAAGTCCAAGCCACACCTCTCAAGTCCCAAGTCACAGGTCGAGTCTGAGTATGACTCATGACTCATGAGTCATCAAAGTCAAGTCTTGACTCTTGAGTCACATGTCACAATGTCAACTTTAAATTCAAAACTGTACGTACAGACCTGTATGAACATTGAGGATTATTCCTCCATGGTATAAACAAACAGTGGCCCACTGATGTACTGCAGTGAACTAACTGTTCCAAATTTCAGTGTGAACACTCAATTGTAGTTGCACAGTGCTCGTTATGCACATGTACATGTACTGTACATGTACATGTACATATGCATTTACGTTGGATAGCATCAGCTACAGTATACGTGTATGTACATGTACATGTACATGTACATGTACATGTACATGTACATGTACGTACATGTAGCCCTATGTACATGTAGCCCTACTGTGTAGCCTGAACTGCCCTGAAGCCAGTGGGCAGACAATTTGTTCCAATTGAGTTGACCTTGTCCCAGTCAGGGGGTCCTGCAGGGCACATGTGCATGTACATGTACATGTACATGTACATGTAACGTACAGTACATTGTACATGTACATGTATTGTACCAGTACATACATACATGCACAGTGGGCAAGGTTTCGGTGGGCTTGCACACAGTGAGAGTTGTGGTCACCACCCACATCACTTGCTTGGCGTCAGACTACTGGAATGCCATCTCCAACAGGGATTCGCTTCAGGTCAATTCCTTCGCAGGAGTTCTTGGCTTCAACCATTCCCCTGTTGCTTTTTGAAGGGCTTTCTCTCTCCGGCGACCTCCTCCCACACACCCACTTCCATGTATGAACTTTTTGAGTTGGCCTTAATTGGTTTTGGTCAAATAAGGATATTGTGTTGAGTTCCCTGATGGGCTGGGTTCTAACCAAAAATGAAAGGAGGGTGAGTTGGTGACACTACCCAGTACCCACGCATACATGTACTCGTATGTAAATGGGTGCACATATTTATTATTATACATTGTACACATGTGTACTGTGTCCATGTTATATGCGTACACTACATGTACGTTGTACAAATTGTACATTACAGTGTATGTGAACATGTGTGAAGGGGAATTTCCTCTTCAAGGAAACAGGTCACGTGCAGTACATTATTTGAAAGCACAAGAACAATCACAAAGCATATTGCAAACATACTTACAGTGATCAATGTACATGTACATTGTACACGTATGTGTACATGTACTGTCTGTACACTGTGTACCTGAAATCCTGAATCTGTATCCTTGTGGAGACACTGCTTTGTTCTCGTGCACTATACAACCGCGTGAGAAACTATGTTTTAAAAATGCTCCCATTTCAACCACATTCACTTTCCTGGGTAGAAATTTATACATGTAATGTACAATAATTTATGTCCTTTTAAATAACACTTCTATTTGCGACAGATTCTTACCCATCACAAATGTGACTGTCCCAGTTTTTAATTTTTTTTCTCCAAATATCAGTTTCGTGAAAACCTTGTGGAGACCTGATACACCTAAGTTACAATTTCCCTACAACAAGGTGGACAGCTGGAGACCAAGGCTATACAACCTATTATATTAGGTCTCCACAAGGCACTAGATTCGCGTGCAGGACTGTATAGTCTGGAGTGTAGCTGTGTACTTGTGTACATGTATGTACATGTACATCCACGTGTGTTGTTACTTGTGTAGTACATGTACCGGTACATTGGTACAAATTACTTATTACATACACGTACATGTGTACGTGTATACATGTCAAAATAGTAAAACATTGTTTGTGGTTTAATACATTACTGTACATGCACTTTCACTTTCTACATGCACATACCATACCTGTGTGGACATTTTGGCAGTGTTTTGTACTGAACCAAATGTTAATTGCACATGTGCAGTATGTAGTAAGTACAAATATGTATAGTAATGTATACAGTATTGACCAGCATGCAATTAATGTTGGGTGCTCAGCGTGCAGAAATACTGATGTGAAAATACATAACAGTACAAGTAGTACTGTACATGTACAATGTAAACCACTGCTACCCCTAGTCACAGTATGCAAAATTTGACATTCAAATACAGTGTACTAATGTAGTACATGTACTTAGTAATTGACACAAACAAAGATTAAAATTTGACAAAGACTTTTTCAGCGTACCACAAAACAATGCATACACATTACACATGTACACATGTAGCATGACAAAATCTTCAGACAGATTTGTGCCAGGTTTGACTCGCTTGTTCAATGCAAAATGCATGTACAAAAATAGTGTATCCAAATATATTTATTTATTTCACAAGTATCTATTGTTCTCGAATGTTTAGCGAGTTTTGAAGAAGAAAAAAAATCGAACAAAAGTGTTGTGGCCATGGCCACTGAATTTACTGAAACGTGGCAACAGTGCAAAGTGACTACGTAATTGTCTGGGTGGCCCTGCTGTACAAAATGTAAATGTAGGCCTACAGGTTTTCCTGAAACTCAAATTTAGGGCATTGGCTATATGAACCTAAATCAGGGGATTCAAAGTGAATTTGTTTTGAACAAAGGACGAGTCAAATCTTACAAGAGCTGTGCCCTGATCAAGTCTCATGCTTCCTACCAACACAAGGCCCCAAAAGGACACTCAAGGTGAGGGCTAAAGGAAAGGAATAAGGAGATGAACCAGGAGCAAACAAAAATCAGGAGGAAGAAAGATGAACGTTTACAATTACAATGTATGTTTCGTTTGAATCGAGACAAAAGTGATATACAAAAATGTTGCAAACTGCTTACTGACTAAAATTACCAAAAAATGCAAATCTTAAAATTGAGTGGGCCTGACGTTTCGATCCTAGCAGGACCTTTCTCAAAGGCAAAGGCCTTTGAGAAAAGGCAAAGGCCTTTGAGAAAGGTCCTGCTAGGATCGAAACGTCAGGCCCACTAAATTTTATGAATCGAGACAAGTTATAAGAAAGGGGGAAACAGATTGCAGGAACAGAATTCCTCAGTACGGCAGTGCGCAAGAAGAAGCTAGAGGAGTACCGCTTACATGTATCTGCCTATGGGTGCATACATGTACATGTGTACGTGATGAGAAGCGCATGGTACGAGCAGTGGGGCGATCTTGGGGAACCAAGGCAGAAATGCCATTGGAGCATCGGTCATGATACTCTGTAGAATAGGGCCAGTGAGGCCACAGAAGTTTGTACATGTACATATGTATGTGCATCGTGTACTGTATTCACGTTGCTACCCCACGCCCGCATGAGTCTTGTGTACAGGGACACGTCACGTTGTATTGAGGCAATGCGGGGCGCCAGCGCCGGACCGGATTTGTTTTTTTACCGAGTCGTTTACCGAGACGTCGTGTCCGGATTGGACTTTTCGGCTCGGTTAAACTGACCTGGTCAATTTAACCGGGCAGAAGTTGGTCGGTTAAACTACCCACTGGAGTCGGGTAAGTTACCTGGGAGGAAAACTTCCTGGGCTGTCCGCACTGGACTTAAAATGGTCAATTTACCCATTTGCTCGGTTAGTTTACCCATTTTAAGTCCAGTGCGGATGCGGCTTAAGGGTACATACATGACTATGACCTATTGAGTAATTACTTGGGTATGACTATGACCTGTACCGTACTGTAGTACTATGTGACTAGTATTCAAAGAAACCGTTTTGATGTCGCATAAATGACAAACTGGAAGTACATTTTATCGCACAACTGGCGAAGCACGTAAGTTTTCATTTCTGAACTCACCTGGTTTTAGAGAAAAAAAATAAACAATTCACGAACTTACGTGCTTCGCCATAGAGTTGTGTGATAAAAATACGGCCAGTTTGTCATCTATACTACACAGTATACCCATGATGTTTTGCAAACGTCAAAAAGGTTTATTGCCAATTGGGAATGACCGAGGAGGTATGGTATGACCTATTGCGTTGGGTATGACCTATTGCGTTGGGTATGACCTATTGCCAGTATTGGGTATGACCTACGCTATTGCCATGGGTGTGACATACACTTTTTTATACAGTATACAATTAAATTTTATGGAAGGCAGTGCAGCAATTTTTAAATACACATGTACATGTGTGCAATTATGTAAAGGAAGTCCCAAATTCCATTGAGCTACATGCGGTAAGACAAGCCTCATTTGCCCTGGGGTTTGGGCGTGACCTTCAAGACACTCACCAGCACTGGAATGTCTACTGTTGGCATTGGCTCTGGGCTTCACGGTTGTCGTCGTTGTCAGCGCAGCAATGACATCGTCCGAGGACGAGGCTCGCCTAAGCTTGCCCGTCGACGACTGTTTCTTCTCGCCCGGCCGCGAGTCCTCCTGCAGGTCGCCCATCTCCTTGCTATATCCCTTGTGGTCGGCGCCCTCAATCAGAGCCGAGAACGGGCGCTGCTTCTTGGAGAAGGAGGGCGCCGAGCTGCGGAGACCGTGCACATTGGCGAAGGAATCCAGGCCGGTGTCCGGCACCTCCCGCAGGTCGTCGTAGTCTTCGTCGTCGACGAAGACCATGTAGTCGCTGTCTTCCTCCACGGGGAGGGTGCTGGGGTCGAAGGAGGCCGCCCGGTGGAATATCTCCGGCTTGGGGGTCTCGCTGGTGGCCTGCACCTCGCTGGCGCTCAGGTGCCGCAGCTTGAAGTCTCTGATGGGCACCTGGAGGGGCAGCGGGGAGGCGCTACCCCCAATTGCACTACTGTTGCTACTACTGCTCGTACTGCTGCTGGTCATGTCCGGCCTCAGCGACGATTGCACTCGGGAATCAGACTCCTCACGCAGATCCACGTCGCGGTAGTAGGAGCCCTTGCCGGCACCGGCGGGGAACCTGGACTGGTTGTAGCTGCGGTTGGAGCGCAGGCTGTTCTCCTTGTCGTCCAGATGGGCGCCCATGCTGGAGTGGCTGCCGTCTGTGAAGGACCCGGGGCTGCGGTCAGACGTCGATCCGACGGAGCTGGTGGTGCCCACGGAGATGGAGCGCTGCTTGGAGTTCAGGCCCAGGGCGGCCGGGGAGAAGCGGCCCGGACTGATGTTGTCCGAGGTGAAGGAGCCCCAGCTGGAACGGAACACGCCCTTCCCGATCTGCCGCGACTTGAGCGTGATTAGCAGCCGGATGGGAATCTGCAGGATCATGTACACCTCGTCGAGGGTCTTCCGCGTCACGTCCACGTTATTCACGTACAGGATTTCGTCGCCGATCTGAATGAGCCCCGATTCTTCCACCATCCCACCAAGCATGAGCCGCGACACGTGGATTCCCTCTCGCCTATCCATGCCGTCCCCTTCCCGAATGTAGAAGCCCAAAGTCTGGCCGGGGATCTTGTTGATCTCCACCGTGCGCAGCAGGTAGGCGCCGCCCAGTATCTCCCGCTCCTGGGCTACGTTTATGCGGAGCTTACCATTGCCGGAGCGGCCGAAGACGGCGAAGGTGGCGTCCGTGTCCTCGAAGGCCTGGGCCCGGGACAGGTCGGTGAAGAGTTCGCGCTCGGCCGCCTGGATGGTGCAGACCGTCTCGCTGCAGATGCCGCCGACGTGCCTGAAGTCAGCCGGGGTTTTGATGCGGAGGCCTGCACCCCCGCCGCCGCCGCCCGGCCCGCCGCCCGCTACCGGCGCCGGCACCTCCCGCTCGGCCGGGTCTCCGGACCAGTAGTCGGCAGACTGGCTGCGAGACGACAGCTTTTTCGCCCCCCTCTCCGCATTCTGGCAGTCGGACAGAGTCCTGGATCGTCTTGAGCCCCTGTCAGTCATCGTGAGCGCGGGGAGGTCGCCGTCATGTGGAAATTGCGAGCATTTCGGGGCAAACTGCAACCGCGGCTAACGCCTTCCGTGGGAACACAGCCTCCGTTCGGGTCCATATTTACTGGCGCTATATTATGTGCATTACGTGCACTGCATGCATATGGGTACTGTACATAATAAATGGCCGTACTGGTATCCGACTAATTCCCAAACGATATTAACACTTATTCATTTCATTGTGAAATAAATGAACTGGGTACCAGTCACGGTGGAACGAACAGTTTTCGACTCGGCCATTAGACATTATGCACTTTTTATTTCAAAATTTATAATTTTCGGTTCTTTTTTTATATTCTGAGTAGCGTCACATGGACGGGTTCGGGGGCAAGATGGGGACACAGGGCACGCTCGCGATAAAGACATGAATTAAAAAAAAAAAATCCCAGCGCCATAGCCTGAGGCTTGATAACGGCAGTGTCGCATCTGCCTGCTATAATGTAATGTAGCGCTGGAAGAAACCGCCAATTTTTTTTTTCAAGATCTCTGCCGAAACTTTTCAAGATTTTTCAAGTCCGTCTCATTTTTAGATCAACTGTAATTCACGCGCGTGGTAGAGAAAACGCGGTTTATTTCCGCCCCAAAATTAATTCGAAAAAAAAAAGGAAATCAAATCTATGCGAGAGTTTATATTTATTGGAAATGAGTGTGAGATGTTGTTCAGATTTTGCCGAAAGATGTCAATATTTGTCGATGTCCCAAAGAAAGTGAACCGGCAGAGGCTTATAAAAATAATGGTAACAGCAATCTCTCAAGCTGAACAAAATAAATAAAAAAAAAATTAAAAAAATTATTACATGTAGCTGTCAGTGCCAAATGCAGGCCTGTAAGTAAGATTAAGAAAATTATTTATTTCAAGCGATTTATCTTTAAAAAACAACATCAGCACAGGAAATAATTATGACGGTCGACAGCGATAGCGATATTTTGGCAGACATCTGGAACACATTTGAAATCATTCATCGAGAAACAAACTGAGCAGAGTTTCTGAATAATTTTGCTGAATTGCAAAATGGCAAACAAAACTTGGACCATGCTTGGACTGGACCGGGACTTGTATCAGTTGTGCACCAGGGCTCATCTGAGCTAGCCAGCCCTTGGCAGCCTTCTTAATTAATAGTATATAACTAGTCTTTGTCAGGGGGGGCGTCGAATAATCGCTGGATATAGTCTCATGACTTTATTTCTCCAATGAAAAATTAAGATGACCTATGCAAATTAATTGCCACAGAACGACGACAAACTACAACAGAATGTGCAGTGTTATAATACTTACAGGGGCCTATGATTTATTTCTTGACTTTTCACATGAATTCTTTTTGAAGAAATTTGCCTCATTAGTGTACCCCTAAATGTTAGCTCACACATGCCTTGCATGAGTGTGCCATTCGTGGTAATTTTTTTTTATAGTCCTTCAAAATGTGAATAAATGGCACCAGTTTTGAAACCTAATGTTTGTGTACTCGTAAAATAATTTGAAGCTTCTCATGATTTCTAGGAGTTTTCAAGATCTAGGAAAATTTCACAAGCAGCGGTAGACGGCAGTCGAGACTGATGAGTAGTGGTACATGTACATGTACAGTGCTCGGTCCGTTCAGAGACCCCGCGTCTAATTCCTCCTCTGACTCTCAGACTGGTTTTGTCTCCGTTATTTGAAAACTGGGTCCCTTTCCAAAACCCGGCTTAGGCTCAGGCTCCGTCCGGCTTGTTCTTCAAGTTCTTTCATCCATTTTTAAGTACAAAGGCATGGAAATAGGAGGCCTTTGACTTCAGTTTTGAATGTGTTACACTGCATTATTTTTGGAGAAAAAATGCCTCCAAAGATTCAACTTCAACAAAGAACTCTAACTTCTGATTTCAGCTTTTGGATAACGTACAGAGCAGACGAAGCAAGGAAGCCGCCGAAGCCTAATCCTGGTTTTGAGAAAAGAGCCCATGACAGGATGACGTACAGATTACGGCTCAGGCTAAGCTTAACTTGAATTGAAGCCTCATTACAATGTCAGAACTGAGCCAGTCTTGTGCGAAAAAGAAGCTCAACGAAACCTTATTTGTGACCCGGCACAGCATAACGAGGAATAACCCCCACTTTTGAGATTTTGAGATTCTCTAATGATGTGAAAGAGTATACCAATAGCTTTCAAATGATATCAAAATTATTTCCGTGTGAACTTTGTTGTAAATTGTACAAGGGGACTTCGCTCGTTCATTTGGTACCAGACACAATATATAGCAGCACCATTCTAACTTCTCGAAAGCGGCCATTCAAAAAAGCAGGAACTTTATATCTTCATGAAAACAGTACACAAACACTGCCCGAAATCCTCGTTTTGAATTTCGGAAAAATCCTTTGGACATAATATCCTCCAATCCATTAACTTTCTGAAAATACAAAAAAAAAAAACATTGTTTTTTTTATCGAATTGAGAAGATACTTTGACTTCAGGCGTTGTTTACTCGAAAAGTGTTTTGGTGGGATATTCCTCATGTCGCTGTGCCGGGACTCATTTTTGTTATCAAGCCAAGTAACTTCGAGGTTATAGTCGAGGCTATAATATTGAGCCCTTTTCCAAAATCCGATTTAGGCTCAGGCTCCGGCTTCGTCTCTGCTATCCAAACGCTGAAAGCACGTCAGGTTATTGGAGCTCTTTGTTGAAGTTGACGCTGTTGGTTCTTTTTCAAAACGCAGTGTAACGTTAAAAAAACGAAGCCAAAGGCCTTCCATGTTCATGCCTTGTATTTTAAAATTGATAAAAGAAACAGAGACGAAGCCGGAGCCCGAGCCTGAGGCCGTGTCCGAAATGGGCTTCCAGAGCTACGGCTAGGGCTATTGTCTTCGCATCTCTGCGTATTTCCAATAGGGCGAAGACCTAGACTTAGCTCAAGACGCCCGTTTCGGAAATGGCCTAGATTATTATCTGATACCAATGCGTCTCCTTGTACGGTGACGTCGTAGGGCGCCCTCAATATTTACTGACATCAGATGCAGAGCGGGCCAATATACCTCCCCCACCAAAAAAAAAATATATATATATTAATAATATCTTTCATTATTTGTTTCACTAACCAATGATATGTTTGCTTCGCTTCCCTGGTCCATAATAATAGAAACACACATGGCCATGCTTGTTCTGTTTTGATGAGAACATTGATGCTTTTTAATTCATTGGTGTAATGTAAGTCTAAGTCTTGTTGCAAACTGCTTACTTGCAAAACAAAAATGACCAAAATCAAAATAGAACAAAATCAGACAGCCTGAGCGGGCCTCGGCCCAGACAATCTCTTTCTGTGATTTTTTTTTTTTTTTTGGGGGGGGGAAAGGTCCGGCAAGAATCGAAAATTCAAGCCCTCTAAAATATTTGAAATATCAATTTAAAAATAATAATCCTGGAGGGTTCCTCTCATGGCGAAAGCTTTTTGCTGGCTGTCACATTAACTTGTTTGAAGTATTTTCGTTTGGATGATCATCAGCAATACTTTTCCCCCCAAAATTGAAATAATTAATGTCTCTAATGACTTGTTTCACCCACCAATGATAAGTTTAACGTTTTGCTTCACAGCCCTGCTCCATATAAAAGAAATACACATTGCCGTGCTTGAACATTGTGATGCGTTTTAATTAATTGCTGTAGGCCTAATCATTCAGACTGTGTTGTTGCAAACTGATTACATGCAAACATTAATCATTCAGAATAAGAATAAACTGATACATTTTCCCTTTGAACTTTAGAGTTGTCATTATTACGTTTCTCCTTGTTTCTTTGTACAGTTGGAGGCAATGAAAGCAATATTTTTCTTCCACAAAATACCAAAATCAAACAAATGAAGGAAAAACTGGGAACCTTTGAACAAGGGCTAGATAGCTCAGGTTGGTAAGAGCACTGGTGCGCACAACCAGAGGTCTTGGGTTGAAGTCCTGGTCCAGCCAAAGTTTTCTTTGCCCTTTTGCAAACATTATTTGCGACTCGCAATTTTTTGGAGCTTTCAAGATTTTCCCACGAGTGGAAAGAGTACCCCATTACCTTCCCAATGATATCAAAATTATTTCCATACATTACCGAAACCCAAAGTTACGATGCGAGAAATACAATGAACAAACGCGTAGTCACATAAACCACTTTAAAACAAAACGGCTCTTAAGTTTGAGGTAATGCACACAGCACACATACACTTATTGGAGCATATACGCAAACACAAATGAATTCCCTGATTTTTCAATATTTACAGACATTTATTGAAAAGCTCCTTTGGACAGATGATTCTCTTATACAAAATCTTTCGGAAAATGTAAAAAAAAAAAGTTTTGGACAATTCTTTGACTTTTGATGCCATTTACCCGAAAAGGACTTTTGGAGTAGATGTCTCATTACGCCATCTTAGGTGACATTTTATCTAAGATACAATACAATACCCACTGCTCTACAGATTCGAATCCACCATACGACCTTGATCATCTCGGTAGTCAAATGGTTAAGCTTTCTGCACAAGAAAGCTGGAGTTGTGGGTTCAAATCCCGCAAAAAGCCTGCCTGTGTATTTTTTTCAGGAGGTGATTGGGCAAAGCGACGAGCACACAGTTCTTATTACACACTGAGTCGGGTTAACCCTCACTGAATTTCCTGCGACATCATTTGCCTGCCGCATAAGGTCAGAAGAACTGAAGGTACTGAAGATAGCCCATTGACGTGATAAATAATACTCCGTATACACACCCTAGAACTCTGTGGCTATTGTGTTGCCTTTTCAAATACTGGCCAAATAATGTCCATGTGGGAGGTCAATGTTTGCAAGTGAATCTTTAACCACTTCGCGCCGTTTTTTTTTTAGCGCCGATGACCGCTATACGGGGGTTTTTGAACAATGCATCATTTTCAAATCTCGCTAAAACAATCGGAACAATATATTTCTGTGAAATAAATCGATAAGTGTATACTATGGGTACAAGAGAGTAAAACCTGGCACAATTTGGACGTTATTGTGGCTTTTGTCAAGAGATTATCCGTTCGAAAAAGGGCCCATTATGCGTCGTCAATGGACCGTAACGGACGTGCATGTGTGTGTGTGCATGTACGGTGCTGTCAATCCCTGACCGCAGACTCCAGCCTCCACTCCAGGCAGTCAAATTTTCGAGTTGGTCGGCCACAACCGAGTGTACAGATTACAGTTAAGAATGTGGGGGGAATTCCAACGCCAGACCGACGACCGTTGGGCTGTGTGGCATGCAAAGACAATGTCCCCCGCATGCTTTCAGCGGCAGCGCAGTATCCCTCGATCCTCCACAGTAAAAGTCCCATAATTGCACAATTACTGCTGCTAATCTTGCAAATTCATGTGGCAACTTGCGTCAAAAAGGGTCTTTGTACTGATTCGTATTGCTTTGTTCTAAGCTAAAAAGAGTCTTTGTTTAGAATGTGGACAATAGTGAGGTGCCTGGAATCGGACGGCCCCGTCGCATAGTCAAGCCAATGGAGCTCCGGATTCGGAGGTCCCGGCGTTAAGTGGTTAATGGCATACCGCCGTCAACTGACTGACAGGACCTGAAACTTTGAAAGGCTTAGGTCAAGACTTTTAGCGGACCCTGTGTTTTGCTCCTCGCTGGTCCTTTCTGGGCATCTTAATGCATGACAATTCCACTACGTAGGTGCAAGCTGAAAACTCTCTGGCTCTCTGCAAGTTCATCTGTGACTGTAGGGATGTGTGCTGCTCCCTGACTTGATATTGGTCTTGATGGTGCTTGGTGCTTTCCCAATCGGAACTGTGCGCGTACAAACAAGACAAAGAAAAACAGATACAAAAATCATCCCTCCTAAGACCCGCCACAACTAGGATCCCGTGTAGCATCCCTTGTTCCCGCCTTTACAGTTCCCGCCTTCACCCTTCACTGAGCTAATCCCCTCACCAGGTTCCCTCCCCACACTACATAAGCCCCACTCCCAGTTGGAATCCAGCATTCTCCTGAAGACGAGCAGAGTATACTGTTCGAAACGTTGAGTTCCTCCGGTTCTTTTAAGAACCACACTTACTCACAAAAGAGAATTTACATGGTCTCTCCGCAAACCTATTTATCCTGCTAAGACTGTTCCTTGGGACAATAGTACACTACCCGAACCACATTTCACGACCATCGTGGCAAGCCATTCATCTTGACTTTTGCATCTTGAAACCATTTGTGATGACATTTAAGCAGTAAAATCAAATCAGTAATAAAAATGGAAAAGGATCACATGTGTATGAAATTATTGCAAACACTGAATTGACCGCAGAAAATGCAAATCTGAAATCTTGCAGAGCCATAATGTTTCAATCCTAGCGAGAACTTCCCCAAATGCAGCCTTTGAACAAAAATATTGTCTTTAAACTCGAGATAGAAGTTTTGGAAAATGATTGGAGTGACTACAAGACATCCGGTGGGTGTGCTTACTTGGCTTACCGTGCTGCTCGGGCCTCTGTGCTTGGGATAGGGGTGGCCCCCCCGGTTGGCCTGGCATCGGACCCTGCACAGGCAGGCGAATGGGCTTCAGGTTCCGGCCTGAGGTGACTGCGCCTACCAGGGTGGTCGTGTCGGCTGGGTTCGAATTACTGAGCGAAGACAGCCTCATTGCTGAAATTGATGCGTCGAGAAATGAACAGTTATTGAAATGACCGACAGGCACAGGTATAAATGGTGTGCAGAATGATTTATAAATGGGTACAAAAATGAATGGTTACCAGAATGATTTAAGATGGGTATAAGAAAGAATGATGTGCCAAATGATTTAAGATGGGTATAAGAATTAATGGTGAGCAGAATGATTTAAGATGGGTAAAAGAATGAATGGTGACCAGAATAATTTAAGATGGGTACACGAATGAACTGTAAGCAGAATGATTTCAGATGGGTACAAAAATGAATAGTGAGCAGAAGATTTCAGATGGGTATGAAAAAGAATGATGTGGCAAATGATTTAAGATGGGAACAAGAATTAATGGTGAGCAGAATGATTTAAGATGGGTAAAATAATGAATAGTGAGCAGAATGATTTCGTATGGGTACAAGAATGAATGGTGAGTAGAATGTTTTCAGAACATGCTCGTCACACTCACCCGCATTGTCCCCGTCCCAGTCATCTTTGGCACTGTTGACCATGTCTAGGATGCGATTGACCAACTTGTTCATGCTGTTAATCTGCTTTTGCTGTTGAGAGAGGGGGGAGGGAGGGAACAAAGCACAGCATAGAGGAACCAAAACCAATAATGTAATACCTGAAGTATGAACTTCATAATGAAAACTGTGCTTGGCCATACATCAACAGAGAAATTGCAGTAATTTATAAATTTGTAAATTTGTAAATTTGTAAATGTTTGTTTTTATATATTTTCGCCCAAACAGGACCTCTCTCAATAAGAGCTTCTGTCGAGGTCAACTCTTAGTAACCATGGTAACTGTTTGACGCTCTGCCAGCCAGCACTTGTGGTCAATGGTTTCCCTTTTTTTTATGAATCTCGCCAAACACAAGGCCCCAAAAGAACAAAGTGAGGGCTAGAAAAAAAAGTAATAAGGAAAAGAACCAGCAGTATGATAGATCAGGAGGAAGAAAAATGAGTGTATATGTTTCGATTGAATTCAGACAAAAGTGATATACAAAAATGTTGCAAACTGCTTATTGACTAAAATTACCAAAATGCAAATCTTAAAATTTAGTGGGCCTGACGTTTCGATCCTAGCAGGACCTTTCTCAAAGGCCTTTGAGAAAGGTCCTGCTAGGATCGAAACGTCAGGCCTTTGAGAAAGGTCCTGCTAGGATCGAAACGTCAGGCCCACTAAATTTTATGAATTCAGACAAGTTATAAGAAAGGAGGAAACAGGTTGCAGGTAGAGAATTCTATAGTGTAGCAACCCTTAAATTGAAGTTCACTAATTCCACTTTGCCTTTGAGAAAGGTCTGCTATGATCGAAACATCAGGCCCTCTCATTTTTGAGATTCCATAGTAGTTAATACACAAACTGTTGCAATATGCTCACTGACTAAAATGACCTGCAATACATCAATCTCAAAAGTGAGAGGGCTGGACGTTTTGATCCTAGCAGGACCTTTCTCAAAGGCAAAGAAACCACCGAGTAAGATCCTGCAAGGATCGAAACGTCCGGCCCTCTAAAATTTGAGATTTAATTCCTTAGTACATACGGAATAAGGACGAGGTGGTGAGAGGCGCACGACTTACCTGGGCTTGCTCGGGGAGAATGACGGCTGCCTTCTGTTTGAGCTGCAGCTCTCTCTCCTCCACCTCTGGCTCCGCCTTGGTGCGCAGATAATTGGGCACCACCTCGTGGTTGAAGGCCGGCACGCGCCCCTCGGTCATTTTCTGCCGGGTTCGGTAGGGAGGGGGAAAGCCGAGGTCAAAGGGTCATTGGATGGCTTGCGTGCTGACCGAGACCATGAAGTGAGCTTATTTGCTCGACTAGAGTATCAGCAGGCAATTGGGCAAAGCACCGAGCATTCGGTGCTAATTATCCATCGAGTACCGCAGGGAAAATCCATCATTGAATTTCACATCATTTGCCTACCACTCATGGTCAAAAGAGGGAAGCTTTGAAAAAAAGCCAGTAAGTCGGCTACTTTCAGAGCCACATCCCCGTCGCAAAAGTGACGCCATATTTTACATGGCGTCGCCGCAAACTTTTACGACGGGATGTGGCTCTGAAAATAGCCGCGTGTCGCCGCAAACTTTCCACTTGGTACCTCCACTGTGCAAACCTTCAAATTGGATACAAGTGAGCGAGCTACTACACACCCCAAGCTCTTCATCTCGGTCCTGGGAAAGCTTCAAGGGAAGGAGGACCAGGTTTCTCAAGGCCGGCGTCTTGTCACTTCTCAGCACCTTGTTCAATGTGTTGATCTGACCTGCCGTGACACAACGCACACACACATAGGAACAATCAGATTTCAGCCAATAGGGCTTAACCAGCAAATTGCCAACTGAGTGCCAATGGAGCAATCCGCTAGTACTAAAAATGCTGACGTGAGATTTTCTATTCCAGAATTTGAGAGGTCAGATTGAGTTCTTGGATGAGAGGGTGATTTCATGAAACTCTGTGGCACATCTAAGGGAAGGTAACTCATCTTAGGACTTGACGTGTCCTACAAGCTACTGTATTTCACAAAGGTATGAAGTTCAGTCCCTGTTTAGGTAAAAGTAAACTTTATTATTCAACTATCTGAATTAATCTAAAATTTAGTGGGCCTGACGTTTCGATCCTAGCAGGACCTTTCTCAAAGGCAGAGCTATCTGGTTTAATGATGAAGAATAGGATATGCTGGCTTTTTTAAATACTTGTTTAATACTTGTTTTTCCATGTAGATGTCTATATTGGCTAAGCTACTCAGCTAGTGGAGGTCATAAGATTGATGCAAACTTTAAAAAAGAAATAAATTGAAAAATTGGCAAAGAAACCTTTGACTGGACCAGAACCCGATCGGGACCTCTGTATTAATGTACCAGTGCTCTTCCATCTGAGCTATCCAGCCCTTAGATGGTGGCCTTCCCTAATACTCAACTAGTCTTTGCTGGGGTGAGGGCCCCAATCAAAAGCAACTTAACCATTAACTGCCATTAAAAAAAGGAAAGGTGTCTGTGTCTTGTGCATGGAGAATCATCCCCTCGCCATTTCATCATCACACCAATGCTGTTTGACTGAAACAGTGCTCTGCACTATTACAGAGGCATATAAGCGTCACGACGTATGACACTTAACCACCGTGCCTAAGCTAAAAGTATAAGTGCTCATGATCGAAGCCAGGTTTTGCTGAGGTCTCCCCCATTCATTCATTCATTCATTCATTCATTTATTTCTCAGGTAGTTACAGGCACAAGCACGAAACAACCATAACCCATATCCTAATCCTAACCCTAACAACCCTAATCCTGAACCTAACCCTAATCCTAATCCTAACTCTATCAGTAACACTAACCCAACCCGAACTCTAACTCTGTCCGTAACCATAACCCTAACTGTAGCGCCGTGTGCCTAACCTACGCTGGTTTACAAAACACGTCCTTGTATAGTCCCCACACAATTTACGGGGTACCAGCATGGCTGAACGGCGGTCCTGTTATATCCTCCAGTAACCGGTTTTCGACGATATCTTTTGTGACGTTTAAAAAAATCCACAATCCTCTTTCTCACTGCTTCTTCAGTTATCCTTTCCCAATGTCACTCCAGAGACACATTTCCTCCTTCTTGGTACTTTCTCTAGCTGACCTTTTATTTTTTTCATTTTTTATAAAAGCCTATTGCTATTGGGCCATGTTACTTTTTGTCTTTAAATAATAATAAAAAAAAAAAATTAAAAAATATAAGCGAGACGCCCTATAGGAGCCTCCATAGTTTTTACCCAGAATGGACTGCCTCAAGTTGCCTTATATATTTTTTTTCTACGGATGTTGGGGTTTGTTATGGTACACTCAGATTTTTTTTAGGACCAACAATAAAGAAAACTGGAGCTTCGAAGCAACTGCCAATTTTGTACAGGCTAGGAAAATAGACCCCAAAAGAGCAACTTTTTTAATCACACGAGTTTGGCCTACTGGAAAAGCCTTAACTTTCCACATTTTCGGTGACGGGAAAGAGCAGGAAACCAACTGTAAGATACGAAGTCTGAGATCGTTATACGGAGTTGTTTTCATCGTGCGGTGTGAGTTAGAAGGCTAAGCGCCGAAAACGTGTACCGTCGAAAACGGGGGTTCCCACGATATATCTCCCATTACAGTGACAGTTTGCTCATTACATCAATCAAGCGTACCTGACAACAAGGCGAAGCTGTCCAGCACAGAAGGCCTGCAATGTACACAAGACAAGATTGAAGGTGGACATTAGATTTGGGGGAAAGAAGGGATGCTTCCTGTGGGGTTAGGTTGCCCATTTATATCAAACGGTGAGGCAGCATATCAAACGGTGAGGTGGCGTACACGATTGCAATATCACAGCCGGAAAAAACATGTGCACATACAACGATCGCCATCGGCTGTGCATAACCAATGGGAATAACTGCGCTCTGGTTATAACGAGGTTCCGGTTATAACGAGGTTCTGGTTATAACGAGGGAATTGCGAAAGTCCGGCGGACCTTGTATAACGGGAGTCGACTGTAGTTAGTTATAGCTGAAAATCTGGATGTTACTAATGACGTCTCCCTGTCAATCAGGCAGGACTAACCATTAAAGGAAGGTTTGCGGTGACACCATGTATCAGGTCTCTTAAAGGAAGAGGTATGGTTCTGAAAAGAACCGGAGTGGTAACTCGACGTTTCGACCAGTATGCTCTGGCCGTCATTCTCCTGATGTATCAGGTCTCTTAAAGGAAGAGGTTTGGTTATGAAATGAACCTGAGTGGTAACTCGACGTTTCGACCAGTATGCTCTGGCCGTCATTCTCCTGATGACGGCCAGAGCATACTGGTCGAAACGTTGAGTTACCACTCAGGTTCTTTTCAGAACCAAACCTCTTCCTTTAAGAGACCTGATACATGGTGTCACCGCAAACCTTCCTATATTGATTCACCCACCATGCAAAGCCTTAAGTCTTATTTATTTAGGACTCACCATGACAGCGTGGCGTGTTCTTGTTCCAGCTTGACCAGAAATACTTGAAGTGAGGTCTTCAAATCTTGCACTCTGTTGGACAGAGCCTCTAACGAAACCTCCAGTGCCTTCTCTTGGTTCTAAAGGGGAGGGGGGGGGGGGAAACGAATTCACACAATTCACAAAATCTCTTCAAAATCTCTTGGTCTTGCCAACTGCTGACTTTAATGACAAGAAAGCAATGCAAAGGCCCCTGGGTATCGGGGCGTGGCATTTTTTGTTAGCCCTGAAAAAATTTATTGGAACTGGAAGTGAAAGGAGACAGCAAAGAATCAGATTACAGATAACAACTA
The DNA here is from genome assembly GCA_949987565.1 of Luidia sarsii. Taxonomy (NCBI): domain Eukaryota; kingdom Metazoa; phylum Echinodermata; class Asteroidea; order Paxillosida; family Luidiidae; genus Luidia; species Luidia sarsii. The sequence continues at coordinate 16,060,050 of OX465113.1, forward strand.
AACAAGTCTGATTGATTATTGAAGTTAATATTAACGCAGTGGCTGTTGTTACGGCAGTCGTCCGTATGGTTCCTTGACTTCACAGTATTTGTCAGGATGTTTAGCTCTTGGAACCAGACTATCAGGTAATAGACTGGTTCAACCAGCCTGCAATGCTGACGAAATACAATCAAGTCAGGGAACCACACGGACGACTGCCGTAACAACAGCCACTGCGTAATAATATTATTATTAATATTTGTTTAATAATTATAAAATTAATATCATTACTAATGCTCAAAAATGGCAATTTACAGTTATAAAACAGAAGATGTTATGTCTTATGAACACAGGCAACTTGAATAACAACATCAACGTAGGTGTGTAGTTTGTTTTGAAAAGGCAATTCGTACAACACAACAGCTGTCCGGAATTTGGACAAAAGCGACTTTCGTCTTTCGGGTTAAAATCTCCTAAATAACGCGGGCTGAGAAATCGCGAACTACTTCCTCTAGTGTGACTGGATACAGGATGAGTTCTCTGAAGTCGTCAGAAATTCAATCCGAATACATACCTGCATTTTTGAGTCAGAAGGTGACAGTCACAAACTTCATCGGCCCTACGATCGGTCCTTGCTCTTTGAAGTGAGGCCTTATCCCATCGACCGAGACCGGTACATAACCATCGGAGAACTTCGGGTACTCTCGGCTCGTGGCGCGAAAATACACGGATGTCGTTTAATGGCTACGACTGTACGAGCGCTTGTGGACATATCAGAGCCCAGGCGTTTTGGAAATGAAGGCTTAGGCTCGGGCTTAGGCTTCGATCATTATTTATCTTACTCGTTATAATATCACAGGCTTCTAAAAGCAAGCCTTTGGGCCCAGTTTATTGGGGAATACCCTCTACGCCTACCTATAATCAAGTCAACAAACTTCAAATTCGGAAAACCACAACCTGAATTTTCAGGTTTTGACAAAGCCTGAGCCCGAGCCTACAAGCCTCCATTTGAAAATCGCAGTGGCTGTTGTTACGGCAGTCGTCCGTGTGGTTCCCTGACTTGATTGTATTTCGTCAGCATTGCAGGCTGGTTGAACCAGTCTATTAGCTGATAGTCTGGTTCCAAGAGCTAAACATCCTGCCAAATACTGTGAAGTCAGGGAACCAGACGAACGACTGCCGTAACAACAGCCACTGCGTTTCAAAAATGGCCTTTATATTTCACTTATATTTAATAAGTCGATAGCGTGACGCGACAGGCCCTTTTTAAAGGCAAAACTCTACGTAGCCGACACATGAAGCCATTCAGTGATGTGTTGGTCGAAACGGAGGAGGCTAATCGAACGCCGTTCTTGTATGCGTTGAGTTAAATAAGCTTTGCATGGAGTGAATCAATACTAATAGGAAAGGTTTGCGGTGACACCATGAATAATAAGAAGAGGTGTGTGAGTGATAACTCGACGTTTCGACCAGTATGCTCTGGTTTCTCCTGATGACGACCAGAGCATACTGGTCGAAACGTCGAGTTACCACTCAGGTTCTTTTCAGAATCACTTACCTCTTCTTTGAGAGTCACCGCAAACCTTTCCTATAATGCGTTGAGTTACCAAACTTCGAACGCATGGAGAACGCTACGCCCTTGCTGCAAATTGATCGACCTTTTCCCTGTGCAACTAAATTGGTATACGTGAGTTGCACAGGGGATACGTTGCGTTTGTACACACATGCTGTTCAACATGGAGGCACATCAGGATCAAGCGCGATACCTACGGCTGTCCAACGGGGTTGCGATGCCTCTGATGGGAATAGGTAAGGCCTCAGAATTATATAGTAGGGCATTATAGGTAATCTCCTTAACAAAAAAGAAAATTAACATGAAAAACTCAAATTCATTAAAAACTGTAATGTCCAAATATAAATGAATCAAAACACAAGATAGAACTGAACATTACATAAAAATAGAATACAAATAACGTATATACAAAATTATGCCAATGGATCCAAGTAAAATTGTAATATTGCTCTTTGCGGGTTGGGGGGGGGGGGCTGGGGATGATTGGTGGATCATTGCACGGTACACGGCTCGACCCCCGGGACACCAGTGACACATTGTGATCCTCCCGGCCCCCCCCCAGCAAGGATTAATGTACCTGGTAAAGAAAAAATAGCTCCGTTAATGGCACAAAAGGCACACCGTATGCCGTAAGTGCTATAACCCCCGTTAACACACACGTAATAGGTCTACTGTTATCAAAGTTTTGAATTCTTACCCCAGTTTCTGAATTGGAGGAAGACTGCAACTCATACAAGCCGGTTGCAGGTGGCACGCGTCGTGCATCATTCCTTTTTTAATATTAGGCCTAGATGATTATGTAACAAATCAGAGTTAGTGCTGCTCATACCCCTTGAAAAGTTTGTTAAAAGGCGTTGCCTATTCTGCATGTAATCACCTTTAACATCGGCATTCGTTTATCTGCACACACTAGCTAGATCGGGAAGCTTGGCCAGTGTGGCGTGACCATGTCATGTCCGTGTTTAAGACTTTAAAGGGGTGCGCGCATCGCTGGTTTTAACCTTCACCAACGCCCAGCGGCAGGAATGCATTGTATTCAAGTTGCTTGGAAGACATTTCAGAATGTTACAAAGACTTTGACTTTCAGATAATGAGGTGAATTTTAACATACAGCAAATTGAAGCATATGGAATGAGTATGGCCTATAATAGGCTATATAATAGCTAGTCCTCTTGTTCAATGCACTTTTTTTGTTTTTGATTTAACATAGGCTAGCTTCATTATGCGTTTTAATCTTGATTAGTTAGGCGTGTTTATAGTGTGAATATTTACATAAGTTATCAATGTTGTATTATCAGCAGTATAATTATATTGTTTAACTTACCACTCTAGTAAAATGTATATGGGCCTATAACGGTATCCATACTGACTTTCCTTAACGAAACCCCATTATTACTGTTATAGGCGAAACATTGCCTATAATTATATTATTATGTGACCCGGCACATGATAATGAGGAATAACCCCCAGTTTTGAGATTTTTAGATTTTCTAATGATGTTAAAAGAGTGTACCATTAACTTTTAAATGATATCAACATTTCTTCCAATACATCACATTTCCGAAAATACAAAAAAGAAAAAGAAAATTGATTTTTGAACGAATTAAGAAGATACTTTGACTTTAGGCGCTGTTTACTCGAAAAGTGTCGCTGTGCCGGGTCACATAATGAGCTGTCTGTCTTTCCGTCAGTCTGTCTGTCTGTCCGTCTGCCTGTTTGTCGGGCTATCTTCACTCTCTATCAAAAACGGCCCTGTACTTTCGTCGAACTGTCTGTCGGTCTACGGTTCGTCTGTCTGCTATGCACCAGGCTTTCACTCTGTCTCCCTGTCTGCCTCTGGTTCAATTATCAAGGCACCGCAAGCCTTGGTGGGTACAGTCACGAGGCCATGGTGCACGCCCTGCGTCACTGCGCCATCCGCCACATCGACACGGCACGCAAGTACAAGTGCGAGCACAGAGTGGGACTCTCCGTGGCGGGCAGCGGTGTGCCCAGGGACGAGTTGTTCGTCACCAGCAAAGCCTGGCCTAGCGACTATGGCTACGACAGGGTAACGGCCGCCTTCTATGACTCGCTCAAACAGGTCGGGGTCAGCTACTTCGGTAAGGGCATTATGGTATAACCATCTCTGAAGCCGGCCACTATAGGCCGTTGCGAAATGAAGGCTTAGGCTCGGGCTCGGGCTTGGTCTCCGTCCGACAAAATCTACCAATCCAGGTTGTGGTTTGTTTCCGAATATTCAGTATGAAGGTTCGGTTGCTTGATAGGTACAGAGTATTCCCCACGAAACTGGGGCCAAACGCTTGTTTTAGATGCCTCTGATTATCAAATAATGACCGAAGCTTAAGCCCGAGCCTAAGCCTTCATTTCGTATAGACGGCCATATAGTTGTACCGTGTGTCGGTCATTTCTTACAAGACCAACGCACCTTTTGATCTTTTGAAAAAAATGCTGTCATGGCGGCCTGTATAGACACTATTGGCAGTTTTCAGTGTAATCGGTCATTCCTTTTGAGCTTGGCAGAAGTAAACCTAATTGACAGTTCTTACTTTAAAGGTCCATCTTTTGTTGTAAAAAATCCATACCTTTTATCTCTTACCAAAAAATTGGGAAGCGATATTGCATGAAAATTATTGCAAAGAAATACGCCGCGCTGTAAGCAAAAACTATAGTGCCTTATTAATTAGTGTTCACCCTCGATGCGCTTACTACCGGTAGCCTATACCATCGCAATATTGACAAACTATCGTGCAGCTTCGTGTTGTCGTTACATCTGCTCTAACATTATAATTATGTCTTAAAATTTAGTGGGCCTGACGTTTCGATCCTAGCAGGACCTTTCTCAAAGGCAGAGAAAGGTCCTTTGAGAAAGGTCCTTTCTCTGCCTGTGAGAAAGGTCCTGCTAGGATCGAAACGTCAGGCCCACTAAATTTTAAGATTTGCATTTTGGTAATTTTAGTCAGTAAGCAGTTTGCGACATTTTTGTATATCATTATGATTATGTATTATATACTGTTTTACTAAAATGTCAGCACGGTTATGCGTGGACGATAGCATCTTCGATGGGTGCTGTACTCTGGATAGATTTCTCCGCACAAGTTATCATGAAATCCATAGGCCTATACGTGCACAATCCTGCCTTTGTCGAAGGTGTAGGGTAGGAAATGTCAGACTTACTCAAATGTCTGAGATGAGCATTTTACCATTCAATGCGCAGTTTAGACTGCAACAATTCTGTATTATTTTTTTTTCCAGCTTTGATACAACAGAGGCTGGGACTAATTCGACACACATTTCATTTTGGGGGTTTTATCTCTGACTGTGATTTTAACCTTCAGATCTGTACCTACTACACTGGCCAAACGCCCCAGAAGGATGTGACGCCGTCACCCTGATCAAGGAGTCATGGAAAGCACTGGAGGAATTATATTCACAAGGTGTCTTGAAATAAACATTATCTCAATTTTCTTTAAAACATCATTCTGATACAGGCCTTCAGAAAGAAAATTACAAGTTACCGGCAGAAGAGGACATGGTAGGATCGAAATGTCAGGCGCTCTGATTTTCTGATATTTGCATATTGGTCTACCGAGTCAGTAAACAGTTGAAACATTTGTGTAGGCCTATTATCTCAACAACTTATGATTCTTCAGTCTCCTGACGACGGGCAGAGTACACATGTCACTGCCCGATACGTTGAGTTTATATATACCGGCTCTTTTCAGGGCCACACTCCTTCTCGAAAGGGAAGAGTATACATGGTGTCACTATGAACATCTATACCGTGAAAATGGGGTGAAAATGTCATTAAGCCGTGAAAATACATTTCTGGTGGAAATGGCTAGAGGCAATTTAGAAGTATCTGGTAGTTACAGTTACAAGGACATCATACAGTACCTCTATGGGGGCTGAGGGTCCCTACTGGTAATTGAATAAGTCAACCCTCAAGGCTGGAGCTTGCCACCCTAGATATTCACGGTTTTTTCACGGTCTACTGAGTGAACTGAAGATGTCATTTTCAGGTCAGAGAGGCGATCATTTTCACGGTGAATTCACTGTAAAATGCATCGTGAAATCACAGTGACTTTTTAGTTTCAAGGCAAAATGACATTTTCACCCCTTTTTCACGGTTTAGATGTGCATAGTGTGTGTCACCGCAAACTTTCCACTTAGTACTTCCACCATGCAAACCTTCAACTCTTATCTAACAAGTTATTAGAGGGCTCGATGTTCCGATCGTATCAGGTTGTAAAATGATAGGAAAAAACACCATAGGACGGAGAGAGGCAATAGGATACGGATGACAAAAAAAGGAAAAACCGAGGGGGGAAAGAGGAACCCTTGTGGACAGGTCTATAGGTTTATTAGTACATGTAATGTAAATTGTGTATATGACTTAATCTTTGATTTAACTTCCTTTTTAATTGAAAATAACAAAGAAAATTTGACATGATCGCGTTTCTGAACCCCGAGGCCTCTGGATAAACGTGTAACTGTATAAGCACTCTCATCTGGACTGCCCAGCCCTTAGGTGAGAATTCTTGTCTGTGTGGGTTTTTTTTGTCGTTCCAGGACTTTGTAAGTCAATCGGTGTCAGCAACTTCCGCATATCAGATCTGGAAGAACTAAAGAAAACATGGACCGTCGTTCCGCACGTTAACCAGGTATATATACCGTCTTTTAACATCCATCTTAACACCGTCTTCAATCCTGCAGGAATTCGTCCTCATAGACGGAATGGCCCGCTTGAATCAGAACGTCATGATCTCAATTATATAAGTAGAAGGTTTGGGGTGACACCATGTATCTCTTCTCTTTCGAGAAGTGTGGCTCTGAAAAGAGCCACACTTCTCGAAAGAGAAGAGACACGCGCACGACAATGTTACCGCAGACCTTCCATGCACTGATAGTATTTCCACCATGCAAACCTTCAAGTCTTATCTCAGTAACGTACCAGTTATATCTTTCAGTTATTTTTGGTCGGCAGTTTTGGTCGATTTTGTGTATAAATGACGGCCTAAAGAAAACTGGATTTCCATTTGCTTTCTATAGTTGGAGGTGCACGTTTTCAACTACCCGGAAAAGCTGATCAAATATTGCAAGAACATCGGGATGCAGATCGTGGTGAGCAAACCTCAAAATATTTTGGCCTACAAGTCTGCAGACAAATACAAGAAAGCGCAATAGAACAGACCATTGCAGACGCGTAACTGTTGTTGAACGTATAACCATGGAGCCATGGCTGTCTTCGATTTGTGGCTGAAACTGCTTTACATTGTAAGTAACGTCATTCAACGGGATCTGTCAGATTCCTGTAAAACCACCGTGCCTCGCTGCAGTATGTCACGTACTTTGCACGATGCTCTGTTTCCGTACACACACACACTCGAACAGAGCGACTGGAAACGAATGGGCGTAATCCAGTTTAACCATGCATTCAATTATGTTTCCTAAAGTGAGATCACACGCATCCGGGTGAAGTATACGCACTGCAATTGGACGCCATTCTAGTATGAGCAAAGTCTCACGCGTTCGCTCCATCTCGTGGTCACGTCACAATAAAAATTATCACACTCTGTTCACGCATCCAATGCTGTATCTTTGTCACTTGTGTGTGACTTTCCCGCTTCACTTCCGGAGCAACGAAAGCAGACGACAGAGACTACGTTGCTTACTAAAAATGGCCGCCGAGCGACTTCACCTTTTGCGCAGAGTATATATGCCTATAGGATCTTTGGTTTTAACTGAACCATTTTTGCTTTTGCTTTATCGTTTCTTGGGAGAAATTGGTAGAAGATAAAGTGTTGGGTGAACGATTCTGACTAAAAGATTCTGACGAGGTACTTATTTCTTTTTTGATCTGTCAGGGTTATTGCCCTTTAGCGAGAGGGCATGCGCTGACGAACCCGACGGTTCTGGAAGTAGCAGCCAAGTACGACCGGCCGAGTAGTCAGATCGTTAACCGTTGGCTTATACAGGTAATCACAGTCCCAATAATTATATCCCCCCCCCATGGCCGTAGACTAAAATTAATACGGAAGCACCTAATAAACTCTACCCTATATGTGACCCGGCACAGCATAATGAGGAATAACCCCCACTTTTGAGATTTTGAGATTTTCTAATGATGTGAAAGAATGTACCATTAGCTTTCAAATGATATCAAAATTATTTCCGTGTGAACTTTGTTGTAAATAGTACAAGGGGACTTCGCTCGTTCATTTGGTACCAGACACAATATAGCAGCGCCATTCTAACTCGAAAGCGGCCATTCAAAAAGGCAGGAACTTTACATTTTCATGAAAACAGTACACAAACACTCCACCGAAATCCTCGTTTCTTCAACATTTAGAGACGGATTTCGGAAAAATCCTTTGAACATAGTATCCACCAACACATTAACTTTCAGAAAATACCAACAAACAAAAATTGATTTTTTTTTTATCAAATTGAGAAGACACTTTGACTTCAGGCGTTGTTTACTCGAAAAGTGCAGTTTTGGTGGGATATTCCTCATGTTGCTGTGCCGGGTCACATATATACTTGGCGACAATAGGCCGTGTTCGAAATGGGCGTCTAGAGCTAGGTCTAGATCTTCCCCCTATTTGAAAATACACGTAGATGCGAAGACAATATCCCTAGCCGTAGCTCTGGAAGCCCGTTTCGGACACGGCCAAACAAGTTCATTTATCTTGTCAAATCAAAATATCTATTATCATGTCCGGCACGTCCAAATAATTTTTCATTATTTCCAAGTCGATTTAAAATAAAATAGGTGTCGACATGGCGAGATAAATTATACTGCCAAGCGGACTTTATAGCAAAAGGTTTGTCATCATGGCAAAATAAATAATGCATTACCGTCAAATAGCGTCGTCAAATAGTAGGCTAAGTGTTCCGTGTTAATAACGCATCAGCTGACGTATCAGAGACACGTAGTGCCACGGTGATAGATGTAACATACAAAAATGAAATGACACTATATCACAAGGTATTTTTTTTTATTACACAGCATGCAATTGCCACTATCCCGAAATCTACTAAGTGTCATCGAGTTGAAGAAAACTGTAAGGTATGAGGGTAAATCTCTTTAAATATCGTGTTACTTTAATATAAAACTCCACAAAATCCCATACACACCTGTTTTCACATTTTCAGTCAGACACTCGACATATACGAACTGCGAACGAATCCAGCATTAATGTGCACACAAAGGTTAAGTACATCGACTGAGCACCATTATCTTTACTAATTAATCAAAATATATACATGCCTTTGAATTTGCATCGCCCCATTCCCTTCCGTACTCACAATTGAAAATCTTCGCCGTTTCGCTCGTCCAAGGCACAAGAGACCAACACAAGACTAGTGTTGCAATTGATAAAAACCCTAATGATTACGAGGTACGTATACCTGTATAGCCCTACGTTGTGTTGCCAACAATTTATAGGTATTTTTGTTCATTTACTTGCTTGAATAGTATATAGTATAATCGTCAAATTCGAAGTTTCTTGATTTTTTTTTTCAAATCCGAGTTGAAGCTTTGCACCTCCCGCACAGGACACACACTGTATACCTCAATTTACCACAGGTCACCACAAAAACCCCGCTGTGGAATGTCCTGGTGCATGCTTGGCCCTCATCCTCCCACAGGAAAAACCACGTGTGGTTAATTGTGGTTTCAATGCCGGTTAGGGTTTCAAGGTGCACCTCCTGCAATACCGAGCCAAAGGCAAGCCGTTGCCATGCTTGGTATACTTAGTTTGAAATGAGTCAAAAACGCAGACTAAGCCGGAGCCTGAGCCTTCAGCCGAGTTTTTTGGGGGAAAGAAGGCCCCGTGGCTCTGAGTGAGGTCTGGTACCCTGACTGCGACAGGGGTAATTGTATATTCACATGATAAGAGCTGGGTGTGCTTTAGGAATCCGTTGAACGGGCTCGGGCTTCGTCCCTTTCACACTAATAATGCTGTTCAGTGCTGCATGGCCATTTGCCTATAGAAGCAGTATGCGGTCAAAGATTGTTTTTCAATACCTGCGATTTATAACGACTGTTGGAAGTACAGTGCGACCGAATCTTCAGCCCATGTCCAAGCCTTCATTTTGCCGAGGTCCCGAGTATAATTCCACACCTGTCTCAAAACATGCCTTCGGTTTTTTTGGACAGGTTTTCGACTTCAGCCTCTCCGAGGAGGATATGCAGCTTATGGACAGGCTACACACGGAGGAACCATTGACTGTCGTCAATGTTTCTCCATCCGTCTTCAATCAGATGTAAACCCTTCTCCAGCCGACAAGGATTCTACCGTCTTTATACCTCTGATGACAGATTTCTTTCGAAAAAAAAAAAAACCAACGAGCCTCGGCTATCGTCGGCGAAGGCATGCAGCAATGGGACAATTTGTTCTGGGCATGCGCGCGTTGTTCTGAGCATGCGCCCACCTTCGAAGAGACCGATAATTCCGCTGGTCATTGGGGCCTTGGAAAATGTTCGTTTGAATTCAGGGGAAATCCCTAGACTGGATTCTTAACCTCCCGAAACACTCGTGAGAATTGGCAAAATCCGAGGATGACAACGCTGTGTTTATCTCGCGCGCGCGTACGTACATTATAGTACACGTGCGGTGCAAAGCAAGAGAGTGGAGGAACTAGACTAGTCAGTCTAAAGATTGACGTCACACAATCCAGCCGATCGACTGGTCGTGACCTTTGTTGTCTAAATCGCAGAAATAGTGCGTTCAACAGTTTCTTCCAAAATATTTTTTTAAATGCTTAAAAGAATGGAAACAAAATGGAAAGTATTCTGTCATAATATATAAATTACAATACAGTATTAAGAAAGACACATTTGTTTTTGGAGAACCAACTAACTGAACGCATGTCTCCGATACTCTATAGTCAGTTACCCTGTTCGGCCTTCTGTGGTTTCATCGGTCGTTTATATATGAATTCAATAACCTTAATACAGGGCATCAGATCTATGTGGGCCAGTATGTAGGCCAACATCTAATAATAATGGTTGGTTAGGGCCTATGTAGAGGTCTACGATTGACTCTGATCCAATCTTGTAGTCAACACTAACCTTGTTTGACTAACCTTGATGGTCTAGCTTCATCAGAAATGTTCGAAAAAAAGTGCTATCATATCAACATAACAAGTTTATTGACCAATCATGTTATAGGTAGCTATTTTGATCGCATTATTTTTTTTCCAAAGGTTCATTGGATTGTATTTTCTTAATAAGTTCGGGCCTGTGTAGTTCTAAAGTAGGCTGTAGTCGTGCAGGCTGCAGTATATGTTGGTCGTGTTTCAGCAAGTTAAGAATTAAAATTTGGAGAACGATCACCATAGAATTTATAAACAGTCTAAGACACTCGACACATATACGAACTGTCAACGGATCCAGCATTTTGTACACAATAGTAAATTACATCTACCGAGCACCATTATCAGCACAATTAATCCAAATATCGACATGTCTTTGAAATACACTGACGCTAAAACAACATACACTAGTAAATACAATTCCTTCCTTCACGTACTTCCTCGATAAGTCTCCATTCCCAGCGGTACAATAATCAACACGAAATCACTGATATAAGAACGACCACAAACCTGAAGATTATATATCATGCATGGGCATCAATTAGCTTAGGTGTGATTCCACGTGGAATTGGATAAGAACAGATTGGTATACACAGAAGTAGAGTTCAACGAATCGACACACGATTGCTTTACAATGACAATGACATCACTCTGAATAATACCGAATATTACGGACCATAATCATAATACTTTTGCTGATATACACGAGCCAATTAGTACGCCATGTGAATTTCATTAACCAAACAAATATGTACATGTACCCTGATTGACCTTGAACATTGCGTAAGGATCAACCAAATCATACTCACATTATGCCATGCAGACGAAGGCGCTATCAACAATCCACCATATTACATGACTGGATGGTCAAGGTTGGCGGGTGATTACGGGTGATTAAGAAAATAAACAAAATGTGATTGCGCGTTCAATGTCAGAGTGGCCGGGGAGTTACCAAGAGATCACGAGAGGGCGCAGTAATTGTGACCCGGCACAGCATAATGAGGAATAACCTCCACTTTTGAGATTATGAGATTTTCTAATGATGTGAAAGAGTATACCATTAGCTTTCAAATGATATCAAAATTATCCTCTAATACATTAACTCTCAGAAAATACACACACAAAAGATTTTTTTATCGAATAATTGAGAAGATACTTTGACTTCAGCCGTTGTTTACTCGAAAAGTGTTTTGGTGGGATATTCCTCATGTCGCTGTGCCGGGTCACAATTGTGCTCTCCCCAAGCGTATAGACGCTTTCGCGGACGCTGAAAATCAGGTGTCAGTAAATAAAGGGGAAACAGGTTTTTGAATTTTCAAATAATTAAAATAATGTAGGCCTACCAAAGAAAAATGGACTATATACATGGAGACTGCAACAAGAGGCCTAAGGTTTGAATTACCAACGCTTAAATCATCCGAGCGATCCAGCCATGAGGTGGCGCCCTTGCCAAACCGTAAACAATGCATCATTATGATAAATAGCATTTTGCAAAAATAGGATCGGGGATCGATACATAGGTATAGGTATCACTGTTACTCCTTGAGATAATTATACAGTTTGTAATGGTTGAATGCTTCTGACTACCCCCTCCCCACCCCGGCAAAGACTAGTTTACTATTTTGGGAAGGCCGTCAACTAAGGGCTGGGCAGCTCAGATGGTAGGCTAAGAACGCTGGAACACGAAGCCAGAGGTCTCGGATTCAAGTACCAGTCCAGTCAAAGTTTTCTTTGCCAATAGTTAAACTTGTACACAATACAATGACAATGACATCACTCTGAATCATATCGAATATAACGGACCATAATCATAATACTTTTGCTGATATACACGAGCCATTGTTTGAGAATTATTCGAATTATTCGATGTATTCGATGGATTCACAGCTCTTCCGCTCTCTTCTCGATCTATATAGTCCCCACCGTCAAGCCCACGGGCGGAAAGGTGCTTAGTGTGTTGGGAGATGTAACTAAGGGCAGACATATCCTCGATAACGAGGCTGCCTTGACGACGCATTTCAAGGCCCTGACTAAGCGTAAACATTGACCTCAGCCATAACAACACTTGCAAGTTGACTGACAATGAAACCATCACAGCATGTCACGATTAACTGTTACACATGTTAAACACCGCATATGTGACCCAGCACAGCATAATGAGGAATAACCCCCACTTTTGAGATTTTGAGATTTTCTAATGATGTGAAAGAGTATACCATTAGCTTTTAAATGATGTCAAAGTATAATATCCTCTCATACTTAATTTTTCCAAAAATATGTTTTTTAATTTTTATTTTTAATCAAATTGTGAAAATACTTTACCTTCAGGCGTCGTTTACTCGAAAAGTGTTTTGGTGGAATATTCCTCATGTCGTTGTGCCGGGTCATATATTACTCTTCCTATTTTTCTCTATGCATTATAATTAATGATCGATCGATTCGTTGCACAATGAGATGATTTATGTTTGCTCGACAATAAAAAGTCACAAACACACACGTAATGAATTAAGTGCACAATGCAAAACACTTGCAGGTAGAGGAACGGTATCGTCGAAAGAAAAACTAATACACTTTCTGAATTCCTATGACAACACATGAACCCGCCGATCAAGAACAAAATCTTGCAAGTCTTCCTAAAGCCATTTAGGAGTGAACATGTTGTCGAACGATTGGTTGAAATCCATTCTAAGGACGGTATATCTGAGAGCTCTTAAGTGTGACAGGGCAGGACGTGCCCACATAGGCCTACTTGAAAGTACAGTGTATAGGCGTGCATTGTACTTATAACATTGAGAAATAATGTAGACAGGTCCATTAAGGCAACTTCAAAACCCGCATTGTTTTTACATCTAGGACCGTTTTTTTTAAATGAAGGCCAAAGGCTCGGGCTCAGATTTCGTCTCCGTCCGACATGTTCTGACAAAACTTGGAAATCCAGGTTGTGGTTTGTTTCCGAATTTGAAGGTTTTTGTTTCCTTGATAGGTACAGGGTATTCCCCCAAGAAACTGGGGCCAACGCTCCGGCAACATCTCCCAGCCCCTGTATAGACAACTCCGGCCTTCAAACTCCATGTGCCCCAGGTTCTTCGGTCAACCCAAAACATGGTGTCTCCGCAAACCTACCGGTATCTATCCTGATATTCTCACCATGCAAACCTTCAAATCTCATTAAACTGGGGCCAAACGCTTGTTTTTAGATGCCTGTGATATCATAACGAGTGAGATCAATATGACTGAAGCCTAAGCCCGAGTCTAAGCCTTCATTTCGAAAACGGCATATCAGCAACTCTTGTGTTTGTCCCGAAGTGCGAGGCTGCGGACGTAGGCGAAATCAGCGCGGGCGCACGTTGCAGGAGGTGCTCACGGTGCGTGCCGCTCCGACGTCCGCATTGGTGGAGCTGGAGTGCCCGCTGCCGCCGATGCCGGCCCTGCCGTGTATTGACTCGTGCGTAGAGGCCGCCGTGGTGGGCATGGTAGACACCCTGGTACCCCCAGGATGTCGCACGGAGTCGATTATCTGTCCAAATGATAGTCAGCAAAGGTCAAAGCTCATCAAAAGCAATACGTCGGATTCCATAAAGGTATCAACTGATTACCAACGTATACTCCTATCCGCGAAATTTTCATTTCTCACAATTTCGAGCATCGAGTAAAACTCACGTTTGTTCATCTTTCCTTAAAATTAAAGCGGGAAATTCAATAGCATAATTTCCTCTGCATTCTATGTTGGAACCAAACAATAGCGATTCTATGTCCCAACAAATAAGATTGGATAAATAATGGCCATTGCCGTTGTGAACACATACATGTACATCACAGTCTTCAGCACACACAAAAAATAGTCTTTTGATAGAAAACCCCCACAGTATTGTGACCCGGAACAGCAACGTGAGGAATATCTCACCAAAACACTTTTCGAGTAAACAACGCCTGAAGTCAAAGTATCTTCTCAATTCGATAAAAAAATCTTTTTTTTTTGTATTTTCGGAGAGTTAATGTATTAGAGGACATTATGTCCAAAGGATTGTTCAAAAATCCGTCTCTAAATGTTGAAAAAACGAGGATTTCAGGGGAGTGTTTGTGTACTGTTTTCATGAAAATGTAAAGTTCCTGCCTTTTTGAATGGCCGCTTTCGAGGAGTTAGAATGGCGCTGCTATATTGTGTCTGGTACCAAACGAATGAGCGAAGTCCCCTTGTACTATTTACAACCAAGTTCACACGGAAATAATTTTGATATCATTTGAAAGCTTATTTCACGCTACTTCGCTGCGCTCATACGCATGAAAAGCAGTTTGGTTATACAGAACGACCAGGAAAGACACACCATGAGCAAGACCTTTGATTCGGATTTTAATATAATACATCATAGGGGGTTTGCCTGCGCACGACCACGTGCAGGTGTATGTGGGTCTAGGTTTGTATATTGAAGTAGAAGAAGCTAATGGTATACTCTTTCACATCATTAGAAAATCTCAAAATCTCAAAAGTGGAGGTTATTCCTCATTATGCTGTGCCGGGTCACATTTGTCGTATAGTTGCTATACTGCGGGATAGTAAACTGCCGCAAGACAATGACGTCACAGGGTAAGTGCACACGCACCTTTGGGATGAACACGATGAGCAGGGTGGTGGTGGTGCTAAGGAACACGCACAATGACGTCACCAGGAAGACCGTCTCGCGCTTGAGCTGACCCACCAGTACGCTGAAGAGCGCCCCCACGCAGGACAGGATGAAGACGTTGTAGACGGACATGCCGATGTTCTTGGAGTCGTTCAGGGCCGGAATGGTCACGTTTCTCGTCTCATAAGCTGCAGTGAGTGCGGCCAATAATAATGAGTCTTTTCACTTGTTGTCTGACCATACAATTTACATACCAACACTTGCTAAAAAAAAACCAATCAAATATAAGGGGCCTAAACTTTGGAACTCACTCACTGACCAACTTAAAACCTCAAAAAACCTCTCCTCCTTTAACCGTGAGTTTAAATCTAACCTATTGAAATCATATCTCTGATTCGAGAGTTGAAGTTGACATGTATTATCTACTCTATTTTTTTTAAGCTGAATCACATTACTATCTAACGGCGACATATTTCGCTATTTTCCCCAATCATTGCCTATTCCTCAAATCCGTCTTTGTTTTCTCTGCTAAGTGTATAATGTATCTAATTAGTCCTTGTGTATAGTTTTCTATGTGTTTTGTGTTAATACTAAGGATTTGTGTTCTATTTATTGGTTGCTTCACTTGCATTGAGCCCTCTCCCTACCGTTTACGTCTAAATTAGCATGAGCATTCCTTTTCCGGCTCACTGCAAGTGTTGCAATGGGGCCCAACACTTAAAAGCTGTGCTTCTTGATGGGTCCCTCTGCAGTATCACATTCATGTTTATTTATATTAAGTTATCACTTAATGTGCCAGTCCTTTCCTTGTTATTTTTGCCTATTCATTCTTTGTGATGTACATTCTGTGATCTGTGCTTTGTTGGTTCAACTTGATGCTGTGGAAAAAATAAAAAAAAATAAAAAAATGTGCACTGAGCGATTCAACCACTAATTGCCGTATATCTCCAGGAATCACACCCCCACTGTTTTCATTCATAAATCTTCCATTCTGAAAGCGTTTTCTTTGCACATTTTGCTTTTGACTGGCGCCCCCCCCCCTCCCACCGGCAAAGACTAAATGACTATTTCGGCAAAGACTACCTCACTATTTGGGAAGGCCGCCATCTAATGAGCAGGTCTGGCATGTTGAAATGAATGCTAATGGACCTAAAATTTAATTTTAATTGCTTGGAAATAATTAAGTCGCTGTTAGAAAAAAAACCCACTTAACTTAAAAAAGTAGATAACTGCAGCTCTTTATGAGCAAACAATATAATTGGTTGTCTATCTGCATAAAATAATTGCTTCTTGGCACAAGGTCTTTTCACGAAGTCGTGATTGGAAGGCCGTGTATTAATGTTGATCTTATTTTACCGAGGAAAAGGCCGAACAAAAGCTGGATTCCGCTGAAGATGTAGATAGGTGCAAGCCAAGTGATGGTGGCGATCCCCAGGCGTTCGCACTGCTGTACCACAGGAATCAGCATCAAGTCATCCTCCATGGTAGCCTTCAAAGCGGAGAGTCAGAAAGATTATAATTATTACGGAGATAGAGTGAGAGTGTGAGTGGTAGAGAGAACAGAGGGAGAGAGGGGGGAGAGATGGGGAGGGAGAGGGAGAGAGGGAGAGGGAGAGGGAGAGGGGGAGGGAGAGGGAGAGAGAGAGAGAAAGAGAGAGAGGGAGGAGGGAGAGGTGGAGAGAGAGAGAGAGAGAGGGGAGAGAGGGAGAGAGAGAGAGAGGGAGAGAGAGAGGGAAAGAAAGGGCAATAGAGAGAAAGAGAGAGGGAGAGAAAGGGGAAGAGAGAGAGGGGGAGGGAGAGAGAGAGAGAGTGAGAGAGAGAGGGAGAGAGAGAGAGAGGGAGAGAGAGAGAGAGGGGGGGAGAGAGAGAGAGGGAAAGAAAGGGCAATAGAGAGAAAAAGAGAGGGGAGAGAGGGAGAGAGAGAGAGGGAGAGAGAGAGAGAGGGGGAAAGAAAGGGCAATAGAGAGAAAGAGAGAGGGAGAGAAAGGGGAAGAGAGAGAGGGGGAGGGAGAGGGAGAGAGAGTGAGAGAGAGAGAGAGGGAGAGAAAGAGAGGGGAGAGAGAGAGGGGGAGAGAGAGAGGGGAGGGAGAGGGAGAGAGAGGGGGAGAGAGAGAAAGAGAGAGATGGGTATGGGGAGAGAGGGAGAGGCAGAGAGAGATAATGAGATAGAAACAGACAGACACACAGGCAGACCGACAGACAGACACATAGGCAGACCGACAGACAGACAGACCGACAAACATATTCAGGAAGACAGAAAGAAACAACGACAGAGTAAGGGAGGGATTGTGTCAACACGTGGTTGCCAAACGAGTGTGGTATCCACTCTGGTAACGACCTATGCCCACAAGCCACAACACGCCACTATAAACCACATACGATGGGCTGATATCACCACCACCATCACCACCACCACCACCACCACCACCACCACCATCACCATCACCATCACCATCACCATCACCATCACCATCACCACCATCACCATCACCATCACCATCACTTTCACCACCACCACCACCACCATCACCATCATCATCACCATTATCATCCCCACCATCACCACCACCACCACCACCACCACCACCATCACCACCATCACCACCATTACCACCATCCCCACCATCACCATCACCACCATCACCACCATTACCATCCTCATCATTATCATCACCATCACCGACCATTACCACCATCACCACCACCATCGCCACCCTCACCACCATCACCATCACAATCACCACCATCACCACCACATCACCATGCACGCTCACCACCATCACCGTCACAATCACCACCATCACCACCACCACCACCATCGCCACCCTCACCACCATCACCATCACAATCACCACCATCACCACCACATCACCATGCACGCTCACCACCATCACCGTCACAATCACCACCATCACCGTCATAATCACCACACCACCACATCACCACCATCACCACCATCACTCTACCATCACCACCATCACCACCATCACCACCATCACCACCATCACCACCATCACCATCATCACCATCACCACCATCACCACCGTGCACCATCATCACTACCACCATGTCTTCTGGTTTCCCATCTTGCATCAGTTGTGCGATTTCTGATTGCCTGAAACCAAATATCTTAGGGATACAGTAATTATTGTCTCTGATGAGCGAGGAAGGTGAACGGCCTATCGAGTTGTTTTGACTATCCACTGGCTGCAGTCCAAAATACCTTCTGGGAATTGGAACCGTTGCCTGCAAAACGTAATCGTCTTAAAAAAATAGTGTCGGTATTAAAGGTAACATGCCATACGCTTCGCTGTTATCGATTTAGTCGAAGTATTGTCAACAGGCAACACACAAGAGACGTGGGGCCTTTTCCCTATTACCGCAGAACAAATATTCCACGATAAACCCATCGGAACGTTTCTTTACCCTGCTACGGCAAAAATACGAGCAAAAATAACAGAGACAGCTGTCCCTAGGCCAATACACCTACGCACGGTTTCTGCTCGTGCAAACAGTTTCCTATAGTGTGTTTATGAAGTGTGTTGAACGGGTGG
The DNA here is from genome assembly GCA_949987565.1 of Luidia sarsii. Lineage (NCBI taxonomy): Eukaryota > Metazoa > Echinodermata > Asteroidea > Paxillosida > Luidiidae > Luidia > Luidia sarsii. Next base: position 16,078,880 of record OX465113.1, read on the forward strand.
CGATGTTCGAGTGCCGTCGCAACCTTGGCTTATCCGCGTCTGCTCGGCGATGCTGCAAAATGATATTGAGAACAATGGTCATAATGAATCCTCCCAACTCACATGGTCCTCGTATGAATCCCAGACAGCCACGAGTGGGTTTACCTCCCACAGGCCAAGGTATACCGCCTCCAGCACGACAAAGACACCCACCATGGTCACTAGTCGATGGTCCTTCACGCCCTGAAGTAGAAACATACAGTAATAACAATTCAAATTCATTACATTCTTAAAGACGTGGCAGCGTGACAGCGTGGCAGCGTGGCAGCGTGGTACCGTGGCAGCGTGGCAGCGTGATGGCGCGATGGTAGCACGATAGCGTTACATAATGATACCGTGACAACGTCACACCGAGGCAGCGTGATTGCGTGACACGTACATGGAAGCGTGACAGCGTGGCAGCCTCACACCGAGGCAGGGTGACAGCATGACATCGTGGTAGCGTGACAGCGTGATAGCGTGACAGCGTGGTAGCGTACGTGGCAGCGTCAAACTGGCGAGGCAGCGTGAGAGCGTGACAGCATGGCAGCGTGGCAGCGTGACAGCATGACAGCATGGCAGCGTGGCAGCGTGACAGCGTGACAGCATGGCAGCGTGGCAGCGTGGCAGCGTGACAGCGTGGCAGCGTGACAGCGTGGCAGCGTGGCAGCGTAGTAACAGAACGACGTAACAATGTACCCTTCTTCCCCTACTTCCCCCATGTGTCCTTTCATTCCCTCCCCCATCTTACTCTCCTAGTTCCTCCCTAGACACCAAAGTGTCAATACTGTTGCCCTAACTCAAGTACCGATCGTTAATTTTTCACCATTAACAGTTGACATTGGAATCGAGCGGCATTACTTTTTGCATTACTGCAATGGTCCCGTTCGAGTTCCAGTTCGCCCCATTATAGGCCTACCCTTTTCTCCAGCTTTTTGTTCATGAAGATGGTGTGGACACGCCATGTCTTGGAGAACATGGAGCCAAAGCTGAGGGTAAAACCCAAGGAGAGCATCCAAAGATGAGCCTATGATAAGGTGGGAATGGGGGGGGGAAAAGACAAAACTTCAAAAACCAAGAATAGATATGTATTGTAGCGTCTTCTCGTTCTTCAAATCACCCTGGAATAACAAACAGCAAACATGGAAAAACTGGAGAGGGTCATGAAAGATAGAGACGTGTCCCGTGGCTTGAAAATCAAGCTAGTTCAGACATTGGTATTCCCTGTTGTCACCTACGGTAGTGAAAGCTGGATTTTTGAAGAAGGCAGATCAGAATAGAATAGAATCTTTTGAACTTTGGGTGTGGGGGGGGAGGCTTCTCCGAATTCCATGGACTGCAAGGAAAACAAACAGCTGGGTCTTGAATCAAGTAAACACTAACAAATCTCTTCTGAACTTCATAGACAAGGGTAGATTGACTTACTTCGGTCATATCATGAGAGCTGACAACAGCCTTGAAAAGATTATCATGCAAGGAAAGATGGAGGGCAAAAGGGGACGCGGAAGACCAAGAACGAGATGGTGGGACAACATTCTGGCAAGAGTGGGCCGACCCCCCATAGAGACAATTCAAACAACAACGGACAGATCAGCATGGAGGCTACTTGTCAACATGGTCACCAGGGGCCGAAACCGACCTGATGGAAATAGATAGATAGAACAAACAGCAATTATCTATCATAATGATATCAAGCACATGAGTAGGCCTACTACGATTCCATTAGGCCCTACACCATTCTCAATAATGCAGTGGTTCCAACACTGCTCCATACACTGGTCATCATAGTCCGCCTCCAGGATGAATATCGCGTGTGAATCACGGTGATTACAGCACTTAAATGTGACCCAACACAGCATAATGAAGAATTACCCCCACTTTTGAGATTTTGAGATTTTCTAATGATGTGAGAGAGTATACCAATAGCTTTCAAATGATATCAAAAACATTTCCGTGTGAACTTTGTTGTAAATGGTACAAGGGGACTTCGCTCATTCGTTTGGTACCAGACACAATTTAGCAGCACCAGTCTAACTCCTCAAAAGCGGCCATTCAAAAAGGCAGGAACTTTACATTTTCATGAAAACAGTACACAAACACTCCCCCGAAATCCTTGCTTTTTGAACATTTAGAGACGGATTTCGGAAAAATCCTTTGGACTTAATATCATCCAATACATTAACTTTCCGAAACTACAAAAAAAAAGTATATTTTTTATCGAATTGAGAAGATACTTTGACTTCAGGCGTTGTTTACTCAAAAAGTGTTTTGGTGGGATATTCCTCATGTCGCTGTGCCGGGTCACAAATGAACACTACTGCAGTTGCAGCCCGATTATACCGTTACCATACTGCCAATGAACATTACCATATATAATGTATGTTGTACCGTATACTGTACCGTATAATATATGTACCGTATATATATTGTACCGTATAATATATGCCTCCCGTATAGTTTAAATAGAATAACTTTATCATACTAAAACTATGACATTAATACTAATACATTAATATTAATACTAAGGATTTGTGCTCTATTGATTGATTGCTTTGCATTGAGCCCTCTCCCTACCGTTTACGGTCTAAATTAGCATGAACATTCCTTTTCCGGCTCAGTGCAAGTGTTGCAATGGCGCCCAACACTTAAAAGCTGTGCTTCTTGATGGGTCCCTCTGCAGTATCACATTCATGTTTATTTATATTAAGTTATCACTTAATGTGCCAGTCCTTTCCCTATTAATTTTGCCTATTCATTCTTTGTGATGTACATTCTGTGATCTGTGCTTTGTTGGTTGATGCTGTGGAAAAGAAATAAACTGAACTAAACTAAACTAAACATATCCAAAGACTATGCTGAACTGAACGTAATTGCAGCGGATTTCAGTCCAAAATTGTATGTCCAAGTGTTTTGAGTCTAAAGGCCGACAAAGTATTGCTCGAAACAAAACGACCTTTTAACTCAATTGAATCTGAGCTTACCCTGCAGACATGATCCATGTTCTCTTCGCCGACCATTTCCGGACCGACTCCATTCAGAACGATGGATGCATACGTCATGACACTACCCAGAAGGATCAGGTTGTTGATTGTGGGGCTGGACAGCTTGATAATCCTGAGTTGAACAAGAGAGAGGGGTCAAAATGGCTTCTTTCAAAAGATTATACGAACAAGGGAAGATTTGCTTGCCAATAGTCTGTACTAACGAAGTTCAGTGTCACACAAATGCACTTCTCAAATTGTTACCCAGCACAGCATAATGAGAAATAACCCCCACTTTTGAGATTTTGAGATTTTCTAATGATGTGAAAGAGTATACCATTAGCTTTTAAATGATGTCAAATTGTAATATCCTCTAATACTTAATTTTTCCAAAAATATGTTTTTTAATTCTTATTTTTAATCAAATTGTGAAAATACTTTAGCTTCAGGCGTCGTTTGCTCGAAAAGTGTTTTGGTGGGATATTCCTCATGTCGTTGTGCCGGGTCGCAATTATGCCTTGTTCATTAAATATGGGCGGTTTGCAGTGATACCGTGTAAATCATCCCTTGCGAGATGAAACAGCCGGTGACTCAACGTTTCGGGCAGTGTGTGCTCTGCCCGTCCCCAGGAGGATATGCGCCGCAGATCCCGGGTTCGAGTCGCGATCCAGTCCAACTTGCTTTGCTCAATTTCACAAATGTGACCCGGCACAGCGACATGAGGAATATCCCACCAAAACACTTTTCGAGTAAACATATAAACTATTTTTTTCTTTTTAGGTATTTTCGGAAAGTTTATGTATTGGATGATATTATGTCCAAAAGGTTTTTCCGAAATCCGTCTCTAAATGTTGAAAAGACGAGGATTTCGGGGAGTGTTTGTGTACTGTTTTCATGTAAAGTTCCTGCCTTTTTGAATGGCCGCTTTTGAGGAGATAGACTGGTGCTGCTAAAACGTCTGGTACCAAGTGAACGAGCGAAGTCCCCTTGTACTATTTACAACAAAGTTCACACGGAAATAATGTTGATATCATTTGAAAGCTAATGGTATACTCTTTCACCTCACTAGAAATTCTCAAAATCTCAAAAGTGGGGGTTATTCCTCATTATGCTGTGCCGGGTCACAAATTCAATTCACTTTAAGGCAAAAGACAAGGATGGGGTTTGCATATTTTCTGGGGTTGTTTATCGACCATCACGCTGTGTAGGTATACTATAGTATAGTCGACCTTACATCATTTTCAGTAAGATGCAGATCAGATCGGTGTACCAACGATTTAGACAGTGCATGGTGGCCTACTCTGCCCATCGTCATACACTATAAACCTACCACCTTGTACTTCCGCCATGCAAACCTTCAAATTTTATCTCATCAATTCAATTTCAGTACAATTTACACTTTCTATAGAATTGCTGGGTGCATAATGTACACCAGTCCAAGGAATATGGCCTTTCGAAAAAAAAAATTCTCAAATTCATCACTTCAACAGTGAGGATAAATTCTTTTTCCAAATATATAACAATTGTATATTTTAAATTTGTAAAAATCCTGACGACATTGTCTTCCCCTTTCAATCCCATAGCTTTCTTTATTTGAATACAGGCACATTACATGTGCATTAATCACACGTTAAAATGCATGTTGATTGTCAAATTGTGAAACAGCGGTTTTATGAGCGTCTTAAAAAAAATTGAAATATCATCTCTATGGTAACCATGCACACGCGTCATTAGGACGTACTCCAGCCGTCGTTGAAATTGTTGGTTCTAGTAAAAACAATTCACAAGTCTACTGAGGATTGGACGCTAAAGGCTTCCCTTGAGTCGTGCGAAATTGGAAGCCACAGCCATTGGATTCGTGCACAGGTCTATTGGGGATTAGAAGCTACCCTTGAGGCGTGCGAAATTGGAAGCCACAGCCATTGGATTCGTGCACAGGTCTATTGGGGATTAGAAGCTACCCTTGAGGCGTGCGAAATTGGAAGCCACAGCCATTGGATTCGTGCACAGGTCTATTGGGGATTAGAAGCTGCCCTTGAGTCGTGCGAAATTGGAAGCCACAGCCATTGGATTCGTGCACAGGTCTATTGGGGATTAGAAGCTGCCCTTGAGGCGTGCGAAATTGGAAGCCAAAGCCATTGGATTCGTGCTCAGGTCTATTGGGGATTAGAAGCTACCCTTGAGTCGTGCGAAATTGGAAGCCACAGCCATTGGATTCGTGCTCAGGTCTATTGGGGATTAGAAGCTGCCCTTGAGTCGTGTGAAATTGGAAGCCACAGCCATTGGATTCGTGCTCAGGTCTATTGGGGATTAGAAGCTACCCTTGAGTCGTGCGAAATTGGAAGCCACAGACATTGGATTCGTGCACAGGTCTATTGGGGATTAGAAGCTGCCCTTGATGCGTGTGACATTGGAAGCCACAGCCATTGGATTCGTGCACAGGTCTATTGGGGATTAGAAGCTGCCCTTGAGGCGTGTGAAATTGGAAGCCACAGCCATTGGATTCGTGCTCAGGTCTATTGGGGATTAGAAGCTGCCCTTGAGGCGTGTGACATTGGAAGCCACAGCCATTGGATTCGTGCACAGGTCTATTGGGGATTAGAAGCTGCCCTTGAGGCGTGCAAAATTGGAAGCCACAGCCATTGGATTCGTGCACAGGTCTATTGGGGATTAGAAGCTGCCCTTGAGGCGTGTGAAATTGGAAGCCACAGCCATTGGATTCGTGCACAGGTCTATTGGGATTAGAAGCTGCCCTTGAGGCGTGTGAAATTGGAAGCCACAGCCATTGGATTCGTGCTCAGGTCTATTGGGGATTAGAAGCTGCCCTTGAGGCGTGCGAAATTGGAAGCCACAGCCATTGGATTCGTGAACAGGTATATTGGGGATTAGAAGCTGCCCTTGAGGCGTGTGAAATTGGAAGCCACAGCCATTGGATTCGTGCACAGGTCTATTGGGGATTAGAAGCTATCCTTGAGGCGTGCGCAATTGGAAGCCACAGCCATTGGATTCGTGCTCAGGTCTATTGGGGATTAGAAGCTGCCCTTGAGGCGTGCGAAATTGGAAGCCACAGCCATTGGATTCGTGCACATGTCTATTGGGGATTAGAAGCTGCCCTTGATGCGTGTGAAATTGGAAGCCACAGCCATTGGATTCGTGCACAGGTCTATTGGGATTAGAAGCTGCCCTTGAGGCGTGTGAAATTGGAAGCCACAGCCATTGGATTCGTGCTCAGGTCTATTGGGGATTAGAAGCTGCCCTTGAGGCGTGCGAAATTGGAAGCCACAGCCATTGGATTCGTGAACAGGTATATTGGGGATTAGGAGCTACCCTTGAGGCGTGTGAAATTGGAAGCCACAGCCATTGGCTTCGTGCACAGGTCTATTGGGGATTAGAAGCTCCCCTTGAGTCGTGCGAAATTGAAAGCCACAGCCATTGGATTCGTGCACAGGTCTCGGCTTACTTGTGCTTCCGCCTGACGATGTTGAAGACGAGCAAGCTGCAGGCGAGCGCGATGCCCAGACTGCTCAGGCAGCAAATAACGATGAATCCGGGCCGAGATATCGTCACCAGCCTATTCTGACGTAATATTTCGTCGTGGGGTGGCCCGCCGCCTTTCGAAAGAGAGAGAGAGAGAGGGTTACATTTTTTTCAGCAGGCCGTCGGGCAAAGCACTGGGTAAATATACAGCGTTTAATTGCACGTCGAGAAAGGGCAAACCCCTCTTGGGGTACATTCTCCACGACGCAAAGTCACGATAATATCTAGTGGTATTTTCAACATTCTTGTTCTCAATTGAAATTCCATCCAACATGACAATACATCACTTGGATCTACAACGAGGAAGGAGGTTTAACAATTCCATGTTTCATGCTTTCAAAACTCGACATGGCCTTCCTGGCAACCACGGGAATATCACTGCTTCGAGAAGGTAAGACTTACTTTTGGAGAGAAAATGTGACCTGGCACAGCGACATGAGGAATATCCCACCAAAACACTTTTCGAGTAAACAACGCCTGAAGTCAAAGTAACTTCTCAATTCGATAAAAATCAATTTGTGTGTGTGTGTGTATTTTCGGAAAGTTAATGTATTGGAGGATAATATGTTCAAAGGATCTTTCCGATATCCGTCTATAAATGTTGAAAAACGAGGATTTCGGGGGAGTGTTTGTGTACTGTTTTCATGAAAATGTAAAGTTCCTGCCTTTTTGAATGGCCGCTTTCGATGAGTTAGACTGGTGCTGCTATTTTGTGTTTGGTACCAAATGAACGAGCGAAGTCCCCTTGTACTATTTACAACACAGTTCACACCGAAATAATTTTGATATCATTTGAAAGCTAATGGTATACTCTTTCACATCATTAGAAAATCTCAAAATCTCAAAAGTGGGGGTTATTCCTCATTATGCTGTGCCGGGTCACAAATAAGGTTCAGTTGAACCGCACAGTTTGTTCATTATCATCGATATCATGCAGACTTTCGTAACATCGATTACTGTGTAGCATCTGCCGTAAAAGGCCCAATATGCAACATTGGGAAGATCGGAAAACATCGATGTCCACAGATTTCCTTCTAATTTACACAGTTTGTAGATGGTCATGATGGGATCCTGATGTTGAAATCTTACGGTCTGGGATGCTGTACTTCTCGAGAAATCTTCACTCAAACATCGACAAATGGTTTATCACTCGCGAGTAATAAACTATTTCTTACACAACAGAACGGTGCGAAAACCGTGACGGGTTTTCTTTTTGGCCTTTTTCTACTTTCTCATTAATTTGAACTAAAACATTCGCAGGATTTTTTTTTGAATGTTTAATAGTTTAACACACAATATGTGACAACCCTTTGACCTTTACAAACGTTGTACAGGGCCTTTAAATGGCACATGATTTCGTTTTCAGGTAAGTGAATGCGTGATTGGTGTTTCAATATACTTTGCCATTTTCAAAGCTGCCCCGTAATGTGATATAAGTACGTATACGGAGAGGCAATAAAGAATTCATTAGTATTTTGTTCTTCACTGAAAAGGCGTGTTGCACATCTTTAAAGGGGACATATCTCTCCACCACGCAGAGAGCCTAGCTATCATAGGACGAGGAAAATGACTTACCGGGGAAATGGATGCCTTCTCCCAGCCATTCAAATCGATCTTCATGCGTGTGGAAATAGCCAACCAGCCTTGCCAGTCCATCTATACAAAGGTTTCAATAAGAACGAGTGCATGGGTGGTTGCCAACCAATCAACCAACCAACTGATCAGCATTCACTGGGCCACCGTGACTCGGGCCACACTCTAAGCGTTACGAACCCGCCATCAGGCAAACCTTGTATGGCTCTCAACGGTGCAATTTGCTTGATGGAAATGGCCAAACCCTAATGAGGGCAGGGTAGCTCAGGCGGTTAGAGATCCAAGGTTCAAGACCCGATCCAGTCACATTCCCTCTACCCTTTTCGTAAAATTCAATTCACTTTTATGGGCAAACAAAAAACAGAGTTTGTTTGCATATTCCTGGGGCTCTCTCTCTCTCTCGACCATCATGCCCTGTATAGGTATATTCTAGTCAATATTTTCTCTATGCTATACAGATCGTACTGCTGTACCGCACTAGTTTGAATGATGCTATCGTTTGTGCGAACAGAGCTCGTGAATGGCTAGCCTTGGACCTCCGGAATTGGCAAGATAGAACTGCATCGATAAAGTTGGGTGTAATAACACACAAATCATGATTAGTTTGTTACAGTAATTAAGTTGTAAATAGAAGGAGTGAAATGAAAGTCTTATTCTATAAGACAATAACAATAACAATAACCCTACTCCTTGCCCCCTTCTCTTTGACCTTTCCCCCTCTTCTCAGTAATCCCTACCCTACTCCTTGCCCTTCCCTTTGATCTCTCCCTACCAGCTTCACTCTTTGTCCTTTGTTTCTCATCCGTGTCCTATTCACTCTCTCCCCCTTCCTTCGTGTACATGTATCTGTTTTGTCCTTGTCACTCTGCCTTTGAGAAAGGTCCTGCTAGGATCGAAACGTCAGGCCCACTAAATTTTAAGATTTACATTTTGGTAATTTTAGTCAGTAAGCAGTTTGCAACATTTTTTGTATATCACCTTAAGACAATAACAAGCATCAAGCCTGATCCCGTAAGCATTGCTTGTGATGTATGTGTTTGTCAGATTCTTTATTAGCGTTACGTTAAGGCTCTTTACAGATTGCTAGAATCAAAAGAGCAGAGGTAATTTCCCCTGAATGGCTATTGAATCTTGTCAGTGTCCGTGCTTTTGTCTTGATCCCTGTTTTCTCTACAACGCCAATTATCAAGATTTGTCTTGGAGGACACTAATCTGGACTACAATTTCACAGGACACTCTCAAGACTTTGTCTAGCCAGGGTTTGCTTGCAATCGCATTATACGCTTAGTCCCAGGCCCATGCTTTCCGTCATTGGACGGCATTGCAAAACATTCGGATGCCAACAAGCTATAATTCCTGTCAACCTTGCAAAAGCAGCTCTTGGATCACACAAAGTGGATTCAGCTTCAGGAAAAACTGACTGGGAACTTTTAAACAGCTTTCAGAAAATGGCCAAAAAACATAAACTGAACGGGAGGTTGTAAACGATTAAAAAAAACCAAATATTTGTTTTACCTCTGGCGTAATAATATACCAGCGCTCCAACCACCTGAGCAATCCACGCGTAATGTTTTGTTTACTACGCAGCCACTGTTTTTTTTGCTATAAAGTGTAAATTCGGGCTTGGAAAGAGACTATAACTGCGTTGCTAGTGAGCCAGGAAGGAGGGCACTCGAAATAAGACATCTTTTATTTTCGAGAAAAACACAATTTAAAAGACGTCTCTAATTTTTGTGGCAAACCACCTACATTATTAACAACAAAACACATTCTGCCCCTCCACATTACAATCTGCTGATAACGTAACACACGCTTCATGTGGTCTCTTTTCAAGCGCGAATTTGCATTGCTACAGCGAAATACCCTAGGCCCTTTAAAAAAAAAAATAAGGGCATGGGATTCGGCTCCGGCTTCGCCTCTGTAATCCAAAAGCTGAAAACGCAGGTTTAAATTCTTTGTTGAAGGTGAAGCTTCGGATTCTTTTTTTTTTCTTTTCTTCAAAATGCAGTATAACATTCAAACGCGAAGCCAAAGGCCTCCCATTGTGCCTTGTACTTTGAAATGGATGCAAGAAATGGAGATGAAGCCGGAGCCTGAGCCTTAAGCCGGGTTTTGGAAAAGGGCCCTATAGGTAAAACAAATGCGCGTAGGCCCTACGGGGCTTCCCATATGTGACCCGGCACAGCGACATGAGGAATATCCCACCAAAACACTTTTCGAGTAAACAACGCCTGAAGTCAAAGTATCTTCTCAATTCGAAAACAAAAAAAAAGGTTTTTTTTCCCCGGAAAGTTAATGTATTGGAGGATATTACGTCCAAATGATTTTTCCGAAATCTATCTCTAAATGTTGAAAAAACGAGGATTTCGGGGCAGTGTTTGTGTACTGTTTTCATGAAAATGTAAAGTTCCTGCCTTTTTGAATGGCCGCTTTCGAGGAGTTAGAATGGTGCTGCTATATTGTGTCTGGTACCAAATGAACGAGCGAAGTCCCCTTGTACTATTTACAACAAAGTTCACACAGAAATAATTTTGATATCATTTGAAAGCTAATGGTATACTCTTGCACATCATTAGAACATCTCAAAATCTCAAAAGTGGGGGTTATTCCTCATTATGCTGTGCCGGGTCACATATTGTCAACTAAATCATTGCTGGGGCAGAGGGCGCCAATCAGAAGCAATCAACCACGGTTTAAACATGCAAACAACGCTTAGTTGTAACATAATAACAAAGACAACAAAATTGGAGAACGTTTACCTCTGACCTGCTCTATCTTGAACTCTCCGACACGATCCCCATCTGATAAGAATCTCACAGGACCCTATCATCATGCAGAAAAGAGGTTGATTTGAAATTCCGTACAGATAATAATAATTATTATGTCAGACTATACTGGTGCAGTGGTACATGCATAATTCAACGAGGGCTTGACTCACTCGACCTCTACGCCATAAAACATCGCGTAAATCATCACGCCTTTCGTCAGTGTATAATATCAGGGCCACGTTATGGATCGTGTGTGAATTAACGTTCACCCTTCCATCGTTCTCAACCTCAATAAACACCTTCAAAATAACTAAATAATTCTACACTATTTTGGGATAAGTCTGACCAGCACGTCGAAGCCGGTTTTATTCAAAACGATTTTTTTTCGTACAATGAATATGTTCATGGTCAGCGTATTGCAAAATACTACTGTAAGAACGTATGCTTATAACCCGGGGTTAAAAAAAAGATAAAACTTATCAAGCGAAAGACTCTGGAAAAACCATATGGTAATGTTATCAATGAAAATTAAATAAGGTGTAACTATGAAAACGTGAAGTACTAAACGAAGAATGCATCATTGCTAATGATCTTTAGATACTTCCCTATTTCTTACTGAAACAAAAGGAAAAAAGAACTTGTTGCTTATGATAGCCCATGGGCCAAAATCTGTATAAGCATGGCTAGAGATTGAGGCCCGTCTTTACTTTCTAGTGGCAACTTGAAATAAAGTTATTTTCAATCATCTTGGTGGTGCCGAATCCGAATCTATAGTTGTCCACAACAGCCAAACTTGCACATTTAGCAAATAAGACCGTTTTGTGCAAGGATAGAACGCCTATTTTACGCCGCACCCTTCGCAGGCATTTACTAATGCCTTTCATATTCAAATTCCCCGCCACGACAGCCACGCGTGCCCTGACGCACCGGAGCCTGGCAAGAAAAGAGTTCCCACTTCATGCCGTACAAACAACATTTACCGGCTATACCACGTAACGCAGGCAAGAGTTTTCTTTTCGTTATCACATGACAGGTGTAAGCACGCAAATTCCTTGCGCGCTTTGTTACGTAACTCCTTTCGGAGTCGTTCTTATAAACGAGGTAGGCGGCTCTTCCTACCACATGTGCTCAGAAAATAAGTGTCAAATGTTTTTCTTTTGTCTCACATTAGGTAGATATAGAAAATAAAAGAATTTTCTTTCGGAGGAACGAAGAAAGAAAATACATTTGGTTACAAGGAAGAGCAATACGTGGATTCTTCATCTCACCGTGACACCAATGAAGTATAAGCTATCCAGTGCGTCCATGAATATTTCGCGCATCTCCATGTCTCCGTAGGTGAAGTCCTCAAGGGTTTTGTTCACTGATGAAAGAAGAACATTTTCACCGAAAATCAGGCCTCTGTTACCTTGTCTTTGTCTCTTACAACAAATTTGTATCTATGGCCATAGGTCTTCAATCAAAACCGGTAAAATGGACACCCCTGTTGGGTATCACTTCAATCTCCCTGATCATTCGATATCAGATATGAGTGTACTGGGCATAGAATCCCTTGGTCACCGTAGTAATGCTGTCCGTCTAAGCCGTGAGAAAACGTGGATGAAGCGTCGTCGGACTATTCAACCACAAGGTCTCAACATCCAGGAGGGTAATGACTAACACCATGCAGCTTTCTGATAATCCTTCTTTTGTGTTCACTTCTTCACACTTCTCTTTTTGATCTTTCCCCCTCTTCTCACTAATCCCTACCCTACTCCTTGCCCTTCCCTTTGATCTCACCCTACCAGCTTTACTCTTTGTCCTTTGAAAATATCATTTCTGAGAGAGATATTGAATCTAGTCATGTTTTGAAAGACCCCCTATATATGTGACCCGGCACAGCATAATGAGGAATAACCCCACTTTTAAAATTTTGAGGTTTTCTAATGATGTAAAAGAGTATACCATTATCTTTCAAATGATATCAAAATATAATATCTTCTAATACTTAAAATTTCCGAAAATAAAAAAGAAAGAAAATTTATTTGTAATCGAATTTTGAAGATACTTTAACTTCAGGCGTTGTTTACTCAAAAAGTGTTTTGGTGGGATATTCCTCATGCTGTTGTGCCGGGTTACATATTTGTTTTCCATTCACTTGTGACAAATACACAGGATTGGATCAGTACATTACCTAGCCTTGACCAAATCGTTGGTCGCCGATTTAGAAAACAAAAACCGGCTTTCAGAATATAATTTGCGCAAACCCGATGCGAAATGCATTCCCATTGATCCGCTCATAGCTTAAGCGCGCTGCGCACCATTCTCCGGGGCCGCCCGTAAATGGAGTGCTTATTATGTCGTGTGCGGGTCTTGTCCTGGTCCGTACGAGCTAGGGCCGCGCCAGGACAGCTGCGTACAGGCTCGTACACCTGTACGCACACGCGCTACTGTGTGCGGTACGGCAGCGGTGCCGGTCTGCGAGCCGTGAACAGCTTGCACCCGGCGTGGTATATGTGACCCGGCACAGCATAATGAGGAATAACCCCACTTTTAAGATTTTGAGATTTTCTAATGACGTGAAAGAGTATACCATTAGCTTTCAAATCATATCAAAATATAATATCGTCTAATATTTAAAATTTCCGAAAATACACCCCAAAAAAACCACATTTTGTAATCGAATTGTGAAGATACTTTAACTTCAGGCGTTGTTTACTCAAAAAGTGTTTTGGTGGGATATTCCTCATGTCGTTGTGCCGGGTCACATAATGTGCCGTTGTGCCTCGGTTTGACGCTTGCGTCTGGCCCGGTGTCCTGCCAAAAAGTGTCCCTGCCAAATACTGCCCGCTCATTAGCATACTGATCACTGATTGGTTAGCGTTGGGACAAGGATTAGGGTCGTTAGGGTTAGGGTTTGGATTAGAATTAGGATTGGGATTAGGATCAGGGTTAGGATTAGGGTTGTTTGGGTTAGGGTTAGCGTTACGGTTACAGTTAGGGTCCAACGGTACCAAAGTGCCCAACGTTGCGTGTGTTAGGCCAGCAACCATACACAATGCGTGTGTAGTGCGCAACCATACCCCAACCACGGTGGTTGAATGTCATACGTATTGGACCAATCAGCGATCAGTATGCTAATGAGTGGACACTATTTGGCAGGGGACACTATTTGGCATGACACCGGATTTCTGCCCGGAGCCGTATACTGTATACCGGAGAGACCGCCTATTGGACAAGGCTATGCATTACCAAGCTGCAGTGGCTCGATGGACTTATTGAAGGCCATTGCCGCAGTCAGAACGGCATCGTACGCGAGCGACACCACTTCCCCGATAGATGAATCACCGGCGTAGGCATTGTAGGCTCGGAGGAAGTTGTGCGGCGTCTGTCGGAACCGAAAGAAAAAGGGGCCAAGGTGGCTGGGTATAAATGCACCGATGACTGGAGAGTGGAGCATACGAACATTGGACTGAGTCAAACCATTGACTAATCGGCCCATGCATGCAGTGCTCTACCGCCTGACCCCAGCCCTTTGGGCACGAGCCATAGCCTACACCAAAACACTCGTGATTGATTGGCAAATTGGTATACCAAAATAATTGATTACAAAGGCAGATAAAAAGGCTCAGGTATAAGCATGCAGGCAAGCAAGCAGGCAAGCAGCCAGTCAGGCAAGAACATAAGGTATATAGGCAGACAGACAAGCAAGCATACATGGCAAGCAAGCAGGCAAGCAGCCAGTCAGGCAAGAACATAAGGTATATAGGCAGACAGACAAGCAAGCATACATGGCAAGCAAGCAGGCAAGCAAGCCAGCAGGCATGCCGAGCAAGCAAGCAGGCAAGCAAGCCAGCAGGCATGCCGAGCAAGCAAGCAAGCAAGCAACCATGCAAGCAATCAGGCACGAACTGAGCAGGTACGTAAGTAGGCAAACAGGCAGGCAAGCAAGCATTGCAAGCAATCGGACACGAAAGCGGGTAGGCCATACGTAAGCAGGCAAACAGGCAAGCAAGCAAGCAAGCAGGCAGGCATTCCAAGCAAACAATCAAGCAGGCATACCGAGCAAGCAAGCAAGCAACCATGCAAGCAATCAGGCACGAACTGAGCAGGTACGTAAGTAGGCAAACAGGCAGGCAAGCAAGCATTGCAAGCAATCGGACACGAAAGCGGGTAGGCCATACGTAAGCAGGCAAACAGGCAAGCAAGCAAGCAAGCAAGCAAGCAAGCAAGCAGGCATTCCAAGCAAACAATCAAGCAGGCATGCCAAGCAAGCAAGCAAGCAAGCAGGCACGGGAGCAGACACGCAAGCAGACACGGCAGCAGGCAAGCAAGTATAGGCAGACAGACAGACAGGCGAACAACCGCAACTAAACATGCCAACGAACAAACCGCACCCGACCAGTGATGGACTCTAGCTGGGCCAGGGAAAGGAACTGCCAGTTGGTGATGATGATCCCCTCAGCAGCCTCCGTCATCTCCCGACTCGTACACGATATGGCCGGGTCCTTCTGAACCACCCAGTCGGGCGAGAAATAGCCGATGCCGCGAAGGATCCAAGCATAACGGGCGCCGTAGAGGCCCTGCTTGTAGGCCTATGTACCACACAGAGCAGAGAACGAGTTATAATCATTGGCAGGGTTGCTCAACCTCATGAAACAACTCAGTCCCAAAATACCATGACACCATAAATCCTTTATTTTGCATTCTTCAACTTTATACACAAAATGCCTATTGGTCGGTCACTCCCATGTTTATACTCTGTCTTGTCTTAACTTGGTCTATGATACAAGTTCATTTCCATTGCATGAATTCCATTGACTGTGTTCGTGACTGTTAACTCAAATCTGTCCTCGCTGACTTTAAAATTTAATTCAGTTCACTCTTTATGCACACTTTGGAGACCCTTCAACATCAGTCTGTTACCTTACTCAAACCTTGAAGCTACGTGAATAAGTTGAACGACCTTAAAACCTCATCTCAGGCAAGGCGCATGCGCAGTGCTAGATGGTAGTAGCACGAGCACAGCGACGCAGTACGAATGATGTCTACCATTGTTGTGTGAATTGGTCACTCTTCTGCGAGACCTTTATTATGTATCATATTAAGCATCTATAAGATTTTCATCAAACTCTATTCCATTTGAAGACCGGGCCGAGGTTAAAGAGAAGCGCCTAACAATGAGAAGTGAGCTTTATAAGGAACGTGGCAGATATCTGCCGAGCTTGAAAACTCTCGAGTCCATGAGCTCATGCATTACGCCTTACGAAAGACAAGAAAATCGCCCACGGTCAACTCTGGCATTATTTGTTTTGATTTTGATGTATATAAGCGATTACGCAAGGAAACAAATTAAAATTCAAATGCTGGTTTTGGATCAAATCTCGGTTCAATAATCCTGTCCGAGGGATTACAGTGAATTCTCTCTGGCTTAAGTCTAGCTGCGGCCTCGCGTTTTGATGGCCACATCTCTTCTCAAGACGACTCGTTGTCAATTATAGCTTATCAATGCAGAAGATGGAAAGGGGGATTTAAGTAAAGGCAATGGGCTTAAATTATCAGGGTGTCTTTGTGGTGCTTGCCTGGTCTGCAATGACGATGACAGCATTAGCCTGACGGGGTCACGCTGTTTACCCCCAAACTGTGCCGACTATTTTATCAGTGAACAATTAAAATTATACGATAACTGAGTCTGAGTTTGGCTACTGTCAGCAACCGGTTGTAAAAACTTAATGGTTGTAAAACTTAAACTCAACAGTGAAAGCAGGACTGTTACAGCATGGTAGTTTCTGGGTGCCACAGGCACATGAACATGCATCAGTGCACTATTGTTGTTCTGCACACTTGCAAGGGCAAGCCCGTCGTTTCTCCAGCGGACCTACTGTAGCTGACACGTATTTTCACATGGACTAAATACACGTTCATAATTCCCGTGCTGCAGTCTTCAATCCGGCAGGCAATCTTGAAAACCGTGCACTGACTGTTTGTATTTACTGTACGAACGTACAATGTAAAGCTTTCCTGACAAGAGTATAATGGACCAGGTCTCCGCCCGTGACGTCGCCAAGGACAGCCTCCACGGGGGCGTGGCTCCTCCCCTTTCCAAACTTGGGTTAAATGAAAACAATTTTTACACTCTTTCCCAAAGTTTAAAATTCGAAAGAAAAAAAATGTATGGATGCATTTTACTGACTGACACCATTGTATTATTTTGAAAAATAAAAAAAAAATTCCGAAATTCTTTGCAGTTGACCAATAAATTGGCCTGGGGTCGCTGGGTGGCGCTATCTAAACAGATGAGGAAGGAAACCACGAGAACGGACCTTTAACAGAAACTATACGCACCTCACAAAGTACTTTGCGACCTTGTTCCTCCCAGAATAAGCCGATTATGATACGAGCATCGCGTTCCTGAAAATGACCATGACCAGCGGTTGGTTAAATATTTCTCTGACGTACTGGACGGTAGTGCCGGTAGCTAGGCGGGCAGATAGGCGGGCAGGCAGGCAGATAGGCGGGCAGGCAGGCTGGCAGGCAGTCCATGTCCATGTCCTAGTCCGTGTCCGAGTCCTAGTCCGTGTCCGAGTCCTAGTCCGTGTCCATGTCCATGTCCTAGTCCGAGTCCATGTCCTAGTCCGTGTCCGAGTCCTAGTCCGTGTCCGTGTCCTAGTCCGTGTCCATGTCCATGCCCTAGTCCGTGTCCATGTCCTAGTCCGTGTCTGATTTCTAGTCCATGTCCATGTCCATGTCCTAGTCCTAGTCCGTGTCCTAGTCCGTGTCCATGTCCTAGTCCGTGTCCTAGTCCGTGTCCTAGTCCGTGTCCATGTCCTAGTCCGTGTCCTAGTCACTGAAATCAAGTCAAATGTCGGACTCGAGACCCAAGAACGAGGCACGAATGAAAATTTGAGGGAAACAGAGTTCCACACAGATCACCATGCTGGCCTTAGGCGGTTGACCACCGACATCCCCCCCCCGTATCTTACCTTAAGATGGCGTATGTGATTCGCTGGGCTATCCTCAAACATCTCGTTGGCAACGATTGTGATGTTGTGCAACTTGAGCAAGTCGCGCTGGGACTCCATGACCTGAAGCAATTCAAAGTTGCACCAGCAGAATGCATTCCGATTTCACTGTGAGCAGGACAGATTATTGGTAGTCTACGTGCAAATCGTGAGGAGGTTTGCACTGAACCCTGTAAAGGGTTGCTCTTTTGTGAGTGAGAGTGAGCGTGCAGTTCAAAAGGCTTAGAGTACCAATTGCTTTCGTGTGTTATCCTATACGGGAAGAATCAGACGTTCCTACCTTCAAACAAACCCATCTATCATATCATCTAGCTTGACGTATATACTAGTGCTCTTATCATCTCAGCTATCCAGCCATATTACTAGTATTAGATGGCGACTTTCCCAAATAGTCAACTAGTTTTTGTCGTCATCATCATCATCATCATCATCATCATCACCATTATCATCCTCACATCCTCCTCATCCTCCTCATCTTCATCATCCTTCTCATCCTCCCAATCATCCTCAGCATCCTCGCCACCCTCAACATCCCCATCACCACCTTAGTCATCATCAATCGGCTGCAAGGCAGGCCACCACATCATTAATTTGTGACGCGGCACAGCGACATGAGGAATATCCCACCAAAACACTTTTCGACTAAACAACGCCTGAAGTCAAAGTATCTTCTCAATTCGATAAAAAAAAAATCATTTTTTTTTTTGTTGTATTTTCGGAAAGTTAATGTATTGGAGGATATTATGTCCAAAGAATTTTTCCGAAATCCGTCTCTAAATGTAAAAAAAACCCAGGATTTCGGGGGAGTGTTTGTGTACTGTTTTCATGAAAATGTAAAGTTCCTGCCTTTTTGAATGGCTGCTTTCGAGGAGTTAGAATGGCGCAGCTATGTACCAAATGAACGAGCGAAGTCCCCTTTTACTATTTGCAACAAAGTTCATACGGAAATAAATTTGATATCATTTGAAAGCTAATGGTATACTCTTTCACATCATTAGAAAATCTCAAAATCTGAAAAGTGGGGGTTATTTCTCATTATGCTGTGCCGGGTCACATTTTCCCCATTCAATTGTATCATAAACATGTCCTGTGAGAGCCTCCTCGTCAATCCCTTTCACCCATCAGGAGACCTTGGATGTGGGGAAGGTTAGAGACATCTTTGCCGGCCAGGTTTCCTATTGCCAAGAGCGTAATATCTCCTGTTTAGTTCTTCCTCATGCATTGTGAGAAAGATGGATGCGAGAAAAGCCCATTGAAAAATGGCCCGGTTTACTTACCGATGTGAACAGGACATTGCTATATCGTATGATAGCCACACGGTCCCATCGGTACTTTTGCAATAACCTCAGACGGGGTATATTCTGCTGCGAGGCCGAGGAGACAGTGCGATAGAAGGTGGGGCATTGCGTCCGGTCCGATAGGCTGGGCGACACTGACCCGTAGCTGATCTGGAGATAACCAGAAGATATCAAACACCCAACAAATGGTTCGTTTAGAATGAAAGGTATAGGCCCTAAGTGTAAACTAGATAATATACTAAAACACTGGTATACTATAATGGGTATACACTGACTGGTACATGGCCATTTACGAAATGAAGGCTTAGGCTCGTGCTTGGGCTTCGTCTCCGTCTGACCAAACCTGAAAATCCAGGTTCTGGTTTGTTTCCGATTTTGGAGATTTGTCGGCTTCATAGATACAGAGTATTCACCAAGAAGCTGGGGCCAAACGCTTGTTTTTAGATGCCTTTGGTATTATAACGAGTAAGATCAATATGACCGAAGCCTAATGCCTCTTGTCAAAAAGATCATCGGTTGGGTATCAGATGATTTGACCCGTCCGATGTCGTTTCCACCGGATAACCATAGTGTATTTTTCACCCCAGAGTACCAGTACAATCGGCTTTTTATCGTGGGAAATTATTTTGATCGGTCGGATGAATTCAACCGGCACTCAACCGATGATCTTTTTGACAAGAGACCTAAGCCCGAGCCTAAGCCTTCATTTCGAAAACGGCTATATATACACCATATTGAAGATAATACACTCTAGGTATACGCTGGTACACTGTAGGTAAACACCGCATGGTACACCGTAGGAACACACTGGTACACTGTAGGAATACACTGGTACACTGTAGAAGTACACTGGTACACTGTAGAAAAACACTGGTACACTGTAGGAATACACTGGTACACTGTAGGAATACACGGGTACACTGTAGGAATACACGGGTACACTGTAGGAATACACTGGTACACTGTAGGAATACACTGGTACACTGTAGGAATACACGGGTACACTGTAGGAATACACGGGTGCACTGTAGGAATACTGTAGGCCCTATAGGTATACACTGCACTGTAGGCCCTATAGGTATATACACTGTACTGGAGGCCCTATAGGTGTACACTGTACTGTAGGCCATATAGGAATATCACACTGCACTGTAGGCCCTATAGGTATACACTGTACTGGAGGCCCTATAGGAATATACACTGTACTGGAGGCCCTATAGGTATACACTGCACTGTAGGCCCTATAGGTGTACACTGTACTGGAGGCCCTATAGGTATATACACTGTACTGTAGGCCCTATAGATATACACTGTACTGGAGGCCCTATAGGAATATACACTGTACTGGAGGCCCTATAGGTATACACTGTACTGGAGGCCCTATAGGAATATACACTGTACTGGAGGCCCTATAGGTATACACTGCACTGTAGGCCCTATAGGTGTACACTGTACTGGAGGCCCTATAGGTATATACACTGTACTGTAGGCCCTATAGATATACACTGTACTGGAGGCCCTATAGGTATATACACTGTACTGTAGGCCCTATAGGTATACACTGTACTGGAGGCCCTATAGGAATATACACTGTACTGGAGGCCCTATAGGTATACACTGCACTGTAGGCCCTATAGGTATACACTGCACTGTAGGCCCTATAGGTATACACTGCACTGTAGGCCCTATAGGTATACACTGTACTGTAGGCCCTATAGGTATACACTGCACTGTATAGGCCCTATAGGTGTACACTGTACTGGAGGCATACACGACGGGAACAAATCCGAAGCTGGGGGCGAGGGTCCGGTCGTTAATTGTCATTGAAACAATTTAAACAAACGTGGAGTCCCCAATGACCACAAATCGCCGTTGCCTAATCTAATTACTCGGACGGACAGTACTGTTGATCAATAAAGAGTCCCATGAGACACGAAACGTGTCTGAAACGCCCCCTTGGAGTCGAGTTTTAGCTCACAAGAAAGCCCATTGCAAGTTGTCACTGCAAACGGCAGCAATTATCTAGGACCTCATCAATTCATTTTTTGTTTTCAAATTTTCCAAAGACCCCTGCATATTCTAAAAACCCGGAGGCCATCATTCTATACACGACCCACGGCAAAAGAGAAAGGAGTGGAGAGAGGGATGAGAGATAGAGGGGTAAGACAGAGAGGGGTGAGTGAGGAGAAGAGAGGGGAGAAAGTGATGGGAGACAGGGGAAAGAGTGAAGACAGAGAGGGAAGAGAGAAAGGGAGAGAGTGGAGAGAGGGGAGAGAGGGGATAGAAGGGAGAGAGGGGGAGAGGGGATAGAGGGGAGAGAGGGGGGAGAGGGGAGAGAGGGGATAGAGGGGAGAGAGAGGAGAGAGGGGAGAGAGGGGAGAGAGGGGAGAGAGGGGAGAGAGGGGAGAGGGTGAGAGAGGGAAAACAGAGAAGAAAGAGAGGGAGAGAGAAAGGGGAGAGAGACAGGGAGAGAGGGGAGAGAGGAAATTAGACAGAGAGAGGAGAAAGGGGAGAGAAAGGGAAGAGGGAAAGGGAACAGAGTGACGGAGAGAGGGGGAAAGGGAAGACAGGGAGGGGGAAGGGGAGAGAGAAAGGGGAGAAAAGGGGGCCGTGGAGATGGAAGACAGAGAGGGGAGAGAGGGGAGACAGAGAGGGGAAAGAGAAAGGGGTGAGCGGAAGGGAAGAGAGGGGGAGAGGGGGAGAAAGAGTGGGGAGAGTGAGGGGGAGAGAGGGAGAGAGGGAGAGAAAGAAGAGAGAAAGTGGGAGAGAGAGAGGGGAGACAGAGAGGGGAGAGAGGGAAGAGAAAGTGGAAAAAGTGGAAAGAGAGAGGGAGAGAGGGGAGAGAGATTAAAGAGAGAAATTCGATAGAGATAGTGAGAGATAGAAAGGGAGAGAGATATAGGGGAAAGAGAGGGGAGAGAAAGATAGGAAGAGAGAGGGAGAGGGACGAGAGAGAAAGGGGGAAGAGAGAGAAAGAGAGAAAGAAAGAGAGGGAGTGAGAGAGGGAGGGAGAGAGGGGACGAGAGAGAAAGAGAGAGATGGAGGGAGAGAGGGAAGGAGAGAGGGGGGACGAGAGAGAGATAGACGGAGAGGGAGGGAGAGAGGGAGGGAGAGAGGGGGACGAGAGAGAAAGAGAGAGCGAGAGAGAGAGAGAGAGAGAGGGAGCCGGATCACCTACCTGAATGACGTCAAAGTGACCCGTGGCTCGACACAAAATCTCCGACTCCTCTGAGTAGAAACCGCCGAGCAAGAGGGGCATATGTCTTGAAGGCCCGTCGTAGATGTTGCTGTAAATGATGTAATCGGCCATGCCTGGGTTGGGTAGGGTCGGGTTCTGAGGCTGTACAAGTAGAAGACGAGGGAGTCGGAGAAAAAAGAGGAATGTTTTGTACCGTGAGAATAAAATAATGCATAGCAGTCACTTTTTTGTTCATTGTGTACAGGCTGGTGCACTCATCTCAGCGTGGTGATGTCAGACGGAGGAATTTCAAATCCCTTCGAGGTAACGTCAGGAGTTCTGCAGGGTGATGTCCTAGCCCCTTATCTGTTCCTCGTTCTAGTTGAGTTTCGGCTTACCAAAGCCTGTGGTGTGGAGTCTGGAGTTGAGACCCATCCCAGGAGATCCAGTAGATTGTCCAGCCCCAAAAGATTGACTGACCTTGATTTTCCTGACGACATCGCTCTCCTAGAATCATCAATGGAAAGGGCCCAGTCACAAAGACAGTTGCGGAAGCAGCTGCCGTGCCCCAAGACAGACTTTATGACGGTACACTGTAATCCGTGTATATGTGGCAACCCTATCGACCACGTCGCAGACTTCACTTACCATGGGCTCTAAGGTGGCTTCCAGCACTGGCGATCTGAAGGATGACCCTAGCTTGGGCAGCATTCTGGAAATTGGATCGCCTTTGGAAAAGCTGCAACTAAGGTGAAGTTGTTTGATACAACGTGTGTCACTGTCCTGTTATATACGGCTGTGAATCCTGGGTCATCTCCAAGGTCATGGAGGATAAGATACATCCGACTATACCGCATAATGTTAGACATCATACGAGTTGACAGGACCCCAAAATGCTACTGTATACAACCTGACTGGTACAACTCCACTAATCGGCCGGGTCAGCTGAGGTTCTATGGCCACGTCCTACGCTAGACTTACGGCTAGACTGAATCTGGCATAACGAAGCGTTTAATGGCGATTAATGGATAAATTGTTACTCAGTCACATAATAAATAGGAATCACAATTTAAGGATGGTAAGTAAGCACAATCTACTGTAACACGCACTGTTGGGCCTATATTACACATTGACTACTTCTGTGAATTCAGAAAGAAATATTAAGATATGATTCTATGATAAGTGTAGCAAATGTTTATTTCTTACCATCAACTCCTTTAATTACCGTAGTCATTTATTTTGATTAGTCATTAGTGGGTTTTTTAATTACCATAGGGGCCTACAAGTCCAATTAGATTCTTTTAAAGGGGACAGAGACTGTGCATGCAGGCTCTTGTCTGACATCTCCATACTATATTTTTTCAAGTTCTGTTTATATATATTTGTGACCCGGCACAACGACATGAGGATTATCCCACCAAAACACTTTTTGAGTAAACAACGCCTGAAGTTAAAGTATCTTGACAATTCGATTACAAATCAATTTTCTTTCTGTTTTATTTTCGGAACTTTTAAGTATTATATTTTGATATCATTTGAAAGCTAATGGTATACTCTTTCACATCATTAGAAAACCTCAACTTTTCAAAAGTGGGGTTATTCCTCATTATGCTGTGCCGGGTCACATTTATCTGGTGTACATCTTTATCACAGCATACAATTGAAGAGTCCTTGCAGAGCCGAAGAGAAAACTAACGACTAAAACGGCAGCCCCAAAAACTGATATTTATTGGTCACATCCTGAGGACAAAATGGTGTGGAAAATTTGGCTTTGGAAAAGAGGAAAGAGAAGGGTGACTTGGATGCCCAGCCAGTTCAGTGAGACTGGTTTACGTGAAAGAGGAGTAGAGGAAAGAGAAGGGTGACTTGGATGTCCAGTCTGAAAGACTGGTTTACTAGGAATAGGAGTAGAGGAAAGAGAAGGGTGACTTGGATGTCCAGCCTAAAAGACTGGTTTACAAGAAAGAAGAGTAGAGGAAAGAGAAGGGTGACTTGGATGCCCAGTCTGAAAGACTGGTTTACAAGAAAGAGGAGTAGAGGAAAGAGAAGGGTGACTTGTATGTCCAGCCTGAAAGACTGGTTTACTAGAAACAGGAGTAGAGGAAAGAGAAGGGTGACTTGGATGTCCAGCCTGAAAGACTGGTTTACTAGAAAGAGGAGTAGAGGAAAGAGAAGGGTGACTTGTATGTCCAGCCTAAAAGACTGGTTTACTAGAAGGAGGAATAGAGGAAAGAGAAGGTTGACTTGAATATGTCCAGCCTGAAAGACTGGTTTACTAGAAAGAGGAGTAGAGGAAAGAGAAGGTTGACTCGGATATGTCCAGCCTGAAAGACTGGTTTACTAGAAAGAGGAGTAGAGGAAAGAGAAGGGTGACTTGGATGTCCAGCCTGAGAGACTGGTTTACAAGAAAGATGAGTAGAGGAAAGAGAAGGGTGATTTGTATGTCCAGCCTGAAAGACTGGTTTACGTGAAAGAGGAGTAGAGGAAAGATAAGGGTGACTTGTATGTCCAGCCTAAAAGACTGGTTTACAAGAAAGAGGAGTAGAGTAAAGAGAGGGGTGACTTGTATGTCCAGCCTAAAAGACTGGTTTACTAGAAAGAGGAGTAGAAGGAAGAGAAGGGCGACTTGGATGCCCAGCCTGAAAGACTGGTTTACTAGAAAGAGAAGTAGAGGAAAGAGAAGGATGACTTGGATGTCCAGCCTGAAAGACTGGTTTACTAGAAAGAGGAGTAGAAGGAAGAGAAGGGCGACTTGGATGCCCAGCCTGAAAGACTGGTTTACTAGAAAGAGGAGTAGAGGAAAGAGAAGGATGACTTGGATGTCCAGCCTGAAAGACTGGTTTACTAGAAAGAGGAGTAGAGGAAAGAGAAGGATGACTTGGATGTCCAGCCTGAAAGACTGGTTTACTAGAAAGAGGAGTAGAGGAAAGAGAAGGGTGACTTGGATGTCCAGCCTAAAAGACTGGTTTACTAGAAAGAGGAGTAGAGGAAAGAGAAGGGTGACTTGGATGTCCAGCCTAAAAGACTGGTTTACAAGAAAGAGGAGTAGAGTAAAGAGAAGGGTGACTTGTATGTCCAGCCTAAAAGACTGGTTTACTAGAAAGGGGAGTAGAGGAAAGAGAAGGGTGACTTGGATGCCCAACCTGAAAGACTGGTTTACTAGAAAGAGGAGTAGAGTAAAGAGAAGGGTGACTTGGATGTCCAGCCTGAAAGACTGGTTTACTAGAAAGAGTAGTAGAGGAAAGAGAAGGATGACTTTGATGTCCAGCCTGAAAGACTGGTTTACTAGAAAGAGTAGTAGAGGAAAGAGAAGGGTGACTTGGATGTCCAGCCTAAAAGACTGGTTTACGAGAAAGAGTAGTAGAGGGAAGAGAAGGGTGACTTGGATGTCCAGCCTGAAAGACTGGTTTACTAGAAAGAGGAGTAAAGGAAAGAGAAGGGTGACTTGGATGTCCAACCTGAAAGACTGGTTTACAAGAAAGAGTAGTAGAGGAAAGAGAAAGATGACTTTGATGTCCAGCCTGAAAGACTGGTTTACGTGAAAGAGTAGTAGAGGAAAGAGAAGGGTGACATGGATGTCCAACCTGAAGACTGGTTTACAAGAAAGAGGAGTAGAGGAAAGAGAAGGGTGACTTGTATGTCCAGCCTGAAAGACTGGTTTTCTAGAAGGAGGAATAGAGGAAAGAGAAGAGTGACTTGGATGTCCAGCCTAAAAGACTGGTTTACAAGAAAAAGGAGTTGAGGAAAGAGAAGGGTGACTTGTATGTCCAGCCTGAAAGACTGGTTTTCTAGAAGGAGGAATAGAGGAAAGAGAAGGGTGACTTGGATGCCGAGCCTGAAAGACTGGTTTACAAGAAAGAGGAATAGAGGAAAGAGAAGGGTGACTTGGATGTCCAGCCTAAAAGACTGGTTTACTAGAAAGGGGAATAGAGGAAAGAGAAAAGTGACTTGGATGCCGAGCCTGAAAGACTGGTTTACTAGAAAGAGGAATAGAGGAAAGAGAAGGATGACTTGGATGTCCAACCTGAAAGACTGGTTTACTAGAAAGGGGAATAGAGGAAAGAGAAGAGTGACTTGGATGCCGAGCCTGAAAGACTGGTTTACTAGAAAGAGGAATAAAATATCAGGTGGGACAGCTAGTAAAAGCGTTATTGCTGTGTTGATACAACTCAGCGTAATCAAATTCAAAATAATTCATCGCTGTATATACGCAAAGGTCATCACAGGCAGTAAGCTTCATTGTTGGTTTGCTTTTCCACCCAATACTTGCAATTTCCGACTGAGCTCTTTGTTGGCCGAAACACGGCGCTTCGGACCGGATTTCATTCAATAGCCCGCGGGTCTGTCTTGGCGCATCCCGGCTATAGATTTGTTGATTTTGGTTGGGTGCCGATCGATGCCGACGGCTTTTGCCCGGCTGGGTGAGACTGCGAGGTCCATCTTGCGCGCTGCTTGTTTTCCTGAGCGTGGTTCTTATAGGCTGTATATCGGGAAATAATAGCTCCGCTGGCTGGGGAGATGGAAGATTCGCCGCAGATATAGAGTGTACCTGCGGGGAGAGCTGGAGCCCGTTGCATACCCTTGCGTGCCTTGCACAAGCCCTGGCCTACCGTCCCATCAAGCCGGAATACCCCATGCCGAAAACCCCATGCCCCTCGGCCGAAGTGGACACACCGCAACTCACGACTTTTCTCCAACACTCTAATTTCTGATTGATAGCCTTTTCATACGAATAATCTACATATGCAAGGATAACGCAACATATTGGTCGAGGTCAAACAATAACATCCATACGTTGTCTGATCCAGCATATGCATGAAAGAGCATACCTGTGAAAATTTCAGCTCAATCCGCCAACCGAGTCTCGAGAAAATAGTGAAAATTTGTTTCGCGAACATGCAGCATTTAACGTACCGGTATTGTTTCGAAAAATCGTTTAGACCTATGGGTGAGACGAAAACGATTTAATTTACTCTTTCCTAAAAATAAAAAAAAATACAGCATTTTAGGCAGAAATATTTCAGTGCGAGGATTCTACCATAATCACCTTCAAACTGTATAAGTTTCATGTAAATCTGTGAACATTTCTGTTTTTCGCTCTTATATATCAATGTCGTACGTACAAAGTACAAAGCTTTAAGTACAAAGTGAAATGTTTGCGGTGACAGCCATGTATGTACATCATCTCTTGTGAGATGGAGTGTGGCTGTGTAATGAGCCCGTTATCAATGATTTTTACTGCCTTTTTAGAGCCACACTGCATATGTGACCCGGCGCAGCATAATGAGGAATAACCCCACTTTTGAGATTTTGAGATTTTCTAATGATGTGAAAGAGTATACCATTAGTTTTCAAATGATATCAAAATTATTTCCGTGTGAACTTTGTTGTAAATAGTACAATGGGACTTCGCTCGCTCATTTGGTACCAGACACAATACAGCAGCACTATACTTATTCCTCGAAAGCGGCCATTCAAACAGGCAGGAACTTTACATTTTCATGAAAACTGTACACAAACACTCCCCCGAAATCCTCGTTTTTTCAACATTTAGAAACGGACTTCGGAAAAATCCTTTGGACATGATATTCTCCAATACATTAACTTTCCGAAAATAAAAAAAAAAAAATTGATTTTTAATCGAATTGAGAAGATACTTTGACTTCAGGCGTTGTTTACTCGAAAAGTGTTTTGGTGGGATAATCCTCATGTCGCTGTGCCGGGTCACATATCACAAGAGGTGACAGACCTATAATATAGTGTCACCGCTCTAAACCCAACAAACGCCGCTCGAAGCATTGGGTGGATTGCGGTTTAACTCAGCGGATTTCTATGCTTACATACCCCCGTGCAATTGAGACATTATCTACGGATCATCTACAGTATAATACCACTCTCCCACATAAAGGCCAATACAACATTGGGAAGATCGAAAAAAAAATCGATGTTCACAGATTTCCTTCTAATTTACACAGTTTGTAGATGGTCATGATAGAATCATCATGTTGAAAACTTACGGTCTGGGGTGCTATACTTCTCGAGAAATCTTTACAAAAATAATTTCATTACAAATAAACTATTTTCTTACGCTACAGAACGGTGCGAAAACCGTGACGGTTTTGTTAATTTCTCTATTTTCTTCAGATTACCATTTGAGCTAAAACCTTCGCAGGAGTTCTTTTTTGGAATGTTCAATGGTTTAACACACAAACTGTGACAATCTTTTGACTTTTACCAAAGTCGTATTGCGCCTTTAAATATATGTTGACCTTTAATTCAGACGGGACGGCGATGCCATTAGGATATCTCTACAGTAAGCGTAATTTTCTCTTGCCGTTTAGAGCTGCCCTATCATGATGGGATGGGTAAAGTATTTAACATTATCTTCTTTCGAGATAATACCCCCAGGAAGAATCGCTCATGGTGGCGGAAATGGGGGGGGGCGGAAAAATAAACCTTTTTTTTAGGGGGGAGCTGATGCAAACGACATTTGGAAAAACAACAAGCGCCAATACAATTTCCATCACGAGTAATGAGTCTGGTTTGAGTGGTTTCCTTGTGCCCGGGGAGAGATGAAGTGGGCGGAGAGGAGTAGGCATGCAGCAATTAATGACCAAAAACAACTGCCCCTTGAAAGGTCAAAGTATGATGACTGAGTATCTCACCATCTCCAAAGTGTCTCCAAAGACTCAGGTTATGATAACGAAAAGATGAACCTCCGGGCACTTTGGCTATACGCCTTCCACTCATCAGAACTCCCTCTTCCCCCACCCTCTCTCTCGTCCCCACTCCAACCCCATACTCCACCCCTCACCCCATCACTATCACCATCACCATCCCCATCCACATCCCCATCCGTACCCCATCTCCATCTTCACCCCATCCCCATCCCCATCCGCCCCCCATCCCCATCCCCATCCCCATCCCCATCCCCATCCCCATCCCCATCCCCATCCCCATCCCCATCCGCACCCCATCCCCATCCCCATCCCCATCCCCATCCCCATCCCATTCCATCCCCATCCCCATCCCATCACCATCACCATCCCCATCCCCATCCCCATCCCCATCCCCATCCCCATCCCCATCCCCATCCCCATCCCCATCCCCATCCCCATCCCCATCCCCATCCCCATCCCCATCCCCATCCCCATCCCCATCCCCATCCCCATCCCCATCCCCAACCCCATCTTCACCCCATCCCCATCCCCATCCCCATCCCCATCCCCATCCCTATCCCCATCTTCACCCCATCCCCATCCCCATCCGCACCCCATCCCCATCTTCACCCCATCCCCATCCCCATCCCCATCCCCATCCCCATCCTTCCGTGCAGTTAATCCGTGCACGTCTGTCCTCAACGCTCTAAAAAAAAAAATTCGCATTCGCGGAATCGTATTCGACAAAAACAACCACTCCACGGGATCCCCCTCCTCTGGTTCTCAAATCGTATCTCTCCGAAGCACTGACCGACCAGAAAAGTCCACAGTTTTTTTTTATCTTGTTTTTTTTCACTCCTAAGTGTGCTTAGGTTAATACTCTTAGCGTTGGGACGAAAACACCGGTTGAATAAAATGCCCATCCAGGGAATTTCCGTCTTCGCAATTTTTTTCACGTCTTTTCTGTAGCTCCACACTTATCGTAATAACAAACCAATGGCCATATAAGAAAGAGGATTACTTCAACGCTAGGGGGATTTTCGTAGGCGGGATGGACTGTCTCAACACTGCACAAACAACAATAAGAAATCATACAAAAATGCATTATTATTTTCGAAGACAGCGCAGGTTTGAAAACACCAGCTGGGGTACGGGTAGTAAAATCTGCGGAATGGGGCTGTTTGCACTTTGCAGGCTTCTGCTTATTTAGATATACATGCTTTGCATGTATACTGGTTTTGATGATGGTTTCTCGTCGAAGAGCCACGTTAGGTACTTTCTAAATGCAAAATAGTGAATAATCCACTTGCACAAAGGGTGAAATTTCTTCAAGAAAAACCAAATCTGCTTCAAAAGAGTGTAAACCACTGTAAAAGGTGTGGAAATAGCTCGTTTACAGTGTTTTTCACTCTTTTTGAGCGGTTTTTGGCCTTTTTGAGCGAATTTCACTTCTTGATGTGGGGATCCGTGTCTTTCTCGCAACAGGGGTTTGTTTTTGGTTTGGTTTTGTCAATCTGTGTCTATTAAAACCAATCAAGATATTCCACAACCACGTCAATCTTTCTGTGACTGTGTACTCCTCACCGGGTCCTGGGGATCACCTCCCCTCCCCCGTTCCTCGCCCAAGCTGGGGACACCCCGTAGGCGCCCCTCTGCGTGACTTTATACATTGAGAGAGTGGATCATTCAATCTCTTACATTATTTTAGAGAGTAATTAAAGACTTGATGGATGAGGATCTGGGATGAAACTTTGGCGTGGTTCTGGGAATGTGACGGAGAGCCAATCCATGGACCCTGTTGGACGTGCAAGCAGGTTATGGGACGACGGCTACCACGACCATGCAGTTCTCTACACGTCTCCGTTGTGGTAACAGGTCAACTCGTGCGCGAGACAACTCGTACGAGAGGCAACTCGTACAGTCTGTCGACGACCAACTCGTACGCCGACCAACTCGTACGCCGACCATGTACCAACTCGTATACGCAGACCAACTCGTACGTCGACCAACTCGTATACGCAGACCAACTCGTACGCCGATCAACTCGTACACAGACCAACTCCTACGCGGGGCCAACATTGCATTGCAAAAAAATACTTTAGGATAGGATGCTAAAGAAAATTGATGCATAAAAATCAAGGAAACCGCGTTCGATTGGCGTATTTGCTGCAGCAGCTAGATTCTAGCTGCGGTGAAAAAAAAACAGGAATATTTTACGACTGATTTTTGTTAACGATCGACGGTGAAAACGCTGGCAAAATCAAGCGTCAGAAGAAATTGAAAAAAATAGAAGCCAAAGTAATGAACAACAAAACGACGATTTCTAAACAAAAACCTAAAAAATCAAAACAATCAAGCCAAAGAAGCGCAAATTAACGAACGTCGTTTCACTACCGGGTTGAGCGAACCCACGAAGAGATGATGTGATAAGTTGTGATGGTGATGGGGCAAGCAATGACGACGATTTCTTATAAGCGACCGAACCTGAAAGTGAATAGCGTGCACTTTAAACGACTGACGACAGGCGATGCTACCATTATGATATCAGTATGAAATTTGGCTTCGGAGGAACCGCCCACCGTCGCGGCCCGTCACGACAATAATTTTTACATGACCTTTAACGCCGGCGTGTTGGGAACACGCTTCAGCGTTAATGCAATCCATAATGGCAGCGTGGGCAATTACTTCGCGGAGATGGAAATACGCCTCCTCAAACTACCATGAAAACTTCGCACCCCGTACAAGGCCATCATAACCATAGCCAAGTCACAATCAAGTCACAATCAAGTCATAATCAAGTCACAATCAAGTCATCATCAAGTCATCATCAAGTGCTCACATTACACAACCGCACGCGAATCCCTTAAGTACTTAGGTACCCGCGATCATTACATCAGGCTGCGCGCTGAAGGTTTGGCGACTTGGAGGTGCTTGATATAAACTTGGAAGATCGCACGGTGCGATCACAAATGTGACCCGGCACAATGACATGAGAAATATCCCACCAAAACACTTTTTGAGTAAACAACGCCTGAAGTTAAAGTATCTTCACAATTTTTTGTCTTTTCGGAAATTTGAAATATTAGAGGATATTATATTTTGATATCATTTGAAAGCTAATGGTATACTCTTTCACATCATCAGAAAATCTCCAACACTGAGAAGCTATATACTCAAAGTATCTACTTTGATGAGTAGCTGCTCAAAGTGTAGATACTTTGAGTAGCTATACTCAAAGTAGATACTTTGATGAGTAGCTGCTCAAAGTATAGATACTTTGAGTAGCTATACTCAAAGTAGATACTTTGATTAGTAGCTGCTGAAAGTGTAGATACTTTGAGAAGCTATACTCAAAGTAGATACTTTGATTAGTAGCTGCTCAAAGTGTAGATACTTTGATGAGTACCGGTAGCTGCTCAAAGTGTAGATACTTTGAGTAGCTATACCTTGAGTAGCTATACTCAAAGTAGATACTTTGATGAGTAGCTGCTTAAAGTATAGATACTTTGAGTAGCTATACCCAAAGTAGATACTTTGATGAGTAGCTGCTCAAAGTATAGATACTTTGAGTAGCTATACTCAAAGTAGATACTTTGATGAGTAGCTGCTCAAAGTGTAGATACTTTGAGAAGCTATACTCAAAGTAGATACTTTGATGAGTAGCTGCTAAATGTATAGATACTTTGAGTAGCTATACCCAAAGTAGATACTTTGATGAGTAGCTGCTCAAAGTGTAGATACTTTGAGTAGCTATACTCAAAGTAGATACTTTGATTAGTAGCTGCTCAAAGTATAGATACTTTGAGTAGCTATACTCAAAGTAGATACTTTGATTAGTAGCTGCTCAAAGTGTAGATACTTTGAGAAGCTATGCTCAAAGTAGATACTTTGATGAGTAGCTGCTCAAAGTGTAGATACTTTGATGAGTACCGGTAGCTGCTCAAAGTGTAGATACTTTGAGTAGCTATACCTTGAGTAGCTATACTCAAAGTAGATACTTTGATGAGTAGCTGCTTAAAGTATAGATACTTTGAGTAGCTATACCCAAAGTAGATACTTTGATGAGTAGCTGCTCAAAGTATAGATACTTTGAGTAGCTATACTCAAAGTAGATACTTTGATGAGTAGCTGCTCAAAGTGTAGATACTTTGAGAAGCTATACTCAAAGTAGATACTTTGATGAGTAGCTGCTAAATGTATAGATACTTTGAGTAGCTATACCCAAAGTAGATACTTTGATGAGTAGCTGCTCAAAGTGTAGATACTTTGAGTAGCTATACTCAAAGTAGATACTTTGATTAGTAGCTGCTCAAAGTATAGATACTTTGAGTAGCTACTCAAAGTAGATACTTTGAGTTGCTACTCAGTACTCACATACACACTCCTGCGTCCCCTCCATGACGCTGTTACGCGTAACGATAAAGGCCCTATACAACAGTTGTAAAGGTCAAACGATTGCCACAGTTTGTGTGTTTAACCATAAAACAATCCCAAAAACCAATACTGCGAAGGTTTTAGCTCAAAAAGGTAATCTGAGAAAGTAGACAAATGACAAAAACCGTTATGGTTTACGCATCGTTCTGTAGTGTAATAAATAGTTTATTACTCGCGAGTAATAAACTATTTGTCGATGTGTGAGTGAAGATTTCTGGAAAGGTACAGCATCCCAGACCGTATAGATTTTGACATGAGGACACCATCAACAAACTGTGGAAATTAGAAGGAAATCTGTGGACATCGATGTGTTCCGATCTTCCCAATGTTGTATTGGGCGTTTAAAGTGAACGGTCTCTTCAGAAGCAACGTGTGTACTATATGGACCCTTGACGTCAGCAAATCTTTCGAGAACGAAAACAAAGGTGGGGTTCTGTGGGTTGAAACAAATAGTGAGAATCCGTTGTTCTATGGCGCATCACCTCCAGGTTGTGGCGACACTGTGTGGTTCGCTGTCGTTATTCCTTGTTAGTGGGGCAATGAACGCTCCTCAGTGAATTCATTATCCCACTCCCAGGGGGAGAGCACACAGACTCGAACACACTTCAACGTTTCAAACACAGCCAACCATCCCCCCTCACATCATTCAGGATATCGGCGACAATGCACGGGTCTAGCAGTGGTGCCTCAGATTCGCCCATAAATCAGATTATTTGAGATTTGTCGAAAGTTGAAGGGTTGACTGTCATAAGAAGAGGATTACCTTTTTTTTTTTGGGGGGGGGGCTTTTCATTCCCGTGCCAAGCTGCTATCAACCAAGTGAACAATACGTAATTCTTAATTCTATACTAGGCCCATTTGACTCAGAGGAAAATCATCCCTTTACGACCGCGGTCAATTAGATCACAGCATGGGCATGAACACCTGCCAAGCATTAACATCCTTCCAGCGTTCAACAAAATAAAATTGCCAACCGTAGTCCGTTTACGAAAGGAAGGCTTATAGGCTCGGGCTTAGGCTCGGCCTTAGGCATAGGTCGCGTTTCTAAGTTACCCGTTATAATGTCACGGGCATCTACATATACAAGGTCTGGTCCAATTTCTGGGTGAATACTCTGCACTGAACAAGTCAGCAAACATTCAAATTCGGCGACAAACCATATAACCTGGATTTGCAGGTTTTGTCAGACGGCAGCGAAGCCTGAGCCCGAGCCTAAGACTTCACTTCGAAAACGGTCTATAGGTTAACATTGCAAAGTACACTGTAGGTATACACTGGTACTCTGTAGGTTTATACTGGTGCACTGTATATGTGACCCGGCACAACGACATGAGAAATATCCCACCAAAACACTTTTTGAGTAAACAACGCCTGAAGTTAAAGTATCTTCACAATTTGATTACAAATAAAAATATTTTTTTTTGTCTTTTCGGAAATTTGAAATATTAGAGGATATTATATTTTGATATCCTTTAAAAGCTAATGGTATACTCTTTCACATCATTAGAAAATCTCAAAATCTCTAAAGTGGGGTTATTCCTCATTATGCTGTGCTGGGTCACATATAGGTATACACTGCACTGTAGGCGTACATCACTATGGGAACGTTTCAGACACGTTTCGTGCTACGTACATGGGGCTCGTTAAAGGGGAATGCAACCCAAGAAATAAAGTTTGCATATCCGATTGGGTGTTAAAAACAACCTACAATTACCTATGAGTCACTCACGTACGATTTTCATAAAGAGAGAAAATTCAAGGAATTGTAGGTCGAATTTGCGTCCCGTACGTAGCCATCTTTTCGAAGGTGCCGCCGCTGTTTGCTGGGGGTGTGATGTCACGACGGAATGACGGCAACCCATAGAACTCTATAAATAAACCTTTCGACGTTCGCAAAACACCACGGGTATAGTTGACAAACTGGCCGTATTTTTTATCACACAACTCTATGGCGAAGCACGTACGTTCGTGAATAATGTTTATTTGTTTCTCAAAAACCAGATGGAGTTCAGAATTTTCGACTAAATGCCAGGAACAAAATATATTTGTTGTCGGAATGATGAGAGGGTGGTTTCAGAGAAATCATTGACTGACAATTACAATGCGTGCATCGCGTGCAGCTAGCTGCATGCACGCGCCGAGTTTGCCATTCAGTCGCCAAGGGAATCTCCACTGATTTCTCCGAAAATACCCGCTCAACGTTCCGACAAAAATATATTTTGTTCCTGGTATCTAGACGAAAATTCTGTGTGAGTTTCATTTCTGAACTCCATATGGTTTTTGAGAAAAAAAATTAAACAATTCACGATTTTACGTGCTTCACGATAGAGTTATGCGATAAAAATACGGCCAGTTTGTCATCTATACCCATGATACTTTGCAAACGTCGAAAAAGGTTTATTAAGCTTGTTCAATCCTTTCAATTTTAACTTAAGTTATTAATCGACAATTTCAAGTCATACAAAAATCTAAACCCCAAAAATATTCTAAAACATACTGGTATTTTTAGAATTAATTTACATTTTTAATAAAGAACTAATTCATGCATAGTCTTCACCGAGAAGGATCTCACATACACGTACAGTACATGGGAGAATAAGTAAACATTCACGCAGGGACCGAAACGAAAACAATTCGGAAATTCATGAAACCGTCGATTCACGTGTTGCCACCGCTGGTCGATGTGGAATATAGAGAAGGAACAGCATGTTCTTTTAGTTTCCTTTCTCGGCTTCGAGCCGGTGAGTTTGGCCCGCAAGTCCTCCTCCCAATCCTCCTCGGTGAAGCATGGAGGTGAAGTGATCGCTATTCACTACAAATCACATTCACATCCTTTCGATTTCTATTGAGTATTGGTAGCCGATTTTGAGAAATTTCTCCACTTTTTTGGCCGCAGCCAACTTCCTAAGTAACTCAGTTTTCTTGTCCTTATTGGGAATTGCATGAAAAGTGTTTTCCAGCTTTTTCCCGATGGCATTTTTAAAGCCAAAAGCCTGGCAGTACACCATCGTTTAGCTCGCGAGTGTACACACACTGCACGCAGTAGGGGGCACATCCGGGCTCCTCGATACTCGCAGTCATACGGCAGTTATCCGTCCTCACGTCACATTCCCGCAATCAGCGGCGGCTTTTTCGAAAAGATGGCTACGTACGGGAACGCAAATTCGACCTACAATTCCACGAAATTTCTCTCTTTATGAAAAACGTGAGTGACTCACAGGTACTTATAGGTTGTTTTTAACACCCAATCAGATAAGCTAACTTTATTTCTTGGGTTGCATTCCCCTTTAAAGGTATACAGAGATAGGATTTGAAAAAGAGCTAAAGCCTCTTCCCGAAGCCTGAGCCCGAGACTGATCCATGGATTCATAAAGGGCGTGTTGTGCGATGACTACAAGTCTGTCCAGCGATCAGATCCAGCGAGGCGTTTTATGATTTAGACGCTGTGGTGTTAGCTTTATGGCATTTGGCCCAGACCTGCAATCATGGTCTAATTTAATTTTGCCCTGCCTGATGTGATAAACAATAATGCTCAGTGCTTTGCCCATTGCCTGATGAACACAAATTCAGGCAGCTCGGGCGGGATTCGAACCATCGACTCCCGCTTTCTAGCCCAGACGTCTTAACCACTTGACCGCCGAGCCGGTCAAGGTCGTGTGGTGGATTCGAATGATGTAGGCCTACAATATAAATATTATAGCGGTGGGTACCGCGTTGCATCGACGGACCATCTCGGTGGTCACATGGTTATGACGTCTGCTTTAAAAATCGGGAGTCGCGGGTTCGAATCCCGCCCAAGCTGAATTTCTTTTCATCAGGCAACGGGCAAAGCACTGAGTATTCAGTGTTTATCACGTCGAGCAGGGCAAAACACCATTGAATTACATTCTCCTCGACGCAAACATCATGTTATTATATCTTGATCTAATCGACGATGAACTTTCATCCTCAGTGGATTTTCGCGTTTGAAATCGGCGATGCTCGGCTGTGTTGGTGCGGCGTTTACCGGCCACCGCGTGCGCTCAAGCACGGCCGCTGCTTCCGCGATCTTGGGCAATTATTTTGGAGAACCATGAATTTGCGCGACAACTACACGCCCCTACACAACATAGGTAAGATCGAAAAACAAAAATGTTAACAGATGTACATGAAACTTATGATGTTGGAAAATGCTTATAGTAGAAACCTCGCACTGAAATATTTCTGCCTGATGTTGTATTTTTCGGAGAAAAGAGTAAAAAGAAATCGTTTTCGTCTCACCGAAATCTAAACGGTTTTTATTTAGGAACAATTCGTTGAATGCTGCATTTTCGCGAAACAAAAGAAGCGGTTTTCACTATTTTCTCGAGGCTCATCGGTTGGCGGATTGAGATGAAATGTTCACAGGTGTGCTATTGCATATATGCATATGTTGGATCAGACAACATATCGATGCTATTCTTTGACCTTGACCAATGTTGTGTTAAAACGCACACGCGACTGTCACGGGAAGTGGCGGACTTTTACGATCTTCAGAAGGAAATTACAAGACGGGTTATTCCCAGAAGTCAAAAACCAGAATGCCAATGCTACGTGCACGGATGCGCAGTGCGAGTTCTGTTGTGCGTGAAAGTTTCAATTAGGCCTATATACCTCTGTCTGCGCTTCGATAGTAGTCTCTGTTCGAGTCGCCAAATCGATCAAAAACTTACCTGACGCATGATGAACGGAATGAGATGAATGCAGAGAATGCAAAGAAAACAAGATGATGAGTAAGACTTACATTGGAGTGGTTGATGAAGACCTGCAACTCGTAGTCGGCGAGAATGGTGTCCATGGCATTGATGTCGTCTATAGCTAGGTGGATGGACGGGTCGAAGCCCAGCAAAGATCCACCGGGCGTCACCGCCATGACGGGCAGGGGGATTTTCTTGGCCTCCGAGTCCTGCGCCGCGAATCCGCCGAAGGCGACCAGCACGACAAGGAACAACTTTTCACCGCTACCCATGACTATACTCTAGAACTCACACAACCAGCGATCCAGTGGCACGTAGGTAAAACATTGATGACTTGACCCGCGCCTGGCTGGACGTGCGAGTACAAAAATGCCGGCGTGGTTCAGGTATATGCGCGCAGCGTGCCCGGGCAGACAGACCTCATACCACGCACCACGCTGCCGTGCGGCCAATGAGGGAGATGGCCGCTGGTCCCCCGCTGTGCATCAGCTGGGTAGCGCGCCCCACTGCGCGCGTGTGAGTGGAACCGGCGAGGAGCCACGCTGTCTCCAGATGGGCGGTGCTTTTAACGTTGGATAACACTGACGTCGGTATGGCGTCCTTGCACGAATATAATTGATCCACATACTGGTACATGTATGTACCTTCGAAATCATCCGATGTGAGTTTGCTTTTCGATATTTGGTTTCAGACACACTAGGCCTATTCTATTTTGGGGGGAAATGGGAGCTCAAATTTCCACATCGCAAACGTTAATGTACTCTTCTTTTCCATCGACTCTTAGTACTGACTGGGAGCTGTTCAACGCTATCGTCTTCGTCCTCGATAGATCTTAATTCGGCGAAATTTGCAGCAAACCGTCAACTTCAGCACCACCTGGTGCTGTGATTTACCTACCAAAATCAATAAACTTCAAACGGGTATCTTTATGTACAAATATTCTCATAATCTTCTTCCATCTTCCTTTGCCTCTTACTTTAAATCCACTGAAGCTGTTCACACCTATCCTACCAGATCCCGGGGTAGTCTTTATATTCCTTTCACTCGCACGTCCTATTCCATGAACACTCTCCGCTATTATGGTCCTCGACTCTGGAATGCCATCAATAACCAAATAAAAAGTCAGTCGTGTGTGGCTCGTTTCAAAAGGTCGTACAAAAGAGCCCTCCTCTCCCATTATAACACAGCTTCCTGACCAATAACTTTCCTTGTGCTAGTTCATCTTTTTATTAGCATTATTGGTTGTCCTCAGTTTACATTGGTTTTTCATTATTGACTTATAATTATTAGCTGATCAGTTGTTACGTTCGTTTACTCTGTTCTGGTTTTGTCTTGTTTGTCGGTATTTGTCTGTCCCAAGGTTGTTCCTATAAGCCTCGGCTTCCGGCTTACCAACCTTCATACTCATAATTATATTCTATCGTCATCATTGTTACTATTACTTTTGCTAGCAGGCTTCATTGAAGCTACCGACCACTCTGCATTGTACGTTGTCATGTTGATTTTTGATTTTCTGAGTATGTAAATAAATGAAATAATAATAATATCTGCCTACAAACCAAGTGCCACTCATAGCGCATAGTGTCCGTGAAGATGCCGCTATGGAGTGAGATTCATATCTTGGTACGGTTCAGCTATTCTCTAGCATTATTCGTCAAAAGATCAGTATGGCTATGAGCGATTGCACGGTTAAATTTCCGAAACAAAATTTCAACTTCAACGCAAAAACGTACGTAATAAAGAACTTAATTATCGGTGTGCGTATAGGGAAAAAAAGCAAGACGTGTTCATAATTATTATGCAGTTCTTTCAAGGACTGTTGTGAAGATAATGTCCTTTATTCTCGCGTGATTTGTTTTGCAAAGAATGCAACTGACGCATGCTCTTATTGGATTTCGCCACTCTCATTTCCCGACTCTGCCTGCGATCAAATTACAGCAAAAATTGTATATAGAAATATTTCCCATCACATAAGAGAAATGGAATCCGTAACGCAGGTGGGTCCAATTATACTTCTCTTGTATCCAAATGCTGCGAGGTTGTATCGAATTTCAACTATTTGGCTCTTCATTCAAAACAAAACAAAAACCCGTGAGGAGTTACAAATAACGTGCGAAAAATAGCGTGCGAATCAAAGTAATTGAAAAAAATAAACGGCAACTCGTTCAGGTAAACATGAAAATCTAATAAGAGTTTGCTTCCAGAAATGAAACGGAGAAAAGCATTGTCAGAGATAATGTTTAATAAATAATTTCTCGTATGTTCAAGATACATTTATTCGGAATTGAAGGGTTGAATGCTTTTGGCTGGCGCCTCATTCCGGCAAAGAATATAGTTGACTATTTGGAGGAAGGTCGCTATCTAAGGGCTGTATAGCTCAGATGGTAAGAGCGCTGGTACGCAAATAATAGAGGTCTCGATTTTAAGTTCCGGTCCAGTCAAAGTTTTCTTTTCCAATTTTCAAAAATCAAAATCAAAAGTCAATTGTGACCCGGCACAGCGACATGAGGAATATCCCACCAAAACACTTTTCGAGTAAACAACGCCTGTAGTCAAAGTATCTTCTCAAGTCGATAAAAAAGAGGGTATTTTCGGAAATTTAATGTATTGGAGGATATTATGTTCAAAGGATTTTTCGGAAATCCGTCTCTAAATGACGGGGGAGTGTTTGTGTACTGTTTTCATGAAAATGTAAAGTTCCTGCCTTTTTGAATGGCCGCTTTCGAGGAATTAGAATGGTGCTGCTATATTGTGGCTGGTACCAAATGAACGAGCGAAGTCCCCTTGTACTATTTACAACAAAGATCACACGGAAATAATTTTGATATCATTTGAAAGCTAATGGTATACTCTTTTACATCATTAGAAAATCTCAAAATCTCAAAAGTGGGGGTTATTCATCATTTTACTGTGCCGAGTCACAAATGTTACGAATTGCGTATTGACTATAATCTGCAGTCATGTCGTTTATTCGCGTCAAACAAATATCGGGTCCGAGTCCAAGTGATGAGCCATCCAGTTTATAGTCCAAGTCACGAATCACCCTTAAAACCAACGCTCAAAATTATTATGAACATCGGTGAAATGTGGGTTAGGAAAAAGACAAGTTGTGTTCATATGCACTTCTTTCACGGACTATTATTATTTCGCAATTTTGTTGCGCGTAAGTCGCTTTCTCTCCTTTATTTATCATAAGGTCTGATTACGAGTCAGTAGGTCCGAGTCCGAGTCAGTATAGGTCCGAGTCTGAGTCAGTATGTCCGAGTCTGAGTCAGTATGTCCGAGTCTGAGTCAGTATGTCCGAGTCCGAGTCAGAAGGTCCGAGTACGAGTCAGTAGGTCCGAGTCCGGGTCAGTAGGTCCGAGTCTGAGTCAGTATATAGGTCCGAGTACGAGTCATTAGGTCCGAGTCTGAGTCAGTATGTCCGAGTCCGAGTCAGAAGATCCGAGTACAAGTCAGTAGGTCCGAGTCCGAGTCAGTAAGTCCGAGTACAAGTCAGTAGCTAGGTTTGAGTCCGAGTCAGCAGGTCTGAGTCTGAGTCAGAAGGTCCGAGTACCAGTCAGTATGTCCGAGTCCGAGTCGGTAGATCCGAGTCCGAGTCAGTAAGTCCGAGTCCGAG
This sequence comes from Luidia sarsii, assembly GCA_949987565.1. Taxonomy (NCBI): domain Eukaryota; kingdom Metazoa; phylum Echinodermata; class Asteroidea; order Paxillosida; family Luidiidae; genus Luidia; species Luidia sarsii. The sequence continues at coordinate 16,120,681 of OX465113.1, forward strand.
TCAGAAGGTCTGAGTCCGAGTCAGTATAGATCCGAGTCCGAGTCAGTAGGTCCGAGTCTGAGTCAGTAGGTCCGAGTACGAGTCATTATAGGTCCGAGACCGAGTCAGTAGGTCCGATCGAGTACGAGTCAGTAATTGGTCCGAGTCCGCAAAGTCAGTAGGTCCGAGTCCGACTCATTCGTCACCGTGACTCTAGTCAAGGCAAATAAAACTCGAGATGGTCTCGAGTCCAGGTGAGTCACGAGTCATACCAGTAAGTGTTCTGTAAAGCTACGAGACATATTCAACTCGTTGTATCGTACCCTGCTAGAAATGTGCTGCTTGTGCCGGAATTTCAAGCCCACTATAATTTTGTTTCAGGTAAAGTGATTATAATATTCCTCAAATTCTACGACGCCGAATATGGGCCTTCCTGTATTTGTGTGACATGTCTTAATCCATTATAGATAAAAGACAACTATAAGTGGATTGCATACAAAGGGGGAAGAGCCATGAGACATTGAAAACAAGTTACCCTCGGGTAAACTCGTGAGCGTGTAGAGGCCTAATCGGTATGCCATTCAAGGTGACGGTGCATTAGTGGAGGTAACGCAAAACAGACAAGAGACTTTGAAAGCTATCTTATATGCCTATAGAGAATAATAGGAAATATGAACTGAAGACAAAAACCACATTCGTTGTGTCAAGGGAAAGGTAAATAAGAAGAAAAACATGTGACTTGCTGTTTCTTCAAAGAGGTTTTGCCCTTACTCGACGTGGTGGTAAACACTGAATGCTCAGTGCTTTGCTCGGTGCCTGATAAAAAAAATTCAGGCAGCTCGGGCGGGATTCGAACCCGCGACTCCCGAATTTTAGTACGGACGTCTTAACCACTGGACCACCGAGCTGGTCGAGGTCGTGTGGTGGATTCGAATAATATATAGCGGCGGGTACCGCGTTGCATCATTGATATAACATGATGACTTGCTGTCGTTGATCACGGAGGTGTGCAATAAAGATTAAAGATGTCTTGGTCTTCACAAAGCTCCAGCAGCTGTTAAATGTTAATGTTCAGCGGGCGCTGTTTATTTCCCTACATTAACGACAGGATGACAAATAAATATGAATAAAATGTAAATGTATCGTATGTATTTATTTCACTTAATCTGTTTCTGTTATCCAAATAGTTCGGAGAGCCCCCTGACAGAAACTAGTTTCTTTTGGGCAATCCTACGGGAGCGAATTGAATGTTGTTTCTGTTGTTGATTTTTTTTTGGGTGGTCTTACTGAATATTATCCGTGAAGCATCAGAAGCACGTATATTTCCCCATCCAAGTTAGCATATAGCATGACCTACACACAACTGTTCGCATTTACATACTTCGCAAGACAATAAAAAATAGTTCATTCAAAAACTTCGCCCAAGATTATTATTCCTTTGTTCAAGCCTCAATGATCATTCTTTACTATAAAACTCAGAACCGGGGGCAGTTAGAATTACAATTAGTAACGCAATAAACAGTTTCGATAATGCAATCATTGGTAGTTCTAGATAAGAACCATGGAAATAGAGAAATAACTTTCAACTAGAGATTTATGTCTGTTGGCTAACAGAACATAACGCTTTTCCGCATCTAATTCTCTTAAAAAAAAAAAAAATTGACATCAGCGGGATTCGAACCCGTAACCTCAATTTCTACCCCAAAACGCACGTGTTTATTGCGTTACTAATTGTAATTCTAACTGCCCCCGGTTCTGAGTTTTATAGTAAGAGTAGAGTCGCGGGTTCGAATCCCGCCCGAGCTGCCTGAATCAGGCACCGAGCAAAGCACGTCGAGTAAGGGCAAAACCTCTTTGAAGAAACAGCAAGTCACATGTTTTTCTTCTTATTTACCTTTCCCTTGACACAACGAATGTGGTTTTTGTCTTCAGTTCATATTTCCTATTATTCTCTATAGGCATATAAGATAGCTTTCAAAGTCTCTTGTCTGTTTTGCGTTACCTCCACTAATGCACCGTCACCTTGAATGGCATACCGATTAGGCCTCTACACGCTCACGAGTTTACCCGAGGGTAACTTGTTTTCAATGTCTCATGGCTCTTCCCCCTTTGTATGCAATCCACTTATAGTTGTCTTTTATCTATAATGGATTAAGACATGTCACACAAATACAGGAAGGCCCATATTCGGCGTCGTAGAATTTGAGGAATATTATAATCAATTTACCTGAAACAAAATTATAGTGGGCTTGAAATTCCGGCACAAGCAGCACATTTCTAGCAGGGTACGATACAACGAGTTGAATATGTCTCGTAGCTTTACAGAACACTTACTGGTATGACTCGTGACTCACCCGGACTCGAGACCGTCTCGAGTTTTATTTGCCTTGACTAGAGTCACCGTGACAAGTGACTCGGACTCGGACCTACTGACTTGGCGGACTTGGACCAATTATTGACTCGTACTCGATCGGACCATACTGACTCGGTCTCGGACCTATACTGACTCGTACTCGGACCTACTGACTCGGACTCGGACCTTCTGACTCGGACTCAGACCTTCTGACTCGGACTCGGACTTACTGACTCGGACTCGGACCTACTGACCCGGACTCGGGCCCACTGACCCGGACTCGGGCCCACTGACCCGGACTCGGACCTACTGACTCGGACTCGGACCTACTGACCCGGACTCGGACCTACTGACTCGGACTCGGACCTGCTGACTCGTACTCGGACCTTCTGACTCGGACTCGGACCTACTGACTCGGACTCGGACCTACTGACCCGGACTCGGACCTACTGACTCGGACTCGGACCTGCTGACTCGGACTCAGACCTTCTGACTCGTACTCGGACCTTCTGACTCGGACCCGGACCTACTGCCCTGCCCTGTCCTCTCCTGGCCTGTTCTGTCCTGTCCTGTCCTGTCCTGCCCTGCCCTGCCCTGCCCTGTCCTGTCCTGTCCTGTCCTATCCTGTCCTGTCCTGTCCTGTCCTGTCCTGTCCTGCCCTGCCCTGCCCTGTCCTGTCCTGTCCTGTCCTGTCCTGTCCGATTTCAGAAAGTGATGTCGCCGGAAAAGACGCAGAACAGTTCCAAGCTCCCCACTTGTTTTCAACTTGGTCTCAAGCGCGTCTTCATGGCATAATTATGTAAGCTGCCCTGGCCCGCCGCGGGGAGCGCTCGTTACGAAATGAGTCGCCGTAAATGACAAGGCAAATTTTGTGATTATATGTGGCAGTCAGCTCCTAATCAAATAGTGCACGACAAAAGGACTTTCGCAGGAACACAAAGCGTTGAGAGTGGAGCTGAAAGATGAAATTCTCCGATGAAAGGAAGCAATCTCCGTTTGGTTTTTGTGCCGTAGGCCGCAATTCATTTGTCCCCTGACTCGCCGCCGACTCAAACGTAAAGGGAAGAAAAATAACCAGAAGCAGAAATAGCCAGAAGTTCACCGACACCTTGCGAACGCTCCGAGGTATCATAGCAAAAAAAAAAAATGGGAATATGAGACTTAATCATAGGAAGTCAAAGCAATGGATCGTTTATTCATAACGTGCGTTTGACGTGAACAACAATAATTCATACTATACAACGATGCTTTATGTATGCCGTGGAAGTTTCTTTGCACGAACGCCGGCCAGAGCCCCAAAATGGTTGAATATTTATAATATATTTAACTCTTTAGTCGTGTTTACCGGTAGTTAATGAAACAGATTCAGTTATTTATTTTCTTATTGAGTAATCGATATATCAATACTCCAGATAATCTGTAATGATTGAAATTATACTGCATTGGTATAGGAACCAATTGCCCTGTGTTGAGGTACATCCCTTTGCACGTTTTACGTTCTCAACAAAGTGGGGCTTTTATGCAGCATTATACACGGAACAACGGCGTTTTTATGTGAGTAGTGCATATCAAAGGCCCAATACAACATTAGGAGGATCGGCAAACATCGATGTCCACAGATTTCCTTCTAATTTAGTCAGCATGGTAGAATCCTCATGTTGAAATCTTACGGTCTGGGATGCTGTACCTCTCGAGAAATCTTCACTCTAACATCGACAAATAGTTTTATTACTCGCGAGTAATAAAATATTTCTTACACTACAAAACGGTGCGCAAACAGTGACGTTCTTTTGCCTTTTTTCTACTCTCTCAGATTACTATCGCAGAATTTCATTTTCGGAAAGTGTAATCGTTCAAAACACAAACTGTGGCAATCTTTTGAAATGTATCGATGTTGCAAGCTCTGTCTTGGATGTTTTCATTGAAGAATAGGACCTCTCCCCATTCCATTCCCTCGGGCTCTGACCAGGGCTGTATTCGTGACAGCCCTATCGTAACCATACGAAGGACAGCCCTTCGTAAGTTCTGATACCGTAGGCCAATATGTGACCCGGCACAACGACATGAGGAATATCCCACTAAAACACTTTTTGAGTAAACAACGCCTGAAGTTAAAGTATCTTTACAATTTGATCATAATTAATTTTCTTTTTTTGTATTTTCGGAAATTTTAAATATTAGAGGATATTATATTTTGATATAATTTGAATGCTAATTTAAATACTGACAGTGCCTGTTGGATATCCAAATGGTGAATAATTATTAATGCAGTCTGGAATCACCTGTTTTTGTTTTGTGTCTGTTGCTTTAGCTCGGAGATGACGGTCAGCTAGCAGACTCCATTATGACCAAAGGGGTGCTGGAAGAGAGGGGCAGTGAAGCACAGAAAAAGGTGGGGACAACGACAGGAGGAATATCCCACCAAAACACTTTTTTGAGTAAACAACGCCTGAAATTAAAGTATCTTCACATTTCGATTACAAATAATTTTTTTATTTTCGGAAATTTTAAATATTAGAGGATATTATATTTTGATATCATTTGAAACCTAATGGTATACTCTTTCACATCATTAGAAAATCTCAAAATCTCAAAAGTGGGGTTATTCCTCATTATGCTGTGCCGGGTCACATATTATAGTTCATAATGGTTCATATGCACCGCTCATCGTCTTGCTATTGATCGAACAGTTACGATGGGTTTGATAAAATTGATCGCAGTCAGGAATCGTCCCCAAGGATCGTGACGATGCCTCACCTTGGGTCGAAATCCTGCATTATAAGGATACTCTGTAGGGATTAGTCAACCTTCAGGCTGCAAACTTTAATCAAATAATAATTACTGATGGCTTGTACGGTCCTTGCTCATCCGCGGGGGAAATGGTTACATGAAGAGAAGAGATGTGTACATGTCAAATGGTAATGTCATGGGCAGGACATTACATATCATTCTCAGAATAATAATCATTATTATTATAATCTGCAACAAAGATGTCGGACAATCTTCGATATCCATTCACTTTGATTTCTGATCAACGCAACTATTGAATTAAATGTTCATTCGGTTTCCGTTTCCTGGGATGAAGGTATCGGGGTTTTTTTCTTCTAAATTATGACTTCAATTTTTTACATGATTACAAAAAAAAAAAAAATTGAACATTATTTTTTTTATGTCCACAAGTTGCTCGTTAAATTTTTTAGCGAGCCACACTGAAAAGCGTCCTTCGGTGCTCTTATCAATTGCGAACGACGCCATGAGTTTTGATCAAAGGAGCGTTTGAATCGTAGCCAATTCCATCAATTACATCTCGGAAATCCGCAGGGAGTCCCGTTTTCATTCCAATAAGTGGATCCTTTCTCAAAGCCTGGGCCACTCAGACCGGGAAAAAAAAACATGAAGGAGATGGTGTGACTTTGTAATTTTACCTTCTTCCCTTGAGATAATTATGTCCTGAAACGTCTGTCCTTCCTCGTGTCTTCTTTTCTTTTCTTAAAGTAGGCCTACAAATAATAAAAAATAATGAACCTTGACAAGAAGATCCCCGATATTAATTGGCATAATGCCTTTCAATCGCCTCAGGAGGTCTCGTTCACGAGCGGCTAATTCGCAAGAAGACTCATCGATTAATCATTCAACATTATAGCATCTGCATCTCCGCTTGAATCACTGTCCGCCTGTCCAGTGCTGCTTCTTGACAGTTCGTCGGTATCACAACCTGACCGTTCTCGAATTTTGTTCACCCAACGCAGCTTTGGTCTGGCCCACAGAACGACGACATCCCTCTGGCATTCCATCCACAACGGCAGCTGCCAGACCGCCTTGCCGAGATTATGACATGTACGACCTAACCAATTAAAGCCGCCTTCCGTTCTATGACAGCACTACTGTTGATGAAGTACCGTGTCGGTCACCGCTCAGTGACCATCTCCATCAGTCTTTGGTCGCATGGTCTTGCCACTTGACGTTATGCAGGTGACCCCAGATGGTTCGGCCGAAACTGTCGAGGCGTTTTAGTTGTCAGACTAATTGTGACCCGGCACAGCGACATGAGGAATATCCCACCAAAACACTTTTCGAGTAAACAACGCCTGTAGTCAAAGTATCTTCTCAAGTCGATAAAAAAAACCTTTTGTTTTGTATTTTCGGAAAGTTAATGTATTGGAGGATATTATGTTCAAATGATTTTTCAGAAATCCGTCTCTAAATGACGGGGGAGTGTTTGTGTACTGTTTTCATGAAAATAATATTTTAATATTTATATTTTAATATATTTAATAAAGTTCCTGCCTTTTTGAATGGCCGCTTTCGAGGAGTTAGAATGGTGCTGCTATATTGTGTCTGGTACCAAATGAACGAGCGAAGTCCCCTTGTACTATTTACAACAAAGTTCACACGGAAATAATTTCGATATCATTTTGAAAGCTAATGGTATACTCTTTCACATCATTAGAAAATCTCAAAATCTCAAAAGTCGGGATTATTCCTCATTACGCTGTGCCGGGTCACAATTATCAGCAAAACATCGCCACGGTTCAATTAACGTGAAAACCACGTGCGCTTCCATGATTTTTCCCTAGAGCTGGCAAGTACGTGAAGCTTGAACGATGTAATGGGCTGGATGTGTATAAGAGGAATCGTAAAAAAAATGTTCAGGAAGTCGGACAGGTAGTAGGCGTAGTTTAGAGAGTCTGGCTTTGGTACGGGCAAATGCAGGGGGGTCGAGAGAGGGTCGACCATGGGCCCTTTTCCAAAGCCCGGTTTAGACTCAGGCTCCGGCTTCGTCTCCAGTTCTTTCATCCATTTTAAAGTACAAGGCAAGGAAACAGGAAGCCTTTGGCATCATTTTTGAATGTTTGACAGAGTTTTGAAAAGGAATCCAAAGCTTCAACTTCAACAAAGAACTCCAACTTGTATTTCAGCATTTGGATTACTGAGACGAAGCCGAGGCCGAAGCCTAAGCCGGGTTTTGGAAAAGGGTCATGATGACTTGGAAAAGGTCGAGCCTATAGTACTGTCTCGGGAAAGAGAAAGATTAGGAAGTGGCACTGCTATAGAGAAATAAAAGTGCAGGGAATTATGGCATGACGTGATCGTCTGCAGCTAAAATAGCGAGACAGACAGACGGATGGATGAATGGACAGAGGGGAAGAGATGGGCCAGTATTTAATGCGCAAATTTGGGCACAATGTGATCGCCGACGTCATATGACACTTAGGCCCTTTTCCAAAACCCGGCTTAGGCTTCGTCTCCGGCTTCGTCTCAGTCAATCCGAATGCTGAAAATACAAGTTGGAGTTCTTCGCTGAAGTTGAAGCTTTGGATTCCTTTTAAAAAACTAAGTAAAACATTTAAAAATGATGCCAAATGCTTCCTGTTTGCATGCCTTGTACTTGAAATGGATGAAAAAAATAGAGACAAAAATTCGGAGCCTGAGCCAAAGCCGGGCTTTGGAAAAGGGCCTTAATTTCTAAATGAACCACGCAGGTTTTATATAGCGCCCTCTTGCGTTTGGTGGAGATAGAACATCCTTGGTCTCAAAAATAATAGTAATAATAGCCCTAAGTAATATCAATATCATCAATATTCTCTTACTCGTTATATGCTTACGATCGAGAACCGACTCAAGTCAACTCAAGTCCTCATGGCTTGCGACCGTCTTTCATTTCAAGAATGTTTGCAGCGCTGTAATTTTCTATTGGCCTATCAATTGCTCTTCCTTCCGTTTATTTGGTTGGACTGATAACAATTGTGTAAACCTGGACAGAGCTTGCTAATGATGGTTGATAAACCTTCCCGTGACGGAAACCGCGTATACGTATTATAGGTTGTTAATTTATTTTTCATTTTTAATAGAAATCGGATACATCCTGGGTGTTGATGTAGGGCTAATAACACAAGACTGTCCCTACAAATGACTCCAAGGCAATATTTTCTGAAGAGATTGCCGCTCAACCATTCCGCCGTCGATCTATACTCCTTCCTCCCGTGATCTACTGCACTCACTGTACGCCAGGCTCTCATCTCATACACATCTCCAGGCAGTCACGAAATGAGGACCCAATGCTACAAGTACTATTATAGTATAGTACAATGTTGTACGTTAGTAAGGTTTGACTGATCACCCGTTTTCGTGTTACATGTGATATTATTGTTATGCCTCAAATCGTGCTGCATAATATATGCATACAAAGCACGAGCTTTTGCTCTCATGTCTGTGGGCAAGTACGGGGCCGGCCTATGGTGGCGCAGAAGGGACATCGCAAATCGCAAATATCTGCAAAGATATTTGCAATTCGCAAATTTTGTCGCAAATATTTGCGCACACATTTGCGACAAAATGTGCAAATCGCAATTATCTATTCAGATATTTGCGATTTGCGATGTGCCTTCTGCGCCACCATACCGGCCAGGGAGAGCTATATCCTTCAAAATTATTCAGTGAGCTGAGACTAAGCCTGAGCCTGAGCCTGAGCCTGAGCCTGAGCCTGAGCCTGAGCCTGAGCCTGAGCCTGAGCCTGAGCCTGAGTCTCAGTGAGCGGGATTCGTAAGCGGCTCTAATCCCCGTCCGGCACCAAGGTAACGGTAGACGCACTTAGTCTGTTCCCCTGCCACTACGTGCCGCTTCGATATATGCGTTAATCAACGGCGTTCACTGGGTACCAGGCGGCATTCTAGCATGGTGTTTTCACGCACGTAACCTGTTGTTCATTAATGATCACTTATCACTATCACTTGTATCACAGTATCAGACAGTACGATAGTAGTTAGTACTGTACTCTGTATTGCTAGTACGGTAGTACTAGTAGTACTACTGTCTAGCTGGGTATACTATCAGTATCACAGTATCAGCCTGTCGATCGCTACGAAATGAATGTACAGTCTGCAAGCAATATAAAGACAGTTTGACAGGTGAGCAAAAGATGATAGCCTCTCGATCATGGTCGGGAACTTTGCCGCGTGCGGGCCTAGGGAGTCAAATTTTGTAGCGTTGGAAAGAGAATCTCATCAGCAATTCAATGATTGATAGCTTGATAGCTTAGAGCATGGAGGTAGCCCTTCCTCTACCTCCATGCTTAGAGTTTATTGCAGCTATGATTTATTCTAAATTTAATATCTAAAATGCCATTTTCAGTCTGTAATTTGTTTGGTTGATACAGAGCAAGAGGTTCTTTAGCCTATAGCCATTCAAACTACATTAAAATAATGAGCTAGCATAATTTTTGGACACAAAATTAACATTTTTTGTCCTGAAAGTTTCAGCTTCCATATAAACCCCATTTCATTTGTGTTTCATTGACTCCAAATGCATAATTTTTGATGATTTTTAACTCGAAAATCCCCCCAAAATTACGTTTTTAATCAAGCTCTGCTCAAACTTTGCCCGAAATCACCGTATCACATATCAAACAAATTAAAAGAGCATGGTTTGTTTCACAAGATGATGTCATCGTCTTTCCAAACTCGTGATATCTCATGAGTATCAACTGGCAAATAAACAAGACAGCGTTGACGGTTGTCAAACCAAGATGGCCGCGCCTGGGTGTTGACACGCCGCTGAATGGCTACGATCACCCATAAAATTCATCAAACATTACACCCAAAAATGATACTCCCAAGCTGACAAGAGTAATAAACGGCATAAATGCAAATCTGGAACTTTTAACTACACAATCGATGTTTGAAATTATGTTGAATTTGATGCATAAAAAGGGTAGATATGGTTGATTGAAGAAAAAAAAGCATTTTGTACACGCTTATGGAATTTCAGAAGGGTCGTTGCACTGGACTCCCTACCACCGAAACTGCTGTAGCCATGTTTACGATTGGTTTGTTGCATCTGAATGAAAACAATGGCGTGATCCCTACAGATATACGGCAGTTAATGGTTGAATGATTCTGACTGGCGCCCCAACCCCGTGACCCCGGCAAAGACTAGTTGACTATTTGGAAAGGCCACCATCTAAGGCGTAAGGGCTGGACAGCTCAGTAGTTGAGTGCTGCTACGTGAAGTCCCAGTCCACTTATATTAATTCTCTCTACTACTTTCACATTTATTTTTTTTCCAAATAGGAGACAGTACTCTGGAGCATGTAGTACATGTATTTAGGACTGCCGTAAATAAGAGCAACTCTGATTGGACGATTGGCTGATACCTCTGGTGTGGCATCATGGGTTGTGGCGGCTCCAAGTCTATGAACGTTCCCTCCGGACCCTCGGACTACAAGTACATGGTGCAGCAGACGTGGGACGAGGTGTCTCGGACTTTGGAGAAGGGCGGCTCCAAGAAATCACTGGTCATCAAGCGATCCGGATGGAAGACCGTGCGCGTCTTTGTCTCCTCCACCTTCAAGGATTTCCACGCCGAGAGAGAAATCCTAGTGAAAGAGGTAGGCCCTTCCGTACAGTACGCACTGACGACCTAGGAGAGCCTCCAGTCAATACCCCTATCATTCCTAAGTGGCCAGTGTGATCGCAAAATTCCAATTGACTTGAAGATTTCCTCAGTGTAATCGTAATAGGGCCATTTCCACTACACTAAATAAACGTGATTATTTGGATCGCAATTTCAGTCGCAATTCGGACTCCACTAAAGCCGTGTCCGCACTGGAGCCCGTGGGTAACATTCCAATGGGTAAATCTTCCCGGCGTCCACACTTTTTCGACTCGGGTAAACTAACCGAGGCGATCAGTAAAACTAACCAACTCATGTACATTTGCATGTACTCTAGGTACACAAACACGTTGTTACCCTGCGTTTTTTACCGAGTCGTTTACCGAGACGTCGTGTCCGGATTGGACTTCACTTATCGACTCGGTTAAACTGACCTGGTCAATTTAACCGGGCAGAAGTTGGTCGGTTAAACTACCCACAGTCGGGTAAGTTACCTGGGAGGAAAACTTCCTGGGCTGTCCGCACTGGACTTAAAATGGTCAATTTACCCATTTGCTCGGTTAGTTTACCCATTTTAAGTCCAGTGCGAACGCGGCTTAAGAGTTGACTTTTTCAAATAATTGTGTTTATTTGTGATGCGGTGTGTGAATCGCACCGATTTGTTATCCCACAATGCACCGCTCACGGTCTGTTGACAGGAAGTGCCGTGCTTGTTTATATGTCTCCCTGCTTGGGCCACCCTCAAGGACACACCCAGCATTTGACCACAACTGGTAAAGTCTGCAATCGGCTCACAAATTTTTGCGACGCAATTTTTTTATCTGTGTGGACACGACTAAAAAAAATAAGGTTTTAGAATCGTGATTCAAATCGCAATTATTTTCTTAAAAAAGTGGAGTTTGAATCGCCATTCAAATCGCGATCCAAATAATTAAGTGATTATTTGGTGTACTAGTGGAAACGGCCCTACTGACTCTTGTGGTATCACCACAAACCTTCCACGCAGCAAATACTTTAGACTTGCAGTTCATATTTCAGATTATTTATAGACCTATGGCTGGAGAGCCAATTTATTATTAAATTTGAGCCCAATAGACGCCATAAATTTGTATGCTCTGATACGATTTTAAGGTTTGCATGATGGAAAAAAGTAGGAGGTTTGCGACTGATGACACCATGTACATCATCTCTTAAGAGGAGTATGGCTCTGAAAAGAGATGGTGACTCATTTCATAGCCATACTCTTAAGAGATGATTTACATGTACATGTGTCACTGTAAACCTCTCCTACTTGCTATGCTATGAGTTAATATCGCACATTGTTTGGGAAGGTTGCTCGACTCATATCTCACTATATATACCCTCACATTCTTCTTGGGCCATTGACTTTCTTTCAGGTGTTCCCAGATTTGAGGCAGTGGTGTGAGAAGAGACGGCTGCACCTTGTGGAGTGTGACCTGCGATGGGTACGTGATCTTTAACCACTTTGCGCCAGGGGGTTTTTCAGAGCCGATGACCGCCATACGGGGGTTTTTGAACAATGCATCATTTTAAAATTTTGCTAAAACAATCGGAACAATATATTTCTGTGAAATGAATCGATAAATGTATAGGTACAAGAGAGTAAACCTGGCACAATTTGGACGTCATTGTGGCTTTTGTCAAGAGATTATCCGTTCGAAAAAGGGCCCATTGTGCGTCGTCAATGGACCGTAACGGACTTGTGTGTGGGTGTGTGCATGTACGGTGCTGTCAATCCCTGACCGCAGACTCCAGCCTCCACTCCAGGCAGTCAAATCTTCGAGTTGGTCGGCCACAACCGAGCGTACAGATTACGGTAAAGAATGTGGGAGGAATTCCAATGCCAGACCGACGACCGTTGGGCTGTGTGGCATGCAAAGACAATATCCGCCGCGTGCTTTCAGCGGCAGCGCGGTATCCCTCGATCCTCCACAGTAAAAGTCCCACAATTGCACAATTACTGCTGCTAATCTTGCAATTTATGTGGCAACTTGCGTCAAAAAGGGCCTTTGTACTGATTTGTATTGCTTTGTTCTAAGCTGAAAAGAGTCTTTCTTTAGAATGTGGACAATAGTGGTGCCCGGATGCTTAGGGCCCTGTCGCATAGTCAAGCCAACGGAGCTCCACATTCGGAGGTTCCGGCGCAGAGTGCATCATTCAGGGTGTGAATTTACTGCTTCGTCTTCTTGCGTATGATGAGGCAAGCAGCAATTATGCTATGTCCTTCAAGCGCTGCAATCAGCTCAGAGTTTGTTGGGTTTGGGTAAGTGAGGTCCACATCCTCTGGTGGATGGAGGTCTGGACACTCGCTAAGAATATGCTGCGCAGTTTGTTCAGGTGCACCACATGCATGGCCGCATTGAAGCGGCCGTCCCCTGTGCTTAGACGATTCAAAGACAACCATTCCCATCCGGCACCTGTTGGCGCCTAGGGGGTAGAGACATGTTTGGTTAGTGCTAGTGTGGTGGCCACCAGTGTTGGCTGGGATTGGATGGGATTCAGTGCTAGCCCTGCCACTCAAATGACAGGTGGAATTGTCTGAGGCCAGTTGAAGGGCCTCAGACAATTCCACAAACAGACAAAAAAAATATTTCATTCCTAGCAGGACCTTTCTCAAGCCTTTGAGAAAGGTCCTGCTAGGCTGAGAAAGGTCCTGCTAGGCTGAGAAAGTTCCTGCTAGGATCGAAACGTCAGGCTCTCTAACTTTTGAGATGTACATGTGTATGTATTGTAGGTCATTTTAGTCAGTGAGCAGTTTGCAGTCTCAGTTTTTTGGTACCGTATTTACTTCGCGTCTAAAAAGTGACAAGCTGCTCACTGCAAAATTTGAGCCAGTTGAAAAATTGGACCGCCAGTTGAAATACAAGTGGCACAGCTAGCCTCCACCCCAGCAAAGAATAGTTGGCCACCATCCAAGGGCTGGATAGCTCAGATGGAAGAGCACTGGTACATTAATCCAGAGGTTGCTGGTTCAAGTCTCGGGCCAGTCAAAGTTTTCTTTGCCATTTTTTCAATTTGTTTTCCCAGTCAGTTTTTCCTTTGTTTGCTTGAGAAAATATCTTTAAAAAAAAGCTGCAACTAATGCGATCTCCCCACTGCCTACCTGCAGCAAGGTAGACATCTGATAAACACTTTGTCAAATCATCCCCACATTCAATTCCATATTCATTTACAATACCCAGTGAACCTTGATGCTTGCACTGATTAAGTATAATCACAAATGTTACTGGAACGTTTTGAAAAATTAAACACTGACACTGACAGTGCAAATAAATGCTGTTCGCACTGATAAAAGCTGGACTTAGCAGTGCCATTTTTTCATTGCAATCACAAAATTATGATTTTTATCTTAAAGATTCACAAACTGAACTCTGCCTACAGGTACATATCTACCTGTATCTCCCATACCACACAAAAGGTTACTGGTTGTAGCAGACTCATAACTCACAAATTAGCCTCAGGTCAAGGTATACTGTATGTTTCCATGAGTCAGACTTGTGTCCTACAAACAAAGGAAAAACTGACTGGGAACTTTTTGAAAAAGTGGCAAAGAAAACTTTGACTGGACCGGGACTTGAACCCGAGACCCCTTCATCCAGAGGTCTCCGGTTCAAGTCCCGGTCCAGTCAAAGTGTTCTTTGCCAATTTCTCAGACTTGTGTCTGGTTAACAAATGGCTTGACGTCAGGCTCAGGCTCAGACTCAGACGGCATGGAGCAGGACTGGAACCAAAGTCTCATTGTTACACCCGCTTAGACCATGTATTTCTGCCTTTCAAAGAGGTCCTGCTAGGATCGAAATATCACACCCTCGACATTTTTTTGAAAAGTATTTTCCAAAATGAGTTTAGTTTCCTTATAAATTGGTGTTTCTATAAAACTCTGAGTTCTTTGTACTTTGAAGAAAAATGATTCCCAAATCTAGCAAGGTTCCCAAATCCTCTTGGTGTGGAGGTTATAGGCATTTGATAGAAAAGGTGAAAATCTGGTGTAATCAATACAAAGCCTTCTGAAAGTTAAATCACAGTTTTCTAGTAGAAGTGTTTTCCAAAAGCATTTTTTTAGTAGGAAAGATAATGAACAGACTGGTAAATTTCAAGCATTTTATGAGACCACTTGAGCCTGCAGTCTTATGGTTTTCTTAGCTTTTTTAATAACTTTCTCATCAGGTACACAAAACCTGAGGTCTTGGGTTCAAGTTCCAATCCAGTCCAAGTTTTCTTTGCCATTTAAAAAGAAAAGAAGAGAAAATTCCCAGTCAGTTTTTCCTTTATTTTCGTAACTTTCTTATCTACCGATTTATTGGAAGTGCAATTAGCGTTTTTTTGAAATTAGCTCCTCATGTGGAGTCATTTTTCTCACTTTATCTCAGATATTTGTTTTCAACTGTGGAATGTGGACAAAAGCCAGCATTGAGTATGGGCCCACATCCACTGTACACAGACTGTTTACACATCCATTTAGTGAACCATTCTGAAACCAGCTACTTTGTGTTTGCGTACACTGTTTGCTTTGCCAATTCACTGAAAGCAATGGTGCAATCTATTGTCCATGCACCACACTCTTTAGGATTCCAACCACCTTACATAATTCAACCCTGCTTAGTTTTGCCGGGCAGTGCAGCTATTTGACCTTGCAGGGCAGTGCATTCATCCGTTGCCTAGCAACCTAGCAACAAGCCCTTGGCAACAGGGTGTCAATTGATGTCAGGTCACCATACAGCTGCCTCTCTATTTGTGATATTTCAGGACTTTCTAATTTGTTGGTGGAATTTTTTGTCATTCTCTAAAAATGTGACATCTTGTAAATTGTGTTCCAGTGCTTAATTAGCATCCATACAAACAGTATTATAATGATCTTAAACTAGAAAAAGGCCAATTTTGAAAAAATAAATCCGTTTCTGTTGCGATCAATTTTTTATGAGCTGCATTACATGTATGGTATGATAAAGTATTCTTCCTGTTCTCCATAATTTATATACAAACTCAACTTGTACCTGTAATTTATTTATGTTTCATATTTACATTACATTTACATGTAGACGTACATCAAAGTGCACTGCAAATTATGCATTTGATATTGCCTCATACATACATACATGTATTTTATTTACTTCATGGATTTGCCCCTAGTATTGATTTTTTTCCTTTGTCCCCTCATTATTTCCCCTGTCAGACCCAGGTTCTACAAACTATAGGCCTACAATGTATGTGCATGGACATGTGCATGTGTAGTACATGTGTGTTTGAGTACATTGTACATACATGTACTTTGTACTTTGTACTTTCTTGCTATTTCTATATTCATTGAGGGCAAACCCTCATTGAATTACATTCTCCTTGACACAGAGCATATTACATCTATTTCTATGTTCACTGAATACCAGGTGGTTTCAGTTTTAGAATAAAAAGTCATTTCAGATTAGATAACTCACTTGAGGCTATGCTTTGTAGAAGTACTGATTATGAGGTTTGCGATGACACCGTGCACATGGTCACTATTTTCTGAGTGAGTGTGGTTCTGAAAAAAACCAGAGGGTTTCATCACTCAATGTTTCAAACAGTATGTTCGTCTTCGAGAATAAACAGAGTACACTGTTTGAAACGTGGAGTGAAACCCTCCAGTCCTTCACTGAACCACACTCATGATGTCACCGTAAACTTCCTCATAATCCTTTCAGTTTGAAAATCAAATAATTTGGGACACTTGGCAGGGCCAATAATAAAAAATGCAATCAAAGGTTTAAAGTTGTAAACTGACATACTATTAAATGGTCCAGGATATGTAGACCTATAATATATGTACGTTCCGCATCAAATTTATTGCTTACGTTCAAATTTTGAAGTTGCAATTTTTCATGACTTTTGGCCAGTGATTGAGTGTCCTCCTCAGGCCAGGTGAAATTGGAAAGCCAAGAATGTTATAGATCACTAGAAAATTATGTTTATATTGCAAAACCTTAGCATAATGATTTTTATCTTTAAGAAAGTTATCCAATAGACAGATTGCGCGACCACTGTTTGCAGTACTTACATGTACATGCCATCACAAAACGGGTATTTTGTTTCATCTCATTTGTGGCACAGACACACAGAGCAGCGATGGAAATGTACAAAGAAGAATGTGGACAATATGATAGTCTTCTTTGCTCTGCTCATTTCCACTCCAGTTCTGCAGAAAATGAGATACAACAATACCCACTATAAGTCATGTGATTGCATGTAAACATCGGTCGAGCAATCTGTCTATTATGGTTTTGAAGTTTATTTTGACATTGCCATGAGTTGATCTGAAATCTGTTCACGTCCAATTCATACAGGGAGTTCCCAAGGACACGTCCTCTGAGGAGACGCTAAGGCTGTGCCTTGGCGAGATTGACCGCTGTTACCAAGACAACGTCATGCCCTTTTTCCTGAATCTGACAAGGTGGGTGATAGGATACTACCCTGCAATGTCAGAGGTCTCGGGTTCAAGTCCCGGTCCAGTCAAAGCTTTTCTTTGCCATTTTTTAAAGATATTGTTTTTGTTGAATCAGCCACTGTGCTGCATACATGCTAGATACAGAATCAGCAAACCAAATATAATAGGGTTTATGTTATTAGGAGTTTGTCAGAATTTGGAATTTTCTGCCGGGGCAAAGATTAGTTGACTATTATTTTGGGAGGCCACCCTCTAAGGGCTGGATAGCTCAGTTGATAAGAGCACTGGCACGTTAATCCAGAGGTCTCGGGTTCAAGTCCCGGTCCAGTCAAAGTTTTCTTTATCAATTTTTTTTATTGCCTCTGCCTTTGAGAAAGGTCCTGCTAGGATCGAAACGTCAGGCCCACTAAATCTTAAGATTTACATTTTGGTAATTTTAGTCAGTAAGCAGTTTGCAACATTTTTGTATATCACCCAATTTGTTTTATTA
Source organism: Luidia sarsii (assembly GCA_949987565.1). Lineage (NCBI taxonomy): Eukaryota > Metazoa > Echinodermata > Asteroidea > Paxillosida > Luidiidae > Luidia > Luidia sarsii. Next base: position 16,138,333 of record OX465113.1, read on the forward strand.
ATGTAAAGTGATTACCGTAAGTCTTCGCTTCTGTTTTCCTCTGAATAGTGAGCGTTGCGGATGGATTCCTACCCCTTATGATGTCCCAGATTCTTTGGCAAAGGAATATCGATGGGTCCCGGGCTTATCCGTGACAGAGATGGAAATATTACATGGAGCATACCGCATTGAAAATCCTAACTGTAAGTAACAGAAAAATTTAAAAAAATTTAAACAACTTGTTCGGTATGAATTAAATAATGGACTTGTTTTCATTTTCTCACATCTAATTTAGAAATCTTAGAGAAACGAGAGGCTTAATTAGGCCATTTCTCACTACAGCTAAAAAACGAGGGTCCTGTGCAACGAAAATCATCGATAAAAAAATCACAAATCTGAGTAGTGAGAATGGAACCCATGTCAAGTAAAAACTAAAGTCCCATGTTACGAAACACCGAGATCCAGTCCTCCCAAAAAATCGTATCGACGTTAAAAATCACACAAACGCGTAGTGAGAAACGATGTGTGCGAAAATTAACGTGTGACCTCCGTTTTAAGCGCGGCGCCCCGCATGCGCAGACAGCGTGTTAGTATTCCACACGGGATGTCGGTTACGAATGTGTGCAGTGTAGTGTGAAAGTCTGTTAAAGAATCGACAAAGGCAGAGACGCTAGACGACTGTCGTCAATAACGAAGGACCCTTTGTTTTTTGGCTACAGTGAGAAAGGCCCTCTATATGTTTGGTCCCAATTTCAGCTGCAAGGACTAAGCGAACATGTCGACCACCATGGCTTAAAATTGTCTTTTTGGTACTTTCCAAATGCAGCGCTGTTCATGATCAGGAATACCTCATTCTTGAAGAACCTTCCGGAGGAGTATGAGAAGGACTTTGTGGATCCCAACCCCATTGCCCCCCACAAGCTTGGCATGCTGAAGCAGATGCTGAAGTCCAAGCTGGTATGCGACTTGACCTGGTTGTAGATGTTTGCGTCAAGGAGAATGCAATAGACCGATAGCACAACCAATGTTTACATGCCATCACGTGACTTATTATACAGGCATGCAACTTGTCCGCGGATCCGCGGATTTCCGCGTTTTATTTAATTCGGCCATTAAATTTTTTATTTATTTATTTATTTATTTTTTAAATCAAAGTCATAAGTTGTCACAAACTACTCAGAATGCACCACAGAGCATCTACAATCCAAAATTTTCCCGGGCCCTTAAGCAGGCCCCAAACCACACACCGTAAGGGCTTCGTGCTTCGCGCTCGCAGTTTCATTCGGACATTTTCCTCTTTTTTTTACAATGCAAGAGTTGCATGCCTGATTATAGTGGGTATTTTTGCATCTTATTTGGTGCCGAACAGAAGTGGAAATGAGCAAAGAAGTCAATTATATTGTCCCTATTCTTCTTTGTACATATCCATCACAGCTCTATGCCAAAAGAGATGAAAACATGCCCACTATAAGTCATGTGATGGCATGTAAACAGTGGTTGTGCAATTGGTCTATTCAATGAGGGTTTGCCCTGCTCAACAGCATAAGCACTGAGTGCCCAGTGCTTTGCCTGATGCCTGATAAAAAAAGTTCAGGCACATTGTCAAGGTCGTGTGGAGGATTCGAATATTGTATAGTGGCGGGTACCGCATTGCATCATAGATATAACATGATGTTTGCATCGAGGAGAATGTACTTCAACTGAGCGCTAAATCATTGCTTATTACATTGAGCAGGGCAAACCCTCATTCAATTGAACTGGTTGATCTGTCAGCACTGTAGACGTCTATACAGAATGCATAGTCTGCTCAAACTAAACAGTTGTCCAGAGGTTTTAGTGATCTTAACATGCTAGGGTGGATTTCACTAATCCTTACGATGCATCGTACTGTAACTCAACTTACGATCCATCGTAACTCAACGTATGATGGATAAATCATCATAAGTTTCCATAGGTCTTATGGTTTTTGTGCATCTCCCATTTCCTTGTGATGGATCAAAAGTTACAATACGACAATGATGATAATGATTCGGTCTGCTTACTCGCAGACAATGACTAGAAGATGCCCCCACAAAATTAATTGGATGACTCGATTTCATTCGTAGGGGGAGAGAGTGAAGTGGTATGACTGTGAGTTTGCAGGCATCGATGAACATGGGAAGGTGGAGTTCAACGGCCTACAGGAGTACTTCTCTCAAGAGGTCAGTCAGTGGGAAGATGAGATTATCTTGCCGTTAAAGCCCCTACGCACCATCGGTAAAGGTCTTAGACATGCAACCATACTTTGTCTAATCCAGCACATGCATGAAATAACACACCTGTGAAAGTTTCTGCTCAATCCGTCAACCATGTGGCGAGAAAATGGTGAAAAAGTGGCTCATTTTTTCATCAAACTGTGTCAGCTTCCAGGATCGTTAAATGCACCTAGCAGAATTTTTCAATTGCGTCACCGTGCGTTTAAACCGGAAAACTGCGAGTAAATCTCGAAACAGTTGTTGGTAATTGCGAATTGACCATGTTGGACTTGTGCAAATGGTGTGTAGGGGCTTTCAGGCTGGTTAATTAGCATGTTTTTTTTCCCCAAAAAGTAAATTTAAAACTAATTTAAACGAACTTTTCAGGAAAATGGCAGCATTACAAGCACTAAAAAAGTTCACAGCATGTCTGATACTGGTATTTCCTTCCACTTGAGTATAGCCGCATTTCCAAGACTATGGTTTCTTTTCCTATTTTAAGTCCAGTGGAAACGGCCCAGTTAAATTTCCTCTCGGTTAATTTAACCGAGTCCAATGGTTACTTTTACCGGCCAACCTCTGCCCAGCTAAAGTGACCAGGTAAGTTTAACCGAGCCGATTAGTCCAGTGGATACGCACCACTCGGTAAAACGCGACTCGGTAAAAAAACACATCCGGCCTAAGACGTAACACGTACATGCACTGTGCACAGCGTCTACTTCGTATCACGCGCTAAATGTACACACGTACATGTACATTGTGTATCCGGCTGACACATGACCTTCATGAGCCGTTATATTGCCAGCTCGGTTACTTTAACCATCGTCTCGGTTAAATTTGACCGACTCAAAACTCCAAGGTGGAACGACAGTCAAATTTGACCATTGGAAATTTAACCATCGTCTCGGTTAAATTTGACCGACTCAAAACTCCAAGGGGGAACGACAGTCAAATTTGACCATTGGAAATTTAACCATCGTCTCGGTTAAATTTTAGTCCAGTGGAAATGCGGCTCAAGTTACTTCAACAAAATTTGTCAGGTCGAAATTTGGATTTGTGCAACTGGTGTTACTATGATTTGCATGAATATAGGCACCCATACCCCTGCCCTATAGGTGTGTTGTTACCCCTGCTTTGCTGCCTCCTCACCCAACAGGTGTTTGAGTTCTTCAAGAAGCGCATTGAGGTCCAGTATCCCCTGGTAGATACTAGCCAGGACCCTTATCAACAGGCCAGAGAGGCCCATGAGGTCAGTAGTGCTGCACCGAGATTCAGTCTGGGCTTGTCCTATAGCTACGTACCATGTATGGTTAGCTCCGTCTGCTCAGTGTCTTGCTCGATTGCTTGCTTTGGGGAAAAAACACTGGCGGCTCAGCTGGGATTCACACCCAAAACCACTGCTTATAATAATAATAATATTAATATTGAATTTATTTAGCACTTTTTCCATAACATGTTCAAGAGCGCATTACAATATCAAAAATAACATAGACATCTAGGAGATGAAAACTAATGCCACAACCATGAATTTGAGACATGTGTTATTCACTTATTAACTAAAAATAGTCTCCCAGACTGTTCAAACTAAATTTTGACGCTAAAACGAGTTTATGTTATGTTATATATATGTAGTCTTTTCTTTGATTCTGTATAATGTTGTTAAGCGCCTTGAGCATCTTTGCAGACGAATTCTGGCGCTCTAGAAATGTCCGTTATTATTATTATAATATTATGTTGCGACAATGTCGACATCGACATAAAATTATGCCGACATGAAATGTTTTGCACGGCAACAGCCTTAACCTCTTTGCACTGGGACCTCCGAATCCGGAGCTCCGTTGGCTTGACTATGCAACGGGGCCCTCCGAATCCGGGCACCACTATCCACATTCTAAACAAAGACTCTTTTCAGCTTAGAACAAAGTAATACCAATCAGTACAAAGACCCTTTTTGACGCGAGCTACGTGCTGAGCAAAAAATAACAACTGGCCAATTAAAGCGCTCGCTCTGTTCACGTGATGGCTTCCAAAACTAATTTTATTTGCTCAGCACGTAGCTCAAGCCGCCGCACACGATGAGTTTTCGTCCACGAGAGGCGAAAAAAAATCAAACAGGATCGATATTGGTCTCACGGCCTCTTGAGGCAGAAATCTCACCAAAAGTTCAGCGCCCACGAGAGCTACGTGCTGAGCGAACAACCTTGAGAGAATTTTTGCTCAGCAGATAGCTCTCGTGTGCGGCAACCTTTAAGAGATGATGTACATGGTGTCACCAAAACCTCCTGCTTGATGTATGCATTGGATTTTATGTAATGATTGGTGCCGTGTTGAAAGTGCTTCACCTTATACCTTATATACTCCTCCCAGAACTACCCACATACCCATTCACCCTACTTCTTGTGTTCAGTGCCCATTCCTATTGAGGAAATCACAAAGGCACTAGCCCACAAGTGGGGCGTTTCGAGACCCAGTACACGCACAAAAGAAACTAGCCTACACAAAATGTATTGTCAGCTGCTTGGCAGAGCCCCTAACATTATGCAACAGTCAACTTAAAGGAATGAATTCAACCCTGCTTGTGACAGGGGCATCCTTGACCTTGTACGTGTCCTGTTCTTTCCTGCGCAGTCATTCTTGAAGAGCCGCGGAGCCTCTGTGTTGGGTCGTAACGCTCTGCTAGAGAAGATTGAGAAGTACGTGGTGGAGGTGGGGCAGGACAGAGCCCTGACCATTACCGGGGGTGCCGGCACTGGCAAATCCTCCATCATGGCACGCACTGCGGACATAGCACAGGCCATGGCCATGAAAAGGAAGATACCTGGGTACGTATAGTACGCACAGATGCTCTGCAAATCAAAATCAAAGCTGATATACAAATATGATGCTATACTGACTGAAAAGTGCTGACTGACTGAAAAGTGCTTACTGGCTGTAAAGTGCTTCCTGACTGAAAAGTGCTTACTGACTGAAAAGTGCTTACTGACTGAAAAGTGCTTACTGACTAAAAAGTGCTTACTGACTGAAAAGTGCTTACTGACTGAAAAGTGCTGACTGACTGAAGAGTGCTGACTGACTGAAAAGTGCTTACTGACTGAAAAGTGCTTACTGACTGAAAAGTGCTTACTGACTGAAAAGTGCTTACTGACTGAAAAGTGCTTATGACTGAAAAGTGCTTACTGACTGAAAAGTGCTTACTGACTGAAAGTGCTTACTGACTGAAAAGTGCTTACTGACTGAAAAGTGCTTCCTGACTGAAAAGTGCTTACTGACTGAAAAGTGCTTACTGACTGAAAAGTGCTTACTGACTGAAAGTGCTTACTGACTGAAAAGTGCTTACTGACTGAAAAGTGCTTACTGACTGAAAAGTGCTTACTGACTGAAAAGTGCTTATGACTGAAAAGTGCTTACTGACTGAAAAGTGCTTACTGACTGAAAGTGCTTACTGACTGAAAAGTGCTTACTGACTGAAAAGTGCTTACTGACTGAAAAGTGCTTACTGACTGAAGAGTGCTGACTGACTGAAAAGTGCTTCCTGACTGAAAAGTGCTTATGACTGAAAAGTGCTTACTGACTGAAAAGTGCTTACTGACTGAAAAGTGCTTATGACTGAAAAGTGCTTACTGACTGAAAAGTGCTTCCTGACTGAAAAGTGCTTACGACTGAAAAGTGCTTACTGACTGAAAAGTTACTGACTGAAAAGTGCTTACTGACTGAAAAGTGCTTACTGACTGAAAAGTGCTTACTGACTGAAAAGTGCTGACTGGCTGTAAAGTGCTGACTGACTGAAAAGTGCTGACTGACTGAAAAGTGCTTACTGACTGAAAAGTGCTTACGGACTTTGAGGTCTTGGAGATTTCCCAGTGGCATGAAACTCACAACAGCCTGTGCAGGCACTGACGGAATTGCCACTATTTTGTTTTGTTTTATTTCAGCGGCGGTGATCAGGGCTGGCACGTCTTCTACCACTTTGTTGGCGCCGTGCCAGGGTCCACGGACCTGGAGAACTGCCTGAAGAGACTGCTGAAGGAGCTGAATCAAGTCAATGTGAGTGCACGCCCGCAGATGAACACTCGGCGCTTGCAGAGGAAACATAACACACACCGTAGATATCACATAATGTCTGGGGTCGAGGAGAATGTAAATCAAGGAGGGTTTGCCCTACTTGACGTAATAGCTTAACCTCTGAGTGCTCAATGCTTTGCACGATGCTTGATGAAAAAATTATCAGGCAGCTCGGGAATTTGCACCCTAGGATTTTTTTTTGGGGGGGGGGTTATAAATTTGTTGAGGGCTTATAGCTCCTACACAACATACATAAATGTTCACAGTTTTACAGAAACTTAGACAGTTTGAAGATGGTTATAGTAGAAAACTCGCACTTAAATATTCCTGTCTAAAATGTTGTATTTTGGGAGAAAAGAGTAAAAGAAATCGTTTACGTCTCACCGAGATCTAAACTATTTTTTCTGAACAGTACGGCAATTGAATACTGCATTTTTGCGAAACAAATGAAGCGGTTTTCACGGTTTTCTTGAGAGATATACAAAAATGTTGCAAACTGCTTACTGACTAAAATTACCAAAATGCAAATCTTAAAATTTAGTGGGCCTGACGTTTCGATCCTAGCAGGACCTTTCTCAAAGGCAGGGTTGGTGGATCGGTCGGTGGATTGAGCTGAAATTTTCATAGGTGTGCTATTTCATGCATATGTTGGATCAGACAACGTACGGATGCTATTCTTTGACCTCGACCAATGTTGTGTAGGGGCTTTAAGCCCCCAAAGCCCCCCGTCGAACCAGGCTTGACGGTCCTGATCATGTTTAAATCCTCGTGGAAATTTTTTGTCTGCTTTGTTCCTGGCAGGAGGCCACTATGCCTAAGAACCTGGAGGCTGCCTGTCAGCTTCTGTGCAGCATACTGAGTAACCCCAAGACCAGACCTGTCATCATATGCATTGATGCACTCAACCAGGTAACCCTTTACTCTTTACTCTTCATTACTTTGGGATGAAATTCTCAAAGTTGTACAGGCAGCTGGTAGACAGACCAGGATGAGAGCAAAGGGAAGGGCGAGCAGTAGGGAAGGGATCAAAGGAGGGAAGCTGGTAGACAGACCAGGGTGAGATCAAAGGGAAGGGCAAGCAGTAGGGAAGGGATCAAAGGAGGAAAGTTGGTAGACAGACCAGGGTGAGATCAAAGGGAAGGGCAAGCAGTAGGGAAGGGATCAAAGGAGGGAAGCTGGTAGACAGACCAGGGTGAGATCAAAGGGAAGGGCAAGCAGTAGGGAAGGGATCAAAGGAGGGAAGTTGGTAGACAGACCAGGGTGAGATCAAAGGGAAGGGCAAGCAGTAGGGAAGGGATCAAAGGAGGGAAGTTGGTAGACAGACCAGGGTGAGATCAAAGGGAAGGGCAAGCAGTAGGGAAGGGATCAAAGGAGGAAAGTTGGTAGACAGACCAGGGTGAGATCAAAGGGAAGGGCAAGCAGTAGGGAAGGGATCAAAGGAGGAAAGCTGGTAGACAGACCAGGGTGAGATCAAAGGGAAGGGCAAGCAGTAGGGAAGGGATCAAAGGAGGAAAGTTGGTAGACAGACCAGGGTGAGATCAAAGGGAAGGGCAAGCAGTAGGGAAGGGATCAAAGGAGGGAAGCTGGTAGACAGACCAGGGTGAGATCAAAGGGAAGGGCGAGTAGTAGGGAAGGGATCAGCGGAGGAAAGCTGGTAGACAGACCAGGGTGAGATCAAAGGGAAGGGCAAGCAGTATGGAAGGGATCAAAGGAGGGAAGTTGGTAGACAGACCAGGGTGAGATCAAAGGGAAGGGCAAGCAGTAGGGAAGGGATCAAAGGAGGGAAGTGGGTAGACAGACCAGGGTGAGATCAAAGGGAAGGGCAAGCAGTATGGAAGGGATCAAAGGAGGAAAGCTGGTAGACAGACCAGGGTGAGATCAAAGGGAAGGGCAAGCAGTAGGGAAGGGATCAAAGGAGGGAAGTTGGTAGACAGACCAGGGTGAGATCAAAGGGAAGGGCAAGCAGTAGGGAGGGGATCAAAGGAGGAAAGTTGGTAGACAGACCAGGGTGAGAACAAAGGGAAGGGAAAACAGTAAGGAAGGGATCAACGGAGGGAAGTTGGTAGACAGACCAGGGTGAGATCAAAGGGAAGGGCAAGCAGTAGGGAGGGGATCAAAGGAGGAAAGTTGGTAGACAGACCAGGGTGAGATCAAAGGGAAGGGCAAGCAGTATGGAAGGGATCAAAGGAGGAAAGCTGGTAGACAGACCAGGGTGAGATCAAAAGGAAGGGCAAGCAGTAGGGAGGGGATCAAAGGAGGAAAGCTAGTAGACAGACCAGGGTGAGATCAAAGGGAAGGGCAAGCAGTAGGGAAGGGATCAAAGGAAGGAAGTTGGTAGACAGACCAGGGTGATATCAAAGGGAAGGGCAAGCAGTAGTGAAGGGATCAACGGAGGAAAGCTGGTAGACAGACCAGGGTGAGATCAAAGGGAAGGGCAAGCAGTATGGAAGGGATCAAAGGAGGAAAGCTGGTAGACAGACCAGGGTGAGATCAAAGGGAAGGGCAAGCAGTAGGGAGGGGATCAAAGGAGGAAAGTTGGTAGACAGACCAGGGTGAGAACAAAGGGAAGGGAAAACAGTAAGGAAGGGATCAACGGAGGGAAGTTGGTAGACAGACCAGGGTGAGATCAAAGGGAAGGGCAAGCAGTAGGGAGGGGATCAAAGGAGGAAAGTTGGTAGACAGACCAGGGTGAGATCAAAGGGAAGGGCAAGCAGTATGGAAGGGATCAAAGGAGGGAAGTTGGTAGACAGACCAGGGTGAGATCAAAGGGAAGGGCAAGCAGTAGGGAGGGGATCAAAGGAGGGAAGCTGGTTGACAGACCAGGGTGAGATCAAAGGGAAGGGCAAGCAGTAGGGAGGGGAACAAAGGAGGAAAGTTGGTTGACAGACCAGGGTGAGATCAAAGGGGAGGGCAAGCAGTAGGGAAGGGATCAAAGGAGGAAAGTTGGTAGACAGACCAGAGTGAGAGCAAAGAGAAGGGCAAGCAGTAGGGAGGGGATCAAAGGAGGGAAGCTGGTAGACAGACCAGGGTGAGATCAAAGGGAAGGGCAAGCAGTAGGGAAGAGATCAAAGGAGGGAAGTTGGTAGACAGACCAGGGTGAGATCAAAGGGAAGGGCATGGAGTAGGGAATGGATCAAAGGAGGAAAGCTGGTAGACAGACCAGGGTGAGATCAAAGGGAAGGGAAAGCAGTAGGGAAGGGATCAATGGAGGAAAGCTGGTAGACAGACCAGGGTGAGATCAAAAGGAAGGACAAGCAGTAGGGAAGGGATCAATGGAGGAAAGCTGGCAGACAGACCAGGGTGAGATCAAAGGGAAGGACAAGGAGTAGGGAGGGGATCAAAGGAGGAAAGTTGGTAGACAGACCAGGGTAAGATCAAAGGGAAGGGAAAGCAGTAGGGAAGGGATCAATGGAGGAAAGCTGGTAGACAGACCAGGGTGAGATCAAAGGGGAGGGATCAAAGGAGAAAAGCTGGTAGACAGACCAGGGTAAGATCAAAGGGGAGGGATCAAAGGAGAAAAGCTGGTAGACAGACCAGGGTGAGATCAAAGGGAAGGGAAAGGAAGGGAGAAGGGTAAAGATTAGTGGATGGGGAAGAGCGAGCCCAAATGAAAGTAATTAGTGAACATGTCAGGTGTTCATCATTCCCCCACTGGATGCTGAGGCCATGTGGTTGAATAGTCTAGAGAAGCGTCATCCCCAGCTTCTAACAACACAGACAGATATCATTTTCTGCGGTGGCCAAGTAATACTATACCCCGTACATTCCTTCTGCAGATCAGCGGATGGCTACCCCATCGATTAAAGTCGGCTGAACACTCTTTTGTTTGTCGCCCCCACAGTTTGATGATGACCGGTCTCCATCCCTCCTGAGCTGGTTGCCGCGGAAACTGGCCCCTCAAGTCCGGGTGGTCCTGGCCATGATCAATGACACCCCCCCGCACAAGACCCTAATGGAACGGCCCAACAGACCCCTGGAGGTTGTGGTCACTCCACTAGACATGAACTCCAGGAAGGTAGGACCTCTCAGATCCTCTGCCTTGGTGTCAGAGAATGTGATCAAAAAAGGGTTTTTTTCTCTACTGAACGGGTATGTTCAGACAGCGTTTTAAATTCGCTCAGACTACCGTTTTGACCCGATCGGTTTTTAAAATGTTTGTCTGAGCACTCTCACACCATTTTAACCGATCTGGTTTAACTCGCCGCTAATACGCAAATTTAAAACTGCTTTTGAGAGGAGGGTTTAATGCTGAAACAGTGTTTAGACACAATCACCTTTCAACATCCAGTTTTAGGCAGTGATGTTGGCCCACCAGGCTGTACAGTTTGTCTAATAGCATGGCAGATAGGTATAATGCAATTTTTTTTCCGTTTTTTTTATAGAAAACTTTCTCTGCCAGTTTTGCTTTTCCTTGAATATTCTTACTGCCCAGTGTTTTTTTTCACTTTGCCTTTGAGAAAGGTCCTGCTAGGATCGAATGCAATTTTTTTCTTTTTTTTTATAGAAAACTTTCTCTGCCAGTTTTGCTTTTCCTTGAATATTCTTATTGGCCATGGTTGGTTTTTTTTCACTTTGCCTTTGAGAAAGGTCTTGCTAGGATCAAATGCAATTTTTTTCATTTTTTTATAGAAAACTCTCTCTGCCAGTTTTGCTTTTCCTTGAATATTCTTACTGGCCAGTGTTTTTTTTCACTTTGCCTTTGAGAAAGGTCCTGCTAGGATCGAATGCAATTTTTTTTCATTTTTTAATAGAAAACTTTCTCTGCCAGTTTTGCTTTCCCTTGAATATTCTTACTGACCATGGTTGGTTTTTTTCACTTTGCCTTTGAGAAAGGTCCTGCTAGGATCAAATGCAATTTTTTTCCATTTTTTTTAAAGAAAACTTTCTCTGCCAGTTTTGCTTTCCCTTGAATATTTTGACTGGCCATTGTTGTTTTTTTTCACTTTGCCTTTGAGAAAGGTCCTGCTAGGATCGAATGCAATTTTTATTTATTTTTTTTAAAGAAAACTTTCTCTGCCAGTTTTGCTTTCCCTTGAATATTCTGACTGGCCAGTGTTTTTTTTTTTCACTTTGCCTTTGAGAAAGGTCCTGCTATACCGGTAGGATCGAAACGTCAGGCCCTCTAAAAAAAATTTCAAATCGTAGATGCAACTCATGCAATCCTTGTCATGTTTGTGGCTCCACAGGAAATTGTGACGGAACTCCTGGGGACCTTCAACAAGCGTCTGGACGCCGTGCAGATGGAGAGCCTGCTGGCCAAGGAGTCTTCCCAGAATCCTTTGTGGCTGGCCGTGGCCTGCGAAGAGCTGCGCGTCTTCGGCCTGTTTGACCGACTGACGGACAAGATCAACAGCATGGCCGATGGATTACTGGAGTAAGTGCGGGCGCGATTCCCACCCAGGCTGCCTGATTTTTTTTTTTTTCCACCAGGCAATCGGGCAAAGCACTGGGCCAGCAATGATAAATTCCACATCAAGTAGGGCAAACCTTACTTGAAGTACATTCTCCTTGATGCAAAATCATGTACATGTATATCTATGGAGTAAGGGGCCCACTCAAAATGATCTCTTTTTTTCTCGAAATAGTGGATGGGTGGGTCGCGGAAATAAATAAAAATCCGGACAAAAGATTTCCTTTCTGCCTTGCCTTTTTACTTCGCCTCCCCAGCTTTCCAAAAACTTGTGCAAAAGTGGGAAGACCATCAGCTTCATCACGCCATCACTAAAGTACCGTGTATCTTTCACCACGCATAACCAATACTTCAATATCACCCATCATCTTGTCATACTGTGTTGCATTGTAATACATTTGTACATGTATTTGAATTGATATCAAATATATGTACAATTTGATAGAGACAAAAAATCTCTCTTTTTTAAAAATCAAAATTAGGGGTGGGTGGACGGGTCAAACAAATTTGGGTAAAAAGTTAAAAAATTGAAAAAGTCGAACATTGAACATTTTAAGAGGCCCCTAAGTGCCTAATGATAATAATGATATTTTATATTAATGTAGCGCCTAATATTGTTGATATTTTCGCAAACTGGTTAATTTGGTAAATTTTAAGAAGTTTATTGGAATAGCAGAGAGAGTTGTGGCCTGGACCAGGACTTGTCTCCTGTTTAATCATACCAGCAGTCTCGTCAAATTGTCTTTGTTATTTGAATAATCTATTTGTATGCCCCTACCCCATGACTTGGACCAGCTCAGTGGTTCAGTGGTTAAGATGTCTGCACCAGAAAACAAAGAGTGTTCGAAGCCCGCCAGATCTGTCTGTGGTTTTCCGGATTTCCGGAAATGGTGTGAATTGTTTTCGGATTTCCGGAAATAGCGTGGTTTTTTTAGGGGGGAGGGGGATTTTTATATCAAACTGGTATCTCAAAAAGCTCATTTTTTATCTGTCAAAACCCTAAAAACTGAAGGGCGCCTTCACCCCTGCCATGAATCTCGCAATCGCATCTCTCAGTCGGCTAAGCCCTCACCCGCACTCGCACAATTTATTGGCCTTCGGTGATTTTCAGGAAATGACTTTGTCGGTCACTTACATCCCTGGAATACAGTGCTGATTATATTTTTTTTTTTTTCTTATTTATTTCATTTTTCGGGATACATGTACAGCATTCACATCAAAGCACACAAGTAAGAAAAAAAAGTTGAAAATATAAATAAAACAAAGAAACAAATAAACAGACAAACAACAACAGCAACAATAACAGAAACAACCAATTAACTCCCGAAGGATTGCCCAAAAGAAACTAGTTTCTGTCGGGGGGGGGGGCTCTCCAAACTAATTGGATTACAGAAAACAAAAAATATAAATTATATACATGTATATTGAAAAAGAACTAACTAAATTACAAAAATGCCAAATATACCAATTACCGAAATAAATAACAAATCTTAAATTATAGTTCGCGCCCTCGCCGAATTACAATCTTTCTGATGTCCACTCATACTGTGTCTGTGTCTGTAGGTTACTGGAGCAAGTGTTCACCCGTTTTGAGCAGGAGAATGGCGGTACCCTACTGTCCTCCACACTTTGCCTCCTGGAGACGTCGGCCACGGGGCTCCTGGAAACCGAGCTCCTGAAGATCCTCGGCGATGAGGACAACCTCCTACCTCAGGAGGAAAACTCGGAAACGGACAAAGGTTAGCAGCAGCCAGTAATAATGCTGCGCTAATAGAGACATCATTGATACCAATACCATCCCATCCTTGGTTCTGTCAATAAAATGAATGAGACTTAAGGCTTTACATGGTGGGTGAATCAATATAGGAAGGTTTGCGGTGAACACCATGTATCAGGTCTCTTAAAGGAAGAGGTTTGGTTCTAAAAAGAACCTGAGGGTAACTCGACGTTTCGACCAGTATGCTCTGGCTGTCATCAGGAGAAACGTTGAAACGTCGAGTTACCCTCAGGTTCTTTTCAGAACCAAACCTCTTCCTTTAAGAGACCTGATACATGGTGTTCACCGCAAACCTTCCTATAATGTCAATAAAATGACAAAACTTTTAATTTCATTTTAATTGAGTTTACTACCAAGGGCGTTAAAGTTGCACGGTCGCTGTCTGGATAGCAGCCTTGGTATGTGATGATCATCATCATACGACGTTTAACAACGTGTCGTCAGTTTTTCATCAATGACCCAACCATCTCACGATTGCTAATGTTGAACGTAACACTTCCCAGATTTCATGATTTTTAAAATAACTATTTTACCTCTGAACAATTATACATATTATGCTAAAAAAAAACCCACACAATTATTGGAAATTCCTCTAGAAAAAGTTGTACTATTATTACCACTATTTTTACTTAAATTTATTTTTTGAAATCTGGAAGATCGCAAAATTATTCTGCCTTTGAGAAAGATCCTGCAACGGTCCAATTGTCAGGCCTTTCACAAATTGCAAAAGATTTGTCTTTAGGTCATTTTTAGTCAGTGAGCAGTTTGCAACGGTCTTGTATATGACCCTTCCCCTTTTACTTGTTTAACTCTCTCTTTTTCTTTTTGAAAAAAAATAGCAAAGAAAACTTCGACCGGACCTCTGGCTTTGCGCAGGTGCAGAGATTTCAAGTCCTGGTCCAGTCAAGGTTTTCTTTGCCCTTTAAAAAAAAAAAATCAGCTGTTTCTCAGGCAGTTTTTCCTTGTTTTTTCTTTGACTGGGCCGGGACTTGAACCTGAGACATCTGTTTTTGCGCAAACGCAGAAATCTCAGGTTCAAGTCCCGGTCCAGTCAAGATTTTCTTTGCCTTTTTTATTCAATTTGCTAAAAGATTTCTCAGTCAGTGTTTTTCCTCTTTTTTTCCCCTTTTTCTCAGTTGATAAAGATGATTTCTAGTGATATACAAAATGCAAATCTCAAAGTTTAGTGGGCCTGACGTGAGGCCCACTAAATTTTGAAAGATGATGTCTGGATTTATTCCCCCCTTCCCCCTGTCAATTTTATTTTCTAGATCGGGGAGGAGAGAAGAAGAAGAAGGATTTGGGGCCCTTGCCGGCTGCTAAGTGGGCAATGGTCTTCAGGGCACTCAAGCCGTTCCTGCGTCCGTTCGGGGAGAGTGGGGAGGGCAGGCTGGACTTCTACCACAGGGCTCTCAGCAAAGCAGTCCGCAAAAAGTGCGTACATGTAGCCCTCCCCTCAGAAACAGTAAACCAATCTACCGGTAGACACACTAGCAAAAACAAAGTTTGCAGTCGATAATTGTCCAGGGTATTCATAGGCCGTTTGCGAAGTGAAGACTTAGGCTCGGGCTTAGGCTTCGGTCATTATTTATCTTACTCGTTATAATATCACAGGCATCTAAAAACAAGCGTTTGGCCCCAGTTTCTTGGTGAATAGTGAATGCCTTGTACCTATCAAGCCAACAACCCTTCAAATTCGGAAATAAACCACAACCTGGATTTTCAGGTTTTGTCCGACGGAGACGAAGCCTGAACCTGAGCCTTAGCCTTCATTTCGTGAACAGCCATTAATGAAGGCAGGGAGTTGAGGAAAGGTTGTGGTAACGCTGTGTACAAAATATGATATCTTTTTTTATGTATAATCAACTTTGAATTTCAAAACAAAAACCTGATGGACAGGCGCTATATGCTGTCAAAGACAAAGGTCACTTCCTGCCAAGGTCACACTCGTTAACCTTGCACTGGTTCATGCTACTCTCACGTGACTCTTTTGTGCTGTGAGTGCTGTGAGTGCTTTGTATGTAGACACTTCTTGTGTTCGTCATGCATTCAGCAAGATGAAATGCAAGAAGTTAATACAAAAACTGTTGCAAACTGCTCACTGACTGAAATGACCTGCAATACATCAATCTCAAAAGTTAGTGGGCCTGATATTTCTATCTATCCTAGCAGGTCCTTTCTCAAAGGCCTGTTAAGATCGAAACGTCGGGCCATTTGATCCTAGCAGGACATTTCTCAAAGGCCTTTGAGAAAGGTCCCGCTAGGATCGAAGCGTCAGGCCCTCTAACTTTTGAGAAGATGAAATACAGATAGTTATAAAGAATGGTTGGCTGCTTTGCAGCACCATGTACACATGAACAGTGAGAGTTGTCATTATACTTGTTTGCGCTTGCCCACATGCTAAATCCGATGAGTTTGAAAGTCTTTACGGTCATTAGCAAAGTGCCAGCAAAGTGAGTTGATTGATGCAATAGCGTTAACAGTGATATGCCGTACAATTCCTGTGGATTCGGATGTGTTTGTATGATGGTGATTGGTGATTATTCCGTGTATTGGAAATCATTATCGGACTCTTCTTTTAACGTTGAATCTTTTTGGTTCTTCATCCGCTGGATGCAGGTACTTCTCTAGTGGAAGTGATGATGCTTCCCCTACATCTGACCAGCTCTGGTGGCACAAGAAACTGGCCGATTACTTTGACGAGTCGGATCACGTCGACCGCAAAGTGGAGGTGGGTGTTTCGCAACAGGGCAGATTATGCAAAACGTTATTATTGGAGACCGTAGCAGTTACCAGATGATAAGCTTTACGGAGATGGAGGTAGATTCTAAGAAAGTTTGCCAAATTTGTGTCAATGTACAGATCTATTTGATTCCTTGGCCTCTGTTGGTGCAACTTAACCACTTCGCGCCGGGACCTCCGAATCCGGAGCTCCATTGGCTTGACTATGCGACGGGGCCCTCCCAATCCGGGCACCACTATTGTCCACATTCTAAACAAAGACTCTTTTCTGCTTAGAACAAAGCAATACGAATCAGTACAAAGACCCTTTTTGACGCAAGTTGCCACTTGAATTGCAAGATTAGCAGCAGTAATTGTGCAATTGTGGGACTTTTACTGTGGAGGATCGAGGGATACCGTGCTGCAGCTGAAAGCATGCGGGGGACATTGTCTTTGCATGCCACACAGCCCAACGGTCGTCGGTCTGGCATTGGAATTCCCCCGACATTCTTTACCGTAACCTGTACGCTCGGTTGTGGCCGACCAACTCGAAGATTTGACTGCCTGGAGTGGAGGCTGGAGTCTGCGGTCAGGGATTGACAGCACTGTACACGCACACACACACAAGTCCGTTACGGTCCATTGACGATGCACAATGGGCCCTTTTTCGAACGGATAATCTCTTGACAAAAGCCACAACGACGTCCGAATTGTGCCAGGTTTTACTCTCTTGTACCCATAGTGTACCCTTATCGATTTATTTCACAGAAATATATTGTTCGGATTGTTTTAGCGAGATTTGAAAATGATGCATTGTTAAAAAAAACCCGTATGGCGGTCATCGGCTCTGAAAAACACCCCGGCGCGAAGTGGTTAACCCCTTTTTGCTGATTTATATACCACTTGGTTACAAGATTTTGAGATTTGTCCGTACAAGCAGCGACTTTGTTTCTACTCCCGAACCCGTAGGAGCTTCCAATCCACCTGCTGAAGGTCGGCGACTGCCAGAGACTGACCGCTTTCCTGACCAACTGGGACGTATTCGATCAGCTTTACAACGAGGACTACAGCTCGCTGCTGCTCAAATATTGGAGAGAGGTATGGCCTGGGACAGTTCTGCTGGCTTCTCCGCAACTGCAGAGCGTGTGGATGTAGAATAATGTGCAGTGACACCATTGGCATCAGATGTGACAAGTCCGTATCATCCGTGACTGTTTTACTCGTGTCTCTTCGTATCAGTTTTTACCCTTGGCCTTCGGCCTTTTAGAAAAGTTCCTCTGAGGATCAGAACTTACGGCCTTCATCTCACTATGAATATCTAAACCGTGAAAATGGGATGGAAATGTCATTTCGCTGTGAAACAAACAAACAAATCACTGTGATTTCACAGTTCATTTTACAGTGAATTCACCATGTAAACACATCCCCTCTCTGATGACCTGATAAGGAAATCTTCAAGTCACTAAAGAGACGAATGAGATTTGAAGGTTTGCATGGTGAGAATATCAGGATAAATAGGTTTGCGGAGACACCATGTAAATTCTCTTTTGTGAGTAAGTGTGGTTCTGAAAAGAACCGGAGGAACTCGACATTTCGAACAGTATACTCTGCTCGTCTTCAGGAGACTGCTGGATTCCAACTGGGAGTGGGGCTTATGTAGTGTAGAGAGGGATCCTGGTGAGGGGATTAGCTCAGTGAAGGGTGAAGGCGGGAACTGGTCACTAAAGAGACCATGAAAAAAACATGAATATCGAGGGCAGTAAGCTCCAGCCTTGAAGGATGGCTAATTCAAGTAGGGCCTCCCAGCCACCATAGAGGTACTGTATGGTGTCCTTGTAACTGTCACTTCCAGTTGCTTCGAAACTGCCTATAGCCATATGTACATACCACCAGGAATGTGGCCTTGTGGAGACCACTGGTGAAAACGCCATGAAAATGCCTTAAAAACTATTGGCTAACTGTGTGCCATGAAATAGAGTTGAAAACAATGTGAATTTTCTTTTCGCGGCTAAATGAAATATATTTTCTCCACTTTTTCACGGTTTAGATGTTCATAATGTCTGAGAGATTTTGAACTGTTGTTGTTCTGTTGTTTTCTTCATTTTAGGGCCATGGGGAAGGCTGGCAGACCATGATGGGAAACAACTATCGTGAAAACTTGGAGAAGCTTTGTGCGGACGATGGCACTTCTAAAGAACTCATTGCCAGGCGTTATGAGCAAATCTCCCGAGTTGTGTACGTGTAGTTGCTTAAGTTGTTCGCATAGGGCATTTGTTTAAAGCTTTCGGGGACATTTGTTGGAGGGAAGTTTAGCTGACAGCTAAACCCAAGCCCATAGCCTTGTGGCTTCACTACCACATTTGACTCACATTCCATGATTCCTTTCCATGATTTCCTCCTTTAGATTTGAATGCTTGCATATTTAAGTGTTTGAATGTTTGATTGTTTGAATGTACAAATGTACAAATTTTTGAATGTACACATTTTTAAATGTACAAATGTACAAATTTTTGAATGTACACATTTTTAAATGTACAAATGTGCAAATATACAAATATACAAATATGCAAATATGCAAATGTACAAATGTGCAAAGGTACAAATGTGCAAATGTTCAAATGTGCAAATGTACAAATGTGCAAATGTGCAAATGTACAAATGTGCAAATGTACAAATGTGCAAATGTGCAAATGTACAAATGTGCAAATGTACAAATGTGCAAATGTACAAATGTACAACTGTTCAAATGTTTAAATGTTTGAATGTACAAATGTTCAAATGTTTAAATGTTTGAATGTACATATACAAATGTTTAAATGTTTGAATGTACATATACAAATGTTCAAATGTACAAAATGTTTAAATGTTCGTTTATTTGGTTGTTTGAATGCTTGAATGCTGGCATGATTTAGTGTTTGAATACTTAGCACTGCCTAGAGTGAATGACTGTCTCACGTCCCCTGTTACTTGCTTGCCTTCTTGCAGCAATCAGTCAGGAGAGCACAGCGCTGCCATCAAACTCCTGGAGAAGGCCATGGAGTTGGAGCAGGAGCTGGGAGACAGGCCAGAGAGAATGGTGGAACTCTACGCCCTGACCTGCACTGTGTATGACGACGTGAGTTGGCTTTGTAGGCTGGGCACTAGTGACTGCTGATACCGAATGGGCTTGGATGGGCTTGGCAAGGGGGTGTGGCAAGGATTGGTGTAACAAGGATGGGTGTGGGAAGAGGGTGTGACAAGGATGGGTGTAGGAAGAGGGTGTGACAAAGGTGGGTGTTGCAAGGATGGGTGTGCCAAGGATGGGTGTGGGAAGAGGGTGTGCCAAGGATGGGTGTGGCAAGGATGGGTGTAGGAAGAGGGTGTGGCAGGGATGGGTGTAGGAAGAGGGTGTGACAAAGGTGGGTGTTGCAAGGATGGGTGTGCCAAGGATGGGTGTGGGAAGAGGGTGTGGCAAGGATGGGTGTTGCAAGGATGGGTGTGGCAAGGATGGGTGTGGGAAGAGGGTGTGACAAGGATGGGTGTAGGAAGAGGGTGTGACAAAGGTGGGTGTTGCAAGGATGGGTGTGCCAAGGATGGGTGTGGGAAGAGGGTGTGGCAAGGATGGGTGTTGCAAGGATGGGTGTGGCAAGGATGGGTGTAGGAAGAGGGTGTGGCAGGGATGGGTTTGGCAAGGGTGGGTGTGGCAAGGATGGGTGTGGCAAGGATGAGTGTGCTAAGGGTGAGGTGGCAAGGGTGGGCGTGGCAGGGATGGGTTTGGCAAGGATGGGTGTGTCAAGGGTGGGTGTGGCAAGGGTGGGTGTGTCAAGGATGGGTTTGGCAAGGATGGGTGTGTCAAGGGTGAGGTGGCAAGGGTGGGTGTGGCAAGGATGGGTGTGGCAAGAATGGGTGTGTCAAGGATGGGCTTGGCAATGGTATGAACATGAATTAATGAATTAATGCAAGTAAAAAAAAAATTGGGGGGGATAGTCAAGAAAAATTGCCCAGAGCGGGATTTGAACCCAGGACACCAGTCTTTTCTCAAAGGAAGCATTTGACAGCTCCCCTGCCCTCTTATTCCAATTTTTTCCCCTAGAAACTGAAGCTGTACGAGTACGTTGACCCCTCACAGCTGCAGGACCTGAGGCCAGTCATCAATTTTGCTCGCAAGTCCATCGCAATCCGGGAGACGCTGGAGGGTCCTATTCACAAGGTGAAGATCTAGTTGTGCTGTGAATGCATGCAAGTCTCACTGAAAGGCCCAATACAACATTGGGAAGATCGGAAAACATCCATGTCCACATATTTCCTTCCAATTTTACACAGTTTGTAGATGGTCATGGTAGAATCCTCATGTTGAAATCTTACAGTCTGGGATGGTGTACTTCTCAAGAAATCTTCACTCAAATATCAACCAATCTTTTCTTACACTACAGAAGGGTGCAAAAACCGTGACTTTTTTGGCCTTATTCTACTTTCTCAGATTACCATTTGAGCTAAAACCTTCGCAGGTTTTCTTTTTTGGAATGTTTAATGCTTTAGCACACAAACTGTTGCAATCTTTTGACCTATATTTATACCAATGGTGTATAGGGCATTAAATCTTTCAAAACTAATTGCAAATGAATGAATTAATAGTGGACAATTTTGAGTGAAGTAAAACTGACTGTTGTTTGCATTGCACTGATGCATGTGTGATAAACAACCCCATTTCATTTATTTTACATTTCTGTCATTTCAGTCATGCTTAGATTATATAATCTACATACTTGAGTGACTTGATTTGCACACAGTGCACAGTCACGGCTGAGTTAGTGTTCCTTATGGATGATGTTCAATTCGGGTGGTTCAAAATAGGGCGCCCTCAAGAGTTTGCAACGCATTGGCCAATCGCAATGCGCGGAATCTGTTTGTAATATTCAGTATGTTGGCGAGACCAAAAACACCCTCAAAAAATTGATCTATGGCCATAGGTCTACTATAAAAACCGGTAAAATGGACACCCCTGTTTGGTATCACTTCAATCTCCCTGATCATTCGATATCAGATATGAGTGTACTGGCCATAGAATCACTTGGTCACCGTAGTAATGCTGTCCGTCTTAGCCGTGAGAAAATGTGGATGAAGCGTCTTCGGACTATTCAACCACATGGTCTCAACATCCAGGAGGGTAATGACTAACACCATGCAGCTTTCTGATAATCCTTCTTTTGTGTTCAGTCCTTCACACTTCTCTCTTTGATCTTTCCCCCTTTTGTCACTAATCCCTACCCTACTCCTTGCCCTTTTCTTTGATCTTTCCCCCTCTTCTCACTAATCCCTACCCTACTCTTTGCCCTTCCCTTCGATCTTTGTCCTTTGTTTCTCATCCGTGTCCTTTTCACTCTCTCCCCCCTTCCTTCGTGTACATGTATCTGTTTTGTCCTTGTCACTCTGCCTTTGAGAAAGGTCCTGCTAGGATCGAAACGTCAGGCCCACTAAATTTTAAGATAAAACAGACTAGACAGAATTTGTTCCCAGCAGAAGGGCATAAATGAGGTGAGGTTGGTGTCTGAATGTCCTTTTGCAGCCAGGGCACCCGACGATTATGCCTGATGAGCCTGCAGTGAGGCCATGGCAGTTCCCGTCTAAGGATTGCCATGGACAGAGTCTGTAACAAACGGCGCCGTCTTTTTGTTGCTTGTCTTTTTTTAGTACAAGCTGGGTAGGATCAAGATTCAGCTGTCCTTCAACCTGCAGTCCTGGGTGGAGTGTGGCGCCGACAACACTCTGAGTGCGGAGGAGGCGGGAGTGGAGGGAAGGGAGCGCATTGAGAGCGCCATAGAAATCTTCAAAGAGGTGAGGACCATGTGTTTTCTGTGCATCGCTCGTCCTCTTCCGATTCCTCATACGTTAGCATGAGCTAAACCTTTAACCAATTAAAAGCAGATGGCAAATGCCATAACACAAAGTGCTAAACATAAGGAATTCATATTTCTTTCATCTACTATGCCACTGTAGTAATTGGTCTTCGTAAGGTACATGTAGACCAATATTCTTTCAACACAAACATTCATACAAACTTGTAGCAGTTTCAGTAACTACTGATGACCATGCAACTGTTTGGTCATACGTCACTCCACAATAGAAAAAAAAACCAATTGATTCTGGAATTCATGGGGTGGTTTTTTGTGATCTCAAACAGTTTGAAGGGTTGCAGGTCTCTGGCCTCATCGAATTAGAGACCAATACCATTGATCCAGAGTCCATTACATCGGCACAGCATAATGAGGAATAACCCCCTTTTTTTGAGATTTTTGAGATTTTCTAATGATGGGAAAGAGTATACCATCAGCTTTCAAATGATATCAAAATTATTTCCGTGTGAACTTTGTTGCAAATAGTACAAGGGGACTTCGCTCGTTCGTTTTGTACCAGAAACATTATATCAGCGCATTCTAACTCCTCGAAAGCAGCCATTCAAAAAGGCAGGAACTTTACATTTTCATGAGAACAGTACACAAATTCTAAACAGATCATTTGCTTATTCATCCTGGGAAAAAAACCAAGCACCTGATGCTGTTATATGTGACCCGGCACAGCGACATGAGGAATATCCCACCAAAACACTTTTCGAGTAAACGACGCCTGAAGCTAAAGTATATTCACAATTCGACTAAAAATAAAAAATAAAAAAATATATTTTTGGAAACATTAATAATTAGAGAATATTATAATTTGATATCATTCAACAGCTAATGGTATACTCTTTCACATCATTACAAAATCTCAAAATCTTAAAAGTGGGGGTTATTTCTCATTATGCTGTGCCGGGTCACATATTCAGACATTGGGGGATTTAGACACGTTTGTTGTACACTGAATAGTTTAGTCTGTCTTTCCACGACAGTCTATACTGTGGAAGTCAGACCCTTTCTGTTAACCCCCCAAATGATCTCTCTTTAATTTAGACTGCCGCTACTCAGATCATTTTAAGTCTTACCAGCCTTTTCTACGAGCACAGCATTGAAAGTCAGTACTGTGTTCAGTACTGACAGTGCCTGTTGGATATCCAAATGGTGAATAATTATTAATGCAGTCTGGAATCACCTGTTTTTGTTTTGTGTCTGTTGCTTTAGCTCGGAGATGAAGGTCAGCTAGCAGACTCCATTATGACCAAAGGGGTGCTGGAAGAGAGGGGCAGTGAAGCACAGAAAAAGGTGGGGACAACGACAGGAGGAATATCCCACCAAAACACTTTTTTGAGTAAACAATGCCTGAAGTTAAAGTATCTTCACAATTCGATTACAAATAATTTGTGTATTTCCGGAAATTTTAAATATAAGAGGATATTATATTTTGATATCATTTGAAAGCTAATGGTATACTCTTTTACATCATTAGAAAATCTCAAAATCTCAAAAGTGGGGGTTATTCCTCATTATGCTGTGCCGGGTCACATATGCGATGTGGGTCTTATGGTGGTAACCTTTGACCTCTTTTTAGAGCGGTAGCACAGCAAAAGCAGACAGTGATGACCATTGGGTGTCCATTGGGTGATGACCATTGGCCGGGGTGTCTAATGTGTGTAACCTTTTACCCCCGCTGGGCTATACCACTACAGAGTCGAGGGACCACCCATTTGTTTCTAGCGATCGTGACCTCTAACCCATTTTGGGGCCATACCACTACAAAAGCAGGGGTGTATTGATGACCCAGATCCATGGATGTGAGCCAGTTTTGAAAAGCTGTTCTTACCAACACAAAATGAAATCTGAAAAAAAAGACGTTGTGACATTTTGTATCCGAGCTGGTATTTTCTCAAAGCATTAGGGATATGTCGTGCTAGGAGTACAACCTCACTAGCTCTCGAAATTTTAGAGCTTTACATTGCCATCATGAATCAGGTCATTAAGGCACTCTTTTTTAGTATTACAATACTGAATTTTTTTTGTGTCATTCTCCTTTCTCTTATTGTCAGTATTACATGGAAGCCATTGACTTGTGCCTACAGGCCTATGGGGAGTACAGTGTACTGTCTAGTAGGCTCTTCCTGAACACAGGCATCATGTATGAAGATATGGGTCAGTACGAGCAAGCATATGATTACTACCTTCGCTGGCAGGATGTTTCTGAAGAGGCAAGTGATTCCCCGAAGTACTTCCATCTGTGCGATTACTTATTCAATTTACCCGCATGCAAAGCAAAAAAAAATAAGATAGACTTTTATGTTTTAACTCAGAGTTCCTTTACTGCATCAGGCCGGGGGTGGATTTCACAACTTACGATGGATAACCCATCATAAGTTGTGACGCACCGTATGGTTTCTGTGCATAGCTCACCGTCTTGCGATTGATCGTAAGTTACGACGAGTTTAGCGAAATCGACCACCCGGCCTCCAATTTCTGAGTTCTGGTGGTGTTGCTATATGCCCGTGATCTAGTGTTTGCAGCCAAACTCTTCCTAGTTGAAATTCAATGAGGGTTGGCCCTGCTCAACGTACTCAGTGCTCTTTACATTGAGCAGGGCAAACCCTCGTTGATTTACTTTCATGTTGCAGTATATCTCTCACGATATGAACATCTAAACCGTGAAAATGGGGTGAAAATGTCATTTAGCCGTGAAAAGGAAATTTGTGTTTTACCCCTGTTTCATGGCACACAGTTAGCCAAGTCATTTTCACGGTATTTCAACAGTGGTCTCCAAGGCCACCTTTCTGGTGGTAAATGGCTAGAGGTACCTCTATTGGGACTGGTAGTCCCTACTGGTAATTGAATTAGCCATCCCTCAAGGCTGGAGCTTGCCACCCTAGATATTCACATTTTTTTTCACGGTCTCTTTAGTGACCAGAAGATGTCCTTATCAGGTCAGAGAGGCTGGTATTTCCACGGTGAATTCACTGTAAAATGCACCGTGATATCACAGTGACTTTTTAGTTTCACGGCAAAATGACATTTTCACCCCTTCTTCACGGTTTAGACGTTCATAGTGTCATCAGCTGACTTGGAACCTCTCAGTGGTAATCGCGCTTGGGGTTTGTAGCTGGTGATATGGCAGTTGACACTGACTTCTGATGCCACCATAAGGGTGTAGCATGCCATAGAGTGGTGTCAGTTGAGAAGTGTCAGTTTGTGGAAAGTTTGAGTCAGTTTGAGGAAGTTCCCTATCAAACTGTATGTAGGCCTTGGCATCCTGCAATTTGTGCAGTCGAAAGCCGCATCCGCACTGGACTTAAAAATGGGTAAACTAACCGAGCAAATGGGTAAATTGACCATTTTAAGTCCAGTGCGGACAGCCCAGGAAGTTTTCCTCCCAGGTAACTTACCCGACTCCAGTGGGTAGTTCAACCGACCAACTTCTGCCCGGTTAAATTGACCAGGTCAGTTTAACCGAGTCGATAAGTCCAATCCAGACACGACGTCTTGGTAAACGACTCAGTAAAAAAACACATCCGGCGCCCCGCACGTTACGTTACTGTATGCAAGACTCATGCGGGCGCAGGGTAACAACGTGTTTGTGTACCTAGAGTACATGCACATGTACATCAGTCAGTTAGTTTTACCGATCGTCTCAGTTAGTCAAAAAGTCCAAATGCGGACGCCGGGAAGATTTACCCATTGGAATGTTACCCACGGGCTCGGTAAAAGATAAGTCCAGTGCGGACACGGCTTTTAGAACCCACGGTGAATAGTGTTCGATAGCTCAATCAGTCTGGGTCTTTGCTGAAGAGGTGTCCGTGTTGCATTGTCCCGTGCAGGTCTTTGGCTACCATCATCCCCGCACCCAGCGTTGCCGCAATTGTCTGAATGAACCCATCTATCGGCGCATCAAACGGACCCGGGAGGCAAAGGAAGCACAGAGGCAGCAGCAGAATGGCAACCAGAATGAGCAGAAAGAGGGATGAGTGAGAGGAACTAAGACCTGAAGACTATCACATGAAACAAATGCTATTCTATAAGGAATATAGACTATCACAAGAAATACAAACTATTCTATATGGAGTATAGACTATCACAAGAAATACAAACTATTCCATGGAGTATAGACTATCACAAGAAATACAAACTATTCTATATGGAGTATAGACAATCACAAGAAATACAAACTATTCCATGGAATAATCAAGAAAAACAAACTATTCTATAAGGAATATAGACTATCCGGCACAAGAAATGCAAACTATTCCATGGAATATAGACTATCACAAGAAATACACACTATTCCATGGAATATAGACTATCTCAAGAAATACACACTATTCCATTGATTTTAGACTATCACAAGAAATACACACTATTCTATATGGAATGTAGACCATCACAAGAAATACAAACTATTCTACCCGGTATATGGAATGTAGACCATCACAAGAAATGAAAACTATTCCATGGAATATAGACTATCACAAGAAATAAAAATCGCAATCCAAATAATCGCATTGATTTGGTGTGGTGGAAACGGTCCATGAGGTATACTGAACTCGAATCATGGTCATTTATCCACCAACTGGTATCACGACACCAATAACTACAGTCGGCCATTGGCATAGGAAATAAAGCACACATCATCACAGACCTTAATCTAGATCTGTGATCCCAATACGGCCTTAAACTGTGACCTTCAATTTGCGAGAAATAAAACACGGGTGTTTTATTTTGAAGGTTCGTGTGTGAAGGTTCGTGTGTGAAGGTTCGTGTGTGATTAGTGCTGATATAATTATGTATATTTTGTTTTACTATATTTTGTTTTGTATAAATGTGGGAACAGCAAAACTTTGTTGTCAAGGAAGACTGTGAAGGAAGAGTTTGAAGTATGATCGTACGGAATGTTAGTTCTCCAATAGGATGTAGGAATAGAAAGTATTAGGTACTAACCATATCCTCTCACATTTGATACCAGGTTTTCCAGCTGCAATAATGTTGTTGTTTGGTTTGATGTATTTTACCGTGTACAGTATCTGGGTTTGTTTCAGGGAAAATCGTCCGGCAGCATTAGGCTGTGAATATTCTATTTTGATAACGAGCAATATGTATTCCTTTTATTCGAGGAGATATCAGAGTTGTGTGATTTGATATTTTGTGCAGACTTTTATAGAAATTGGCAAGATTTATAGACCACGTGTTGATCTGAATAAACACAGTGGCTATTGCTACGGCAGCCGTAACGCAATATTTATTTATCGTTGCTATCGTTACGGCACTAGAACTGCGCATGCGCGATGACATGCCAGATCGAACCATGAAGCTAGTGCCCGCCGGCCGCGATTTTGTTTTCGTAGTAGCTGTTGTTACGGCAGTCGTCCGTGTGGTTCCCTGACTTGATTGTATTTCGTCAGCATTGCAGGCTGGTTGAACCAGTCTATTAGCTGATAGTCTGGTTCCAAGAGCTAAACATCCTGACAAATACTGTGAAGTCAGGGAACCACACGGACGGCTGCCGTAACAACAGCCACTGCTTTTTTCGTTTCGTAGGTAAGCGAGTCAACATTTGGTCAAGATTTACATTAATAATTCATGAATTTCTCATTTTTCTCCGCCGGCCGGCCGTGACACCTTTTCAAGCAACTAGTAGGCCTACCGGTACGTCATCTGCCATGTCACCGCGCTTGCGCTGTTGCATTACCGTTGAATTGATAGAAAATGGAAATTGCGTTACGGCTACCGTAACAATAGCCACTGTGCTGAACACAACGTGTATCTGGGGGTTATTCAGGATTTTTTATGACCGGCTTTATATTGCAGACATTCGGGGTTGATTACAGAAAGATACTGATTTCCTCACTCCCTCTGTCGCCTTATTGGTGGATCTCCCTGTATGGCGTAGTGGTAACTAAACACAAGTGTTATTTTTTAGTATACAAGTAAAGAGACCAGACTATCATGTGTACAGCTTCGTTTTGATGACATTGCTTTGAATGGGAGAAATTATGATCTAAGCTATCAGAGTAACTTCTACTGGGAAAGGAGTAGAATGCACAAGTACACGAACTTGTATTTAGTGCCTTATATGTAATTCTCCAAATCAATGGAAGAGCCAAGAAGTATTCTTCCCTTCTAAGCCATCGACGTAAATTTCAAACACTTCCTGAACGGTAAGTTGGAGCATGGGCTAAGTAAATGAGGTGTACTTTTATATGTGACTTTTTCAATTCCTAATCACGGTACAATTTTTGAGTGAAAATTAAGATACGACTCAGGAATAAATATCTTCTACTCCTATTATAATACGGGCGGTTCACAATATAGTGCGCCCTGAAAAGTTTGCAACGCGTTGGGTCGACAGATCCCGCAGTCTGATTGGCCAACGCATTGCAAACTCTTTAAAGGCCCTATACAACATCGGTAAAGGTTAATAGATTGCCACAGTTTGTGTGTTAAACCAAAAAAAAGAAATCCTGGGAAGGTTTTAGTTCAACTAAGAAAGTGGAAAACGGCAACTCGCGAGTAATAAAGTAGTTGTCGATGTTTGAGTGAAGATTTCTCGAGAAATACAGTATCCCATACCGTAGATTTCAACTTGAGGATTATATCTTGACCATCTTTAAAACTAAAATTTAGTGGGCCTGACGTTTCGATCCTAGCAGGACCTTTCTCAAAGGCAGAGTCTTTAAAACTGTCTTTAAAACTGTGTAACTAGTTAGAAGAAATCTGTGGACATCGATGTTTCCCGATCTTCCCAATAGGCCCTTCAAAAACCCCTACACAACATTGGTAAGATCGAAAAATAGAAACATGTTCACAGATTTACATGAAACGTATACAGTTTGAAAATGGTTATTGTAGAAACCTCGCACTGAAATATTTCTGCCTAAAATGTTGTATTTTGGGAGAAAAGAGTAAAAGAAATAGTTTACGTCTCACCGAGATCTGAACTATTTTTCGGAACAGTAGGCCTACGGCGTTAACTGCTGCATTTTCGCGAAACAAATGAAGCGGTTTTCACTATTTTCTCGAGACTCGGTTGGCGGATTGAGCTGAAATTTTCACAGGTGTGCTATTCCATGCATATGTTGGATCAGACAACGTACGGATGCTATTCTTTGACCTCGACCAATGTTGTGTAGGGCCTTTAATTAAGGGCGCATTGTTGTGAATCGCCCGTGTCTTTTTATTTTCGTCTTTCAAAGATTGTGTAGTAAATAAACTTAAATTAGTGTGTTACATACCTGAAATGATCTGTACCTTTGTGGTCGTGTTTGAAATGTTGTCACTGCGAGATTCCTAGGTTTCCATCAATCACTCAAAAGGCCAGTGCAAAATTGACTGGAGATGATACCATGCCTTCCAGTTTAACTTATTAGCGCTCTCACCATTTGAGCTATCCAGCCCTTAGATGTTGACTTACCCCTCCCCCTAAAAAAAACTCGAAATAACAAAAATGAAGGTAGTTTGCTCTTTTTTGAGATTCAAATTCGTGAAAGAGTAAACCTTGGGAATTAATTCTGCCCACGCTAAATGTATTTGTATGGGCGGTGCCAATTGCCGCGCAAGGAGTAGTTTCGTACGTGTGGTTTAGAGCATAGGACGCCGAGTTTGAAACGTATTTTGATAACGTTTCTCGATGATTCAAGAGAGCTTATACCGGTCAGTCACCCTTGTCTTGCTGCCCATATCGTGGAGATTTGCCTTTTGGTTTTTTTCCTCGTTTATAAGACAGTGAGCAGTTTGCCGCATGCTGTCTCCTTCTTTGTTTTTCGTCTCCTCTTTAAGTCTCTCCAATATATCAAGGATGTGAATGATTGGATTATCCACCGTCGCCTGATCCTTCCAATCTTCAGCTTTGCAGCATTGTTAGTGTGTGATTTTGGCGAAGCAAGCGAGTAAACTGCTTAAGTCTAGACGAAGTTAACGACAAACGAAGTTACCGACAAACAGTTGGAGGTCTTTATAAATTTGCGTACCAGCGCTCTTCCCATCTGAGCTTTCCTGCCCTTATTTAGATGGCGGTCTTCCTATAAATAGACAACCAGTCTTTGCCGGGATGCGGGCGCCACTCAAAGCAAATAATCATTAATTGCTGTATGTCTCCCGGGATCACGTCCTTGTTTTCATTCAGAGGCAAGCGACCGATTAACAATAATATTGTGATGAGCCTGGCTACAGCAGCTCGCTAGATTTTGTTCATTAATGGGGAATGCAACACAAGAAATAAGGTTCTGATTAGGTGTTATTAAAACAAAAATACAATTACCTATGAGACAATCACGAACGATTTTCACAAAGAGAGAATATTCATGGAATTGTAGGCCGAATTTGCGTTCCCGTACGTAGCCATTTTTTACGAGAGAAAAAAAGCCTCCCCTCCCTTGTGGGAATGTGACGGATAACTGCCGTTATGACTACATACGAGTATAAGGTGCCCGGATGTGCCCCCTACTGCGCGCAGTTTGTGTACACTCGCGAGCTAAACGATGGTGTACTGCCAGGCTTTTGGCTGTAAAAATGCCATCGGGAAAAAGCTGGAAAACACTTGACAATCCAATTCCCAATAAGGACAAGAACATTGAGTTACTTAGGAAGTGGCCATCAAAGTGGAGACATTTTGTAGGTTGTTTTTTAACATCCAATCAGAGATTGGGGGAGAGAGGGGAGAGAGAGGGGGAGAGAGAGGGGGAGAGAGAGGAGGAGAGAGGGGGGGATATATATATATAGAGAGAGAGAGAGAGAGAGACAGACAGACAGACAGACAGACAGACAGACAGTGTGACCGCATCTACGTCCCGACTCTCTGCACGCCGTCTGCTTGTCGACACGAAAGCGCTCACATCACCGTGCCACAGACAGACAGACAGACAGACAGACAGACAGAGGGAGAGGGAGAAAGACACAGACAAAGAGGGACATAGCGAGATAGTGAGGCAGACAGACGGAGACAAAGAGAGACGGGGAAAGAGGCAGGGAATGGAGGGAGGTCGATGCTTAGCATGAACGAAAGCATCAATCACTCCCACCAATCGAATTCGTTGTCACGTCTAAAAGTAATTTCCTGTCACCAGCGATCGTGCCAATTAAGCCACGTGGTTTGGATTCGCTAGGGTTTTTTTCGGCAATGCGCAGTACCGCCCAACCGTGGTGCACAGGCGCCGTTGTGCGCAGGTAGCTGAGCGCTGCGAGCTGTGGGTCGTGACAGCCGAACTGGCCAATGGTGATGGCACGGTGAGGTGAGCGCTCTCGTGCCGACGAGCAGACGGCACACTCGGTCGGATGGGACGCGTGCAGAGAGTCGGGACGTAGATGCGCTCACGCTGTCTTCGCATTATCTCCCTGCGGCAAAAACCTTCACCACTCCACGCGTACAGCCTCTTGTTTGTTGGTGTCTGCTTTGCTCAACTCTCGTCCGTTCACAATCGATCTTGTACCGTAGCTGGTTGTGCGATGGCACCGTGTTGGCTGCTGAGTGTGGCCCTGCTCACCGCTCACCTTTCCCGCTCCTGGTCAGGTAAATAAAATGCCACCAATTTCCTGTCTTTTCAATCTGTGTATAGCCGATTAACCGAGATCGTTTTTGTGTGTGTGTGTGTTTTTTTTTGTTTTTTTTTGTTTTGTTTTTTTGGGGGGGGTCTGGAGAAATAGTGTACCAGAGGGAAACTGACAGGGTGGCCAGAGAATGCACAGAGAGAATGGCAAGGATCATGCTAATAATTTTGACAGGTTGTTCCAAAAAACAAACAAAAAACCCTTGAGGGAATCTGAGATATTGAGCATTACCGGTAAGCTTTGGAAGTCCTCGGGCAATTGCCAGGTATGGCATTTCATTCGCCACATGTCGTGCCAATGTCATGTCTTGTTTTGAATTCCCCTACACAACATTGGTAAGATGGAAAAACGGAAAGTTGATTTACATGAAGTCCAAGCGTCGAAAACGCGTACCGTCGAAAACTGGGCCCCCACTTACACATTTAACTTATAACTTATGAGGATTTGAAGACGGTTATAGTAGAAACCTCGCACTGAAATATTTCTGTCTAAAATGTGGGGTGTGGTTTTTTTCGGAGAATCGAGTGAAGAAATAATTTACGTCTCACCCCGAGATCTAATTTATTTTTCGGAACAGTACGGCGTTGAAAGCTGCATTTTCGCGAAACTAATGAAGTGGTTTTTACGATTTTCTCGAGACTCGGTTGGCGGATTGAGCTGAAATGTTCACAGGTGTGCTATTTCATGCATATGTTGGATCAGACAACGTATGGATGCTATATTCTTTGACGTCAACCAATGCTGTGCTATCCCTTTAAACGAACAACCGGGCTGTTTGCCTCATCTCACCCACACACTCTATCTCTCCCAAGTTGTGGAACGGAGAGGTTTTTTGGAACGCCGCTTCTTCCCTCGTTCTGCCTCTCTCTGGAACTCCCTTCCTGCTTTATGTTTTCCCCTGCCTATCATCTTGCCATTGTCAAAAGGAATATTGATTCCTATCTCTGGCCTTCCCTGAGTCCCTTTCTATCTCCTTCCTCTAGCCCTGAACCTTTTTCAGCCTTGTTTGGGGCGATTTTGCATTAAAAAAAGATGACGCATTTCCTATCTATACAAGGTTACTTTTTTTTCCTGGCTTTTAGAGCGGGAGTCGAGACAAATAGGCCTATTATAGGCCTATAGTTTGCTAATGTTGGAGTCTGGTGTTCGCCCGATTGCAATTATATTTATAACTGTTATTTTGTTAGCTTATTTGTGATGTGTTGTGGGAATTAGTGGGAAGTTGTGACGCAAAGATTTTGTTTTATTTGTGTCAACCTTTGTTTCGGTTCTTCCCCATTTATGGGTTAATTTTCTTTTTTTTTGGGGGGGGGATGTAATTGCGTCGAGGAGAAAGTGATACAATGGGGGTTTGCCCCAGAGCTATACTCGAGGTAGTAAGCATCGCCCGCTCATTATTCGAATCCCGCCCGAGCTGACTGTAATTGTTTTCAGCAGACAATCGGGCAAAGCACTAATGAGCGCACAGCGCTAATTACTACGTCGGGTAGGGCAAACCCTCGTTGACTCGGGTTTGACATTTTGTTCCTCGGAGTGTGATTATAACATTATAGACTTTCCAGGGCAAAACATTCCTAGTTTCAAATTTAGAGGCCTGAACAAACAAAAAATACCTCTAACGCCAAGTTAGGGTTATGATCATTTACAGTGGGTGTAATGTAACTATAATGGGTATGTCTCAGGAGAAAAAAAAACGATATTAATGTTTACATACCACCCCGGCAAAGACTAGTTGACTATTTGGGAAGGCCGCCATCTAAGGGCTGGATATCTCTGACAATAAGAGCTCTGCAGCCGATTTCAAGAAAACTTGCAAATGACTCTTTTCAGCAATGTTTAGAAAAGTGATATACAAAAATGTTGCAAACTGCTAACTGACTAAAATTACCAAAATGCAAATCTTAAAATTTAGTGGGCCTGACGTTTCGATCCTAGCAGGACCTTTCTCAAAGGCAGAGTGACAAGGACAACACAGACACATGTACACAGGTACGTGTATATTTAGAAAAGGCGGCAAAATGTTGCGTAAGTCACGCAACAAAATTTTTCGTGAAATCTGCTCCTGGTACGCAAAACCAGAGGTCTCAAATTCAAATCCCGGACCAGCCCAAAATCATCTTTGCCATTTTCAACAAGTATTAAAGTGGTCTCTTCGTCAATGCACGTTCTGCCACGATGTGAATACTTCAAGAAGATGGGGTTACAGGCTCAGTGCTGGCTTTCCCCTTAATAAAAGTTTGGGGCTGAAACGTGTGAATATTGATATCAATGATTTTTTTCAGTTCAGTTCATTTTATTTCCACTTACACGGTAAATAAAGTACAATACTAGAATATTAGAATTTTATAACGGGTTTGCAGTAAGTGGAGGAGGTCTCCAAGAAGCAGAGCTTGTAAGGCGGAGACCCCCTTGGATTTTATACATATACATTGTTGAAAATTATATAAAATTACCTTTGAATATTGTTGTGAAGTAAGTACATAATATTTGAGTTAATAACTTAAGGTTTAACACGAAAAAACATGCATGAGACAGGGCTGGCAACGACAGGACAGGACAGGACGGGACGAAAACGTGAGGCTAGACAAGTCCAATCAAGATGATTACCCGATACAATAAATTTGAGGAAATGGGAATGACATAAATCACTCTAGTCTATACTTATCCACAAGCCAACTTTGATGAATGATGAACTATACTAGCTGGATGTGCTCAGGGTTCAGGAGCACGTGGCAGGTATGAGAGCTACCATTGGTCGCATCACCATACACAATAACATAACACTATTCAGAAAATATTCACCAAATCGGCCAACATGGGTTAAAGCTTCATAACCATTATACTTCTGTTTGGGGTTTTGTGGCCCGATCATATTCTTGAAGATAACTTTTTACGGCACCAAACTACGAGAGCATTTCCCAAGTACTCCCAAATTGTGTTGGGTATAAGGCTGTTGCTTTCCCGTTCACAATAACGCTTAGTCTCCTGAAGACGAGCAGAGTACACTGTTCGAAACGTCGAGCCTCCTCCGGTTCTTTTCAGAACCACACTTACTCACAAAAGAGAATTTACATGGTGTCACCGCAAACCTATTTATCCTGCTATTCTCACCATGCAAACCTTCAAATCTCATCAGCAATCATGTTGCATGCTGCTTTAAAGTTACTGACTTTAATTACCTTAATGCAAATCTAACAAAAAGATAGAGGGCCCGACGTTTCGATCTCTTAGCTGGACCTTTCTCAAGCGCAGAATGTCTCCGAGGCCCTTTTCCAAAACGTGGCTTAGGCTTAGGCTTTGTCTCTGTCTCTAATATAAGTAGCGTGAAAACGGGAGGCCTATGACTTCGTTTTTGAATATTACACTGCCGATTTGTGGAAAAGAATCCGAAGCTTCAACTTCGACAAAGAACTCGTTTTTAGCTTTTGGATAGCAGGGACTAAGCCGAAGCCTAAGCCGGGTTTTGGAAGAGGGCCCGAGAAAGGTCCTGTTAGGATCGAAACTATTTTTGAGAATCGTTATAAAAAAAAAGATATTTAGATGCGAAGTGGTTACTGGGGTGGGTAAACCAATGGTCGAGTTCGGACGCGCGCGTTATTGGCTGTTCGTGAACAACCATGTGGTGAAGAGGTGGTGTGTGATCCTGTTCCGAGTGAAGTGCAGCGTTCTTGGGTCATGTTCGTGTGGTTCGAGCGCGAGAACATACATACCCATTTCTGTATCCTTGTGGGAACATGCACTAAACAACCGAGTGAGAAACGATGTTTAAAAAATGCTCCCATTTCAGCCACATTCACTTTCCTGGGTAGAAAATTGGGCCGTATGTCCCTTATATATAACACTTCAATTTACGACGAATTCTCACCCATCACAAATTTCCCGTTTTTGAGTTATTTCCAAATACCAGTTTTGTGGAAACCTTGTAGAGACCTATACACCTTTACACTTACCCTGTGGAAACCTATTCAAGCTATTAGAGTAGGTCTCCCCAAGGCACTAGATTCGCGCTCAAGGTTCGCCCGATCGACTCGACCAATGACCAATAATGTTAGCTTCCAAACGATTATCACAGCACACTCCTTTTTTATTGTCCCTTCAGCCGGTCTCACTGTGGATAGCGTGGATTGTCAACCCGAGAGAGCGTTCTGCGGGAGCACTTGCCAGGACGATCCGTACATGATGCGGATGCCGTGCCGGTGCGACAAGCTCTGCGCGCTGTACGGCGACTGCTGCGTCGACTTCGCGGACGAGTGCCAGATGCAGAACGACACGGAGTTCCAGCGGCGCGTCTCCCGCTACAAGCCGTTCCTGGGCTGCGCCTCGGTGGACGACCAGACGGACCTCAACCGGTTCCGCGTGGTGGCTCGCTGCCCCGCGGACTGGGCCGGCCTCTCCGTGCGGCAGCAGTGCGAGAACGACAGCCTGGCCGCGTCCGACCGCCTGCTCAAGGTGCTGGTGAACGGCCCGGACGGCGTCGTGTTCGGGAACGTGTTCTGCGCCCTCTGCCAAGGCCTCTCCGACGCGGAGATCGTGCCCTGGCGGGCCAAGCTCTGGGAGTGCGAGCGGGACAGCGCCGGGGTGACGCTGGTCAACACCTGCGCAGCCTTGCAGGTGTATCCGCCCACGTCCATGCACATCTATCCGCACGCGTGCTACAAGAAACTCGTGGACTCCTGCCCACCAGCCACCAACGCGTCGGAGGTCGAACGCTGCGAGCAGAATCAGACGTCGCTGCTCTTCCGCCAGCGGGGAGACGGGGGCTCCATGCTCGCTTTCAAGAACGCCGACTGCTTGGACTGCCACCTGCGGAACAGCGACGAGATTTTCATCTGCAAAGCGGGTATCATCGGGGACAGGCTGGATCCCCTCTACTCCGTGGGCCTCCTGTTCGACTTCCGGATGAAGGGGGTGACCGTCGACAGTCGGAGAGTGGGCAGCTGCGGCGAGAGCCATATCTACGACCCCTTCCTGTCCGTGTGCCGGGACATCAGCTGCCCCGTGGGCTGGGAGATGCTGTCGGGCAAGTGCCACCGGTCCTCGACGGTGGCGGGCCAGCAGGCCCCGCCGGCCTCCAACCGCACGGGCAACTGCACGGAGAGCGTCCTCTCGTGGCCGGGCCTGACGCTTCTGCAGAGCACGTTCCCCTCGCGGGTCTCGCTCAGCCCGGAGAAAGGGACGGGGGCCGGCCGGCGGGTCGCCGTCTACGTCCAGACGGACTTCGGCGCGGCCGACCGGGTCCGGGAGGAGCTAGACGCGCTGCACGAGACCGTCGCGCAGAGCGTCGTCCCGGGGGCCTGCGACTCGCTCACGCTGAAGCTGGTGGCTCCCCGGCACTTTGGGAGCACCGCGGATTCCGAACAGCCGCCCGTCTGCGAAGGGTTCACCGTGGACGACGTCGACCTGGGCCAGATCAACACGGAGGGCGGGAACGTCAGCTTCGCCGCCGGCGGCCACACGTACACGGAGTCGCAGTTCATGCACGTGACTGTGTACGAGTCCGTGGCCGCGGCGGGATCCGGCGCCGACCGGCGCCGCAACTCCAGCCGGCGCGCCTACGCCAGACTGTGCGACCCGTTCGTGGGCCAGGGCTGCCCACTACTGGCCATGAACCGAAGCGAGTTCCAGGCGGTCGGCCAAGGCGACCAGACCGTCCTGGTCCACGTGGCCTCGCAGGAGACCTTCTCCTCGGCCGACATCTGGCAGCTGCCCGACGGCACGGTGCGGCTCTGCAACTTCCTGTCACGCCACGGGGGATCCGACGCCCACGGCGACAGCCTGGAGGCCTGGTCGGTGCTGTCCTCGCTCAGTTTCGCCGGCAGCATCGTGTCCATCGTTATCCTGTGCCTGGCCCTGTCTACCTACTCCCTCTTCAGGCCGCTCCGCAACCGGCCGGGCAAGATCGTCATGAACCTGATGGTGGCCATGATCCTGGGCGACAGCTGGCTGGTCATCGGCAAGCTGCCCGTACCCTGGGTGTGCTCCCTCCGCGCGGCCATGCTCCACTTCTCCTGGCTGGCCGTCTTCACCTGGATGAGCATGCTGGCCGCCGACCTGACCGTGGTGCTCAAGTCCAACACGCACCGGCGGTTCCAGCAGAGCGACCGCAAGCTGCTGCTCTTCGGCGCGGTGGCCTGGGGCGGCCCGGCTCTCTTCGTGACCGGTAGCTTCTCCCTGTCCGTCATGGACGAGGACCGGTCGCTGGGGCTCGTCTACGGCGGGCCGCGCTGCTGGATCGAGGGCCCCCTGCAGTCCCTGCTCGTCTTCGGCATCCCCATCGCCTGTCTGCTCCTGGTCAACTGCCTGATGCTGGCCTCCATGGTCGTCACCGTGACCGTCAATCGTCGGAGACTGGCCGCGGCCCACCTCTCCGTGGGAGTGCGGACTGATATTCTGCTCTTCCTGAAGGTAAGCCGCGTCGTCGTGGTCCGCTCACCCCCCCCTACCTCATGGAAAGTTTGCGACGGCACCGTGTAAGTCATCTCGTTCGAGAAGGAGTCTGGCTCTGAAAGAAGGTGCCCTCTTCAGAGTCTCACTCCTTCTCGAAACAGATGACTTACAGAGTGGACAGTTTGCGATGACACCGTGTAAGTCAGTCTCTGAAAAGGAGCTGCTAGCTCAACGTTTCGGACAATGTGTACTCTGCCAGTTGTCACACAAAATGATTCGCATAATGTGACGTCACCGGACACTCAACTTTGTACTTTCACAACGCAAACCTTCGAGCCTTATCGCTTTCGATAAGACAAGGTACCTTTGAATTCCGTTTGTATACTCTCTTCTCAGTAACAAAAATTAACCTGTCTGCCTAAACACTAACTCCATACACAGAAAAGGAAAGAAAATAAGTGGAAGGTTTGCGGTGACACCATGTAGCTCTTCTCTTTTAAGAAATGTCTCCTGACGACGGGCCGGGCAGAGTACACACAACCCGAAACGTTGAGTTACCTGCTCCTTTCAGAGCCACACATCGCGAAACAGAATAGCTGCACGATGTCACCGCAAACCTTCCACTAGTATTATTTCCACCAAGCAAACCTTGTCCAAGTCTTGTCCATGGAAAGAAAAGGTTTGATTGGCGAATAGCAGTAGCTCGGCTACCAACTAATTCTTGTTTACCTCATCTGAAATGTGGGCCTGACGTTTCGATCCTAGCAGGACCTTTCTCAAAGGCAGGGAAAGGTCTGCCTTTGAAAAAGGTCCTGCTAGGATCGAAACGTCAGGCCCACTAAATTTTAAGATTTACATTTTGGTAATTTTAGTCAGTAAGCAGTTTGAAACATTTTTGTATATCATCTGAAATTTATTTTTTGTTTTTGTTTTATGTCACAGCTGGCGGTGATCACCGGTCTTGCCTGGTCGCTGTTTTTGGTTTCAAACTTGGTGGACAGCATAGTCATCTGGTTCATCTCCGTGACGCTCAACTCCTTGCAGGGCGCCCTCATTGGTCTTGTTTTCCTGGCCAATGACAACGTGCGAGCGCTGTGGCGTCAGAAGCTGCGCATATTGTAGGGGCGCCCTTGTTCCAAAACTCCGCTTGGGCCCAGGCTCGGGGTTTGCCAGCATTCCGTCCGTCCATTTTGAAGTACTAGGAATACTTTGGCTTTTAAATTAGTTTTAAATATCACATCTCGAAAATAAGGAGTCCAGAGCCTCGGCTTCACCACGGAATCCCCAACCAGTTTTTTCAGCTTTTGGATGACAGAGACGTGGCAGTGGCCGAAGCCTAAGCCGGGTTTATATAAAACAAAAACTTCACGCCTCCGTGCCTATCTGGACAAGGCTCCGAACATGTAAATGTAAGTGCACATACACCCACTTTCCGTTTTTTTGTATTCTTGTGGAGACATTGCTTTGTTATCGTGCACGGTGTGTGATCGTGTTTCGAGTGCAGCGTTCTTGGGTCGGGTTCGTGTGGTTCGAACGCGAGAACATACATACCCATTTCTGTATCCTTGTGGGGACATGACTTGTGCACTAAACAACCGAGTGAGAAACGTTGTTTTAAAAATGCTCCCATTTCAGCCACATTCACATTCCTGGGTAGAATTGTGGACCGTATGTCCCTTATAATATGTGACCCAGCACAGCATAATGAGGAAAAACCCCCACTTTTGAGATTTTGAGATTTTATAATGATGTAAAAGAGTATACCATTAGCTTTTAAATGTCAAATAATAATATCATCTAATACTTAATTTTTCCAAAAATATGTTTTTTATTTTTTATTTTTAATCAAATTGTGAAAATACTCATGTCGATGTGCCGGGTCACATATAACGCTTCAATTTGTAACTGATTCTTACCCATCACAAATTTCCCTTTTTTTAAAGTTACTTCCAAATACCAGTTTCGTGAAAACCTTGTGGAGACACCTATACACCTTTACAATTTCCCTGTGGAGACCTATTAAACCTATGGCCGTTTTCGAAATTAAGGCTTAGGCTTCGGTCATATTTATCTTACTTGTTATAATATCACAGGCTTCTAGAAACAAGCGTTTGGCCCCAGTTTCTTGGGGGAATACTCTGTACTTATCAAGCCAACAAACCTTCAAATTCGGAAACAAACCACAACCTGGATTTTCAGGTTTTGTCAGACGGAGACGAAGCCCGAGCCTAAGCCTTCATTTCGAAAACTGCCTCGGTCTCCACAAGGCACTATAGATTCGCGCCTGTGTACATACTCGACTGTGTATTTGACCACAATGTGTGTATAAAGTAACTGTGAGGATTGTGTATGCACTCAACCACATTGCACGGAACAAACGGGAGGGGGCATGCCAGCATTTTCTTCCTAAAAAGGCGTGATATAGCCTTATTATTCTCATGCTAGGAGTCAGGAAAAAAATTAACGATTTTGCCGGTTCTTTTCCTAAGAAAGAAAGGAGATGTTTCTGATTTTTTAATCGAAAGAAAGAATTTGGGATGTATCCATCTAAATGTTGGATGGCCGTACAAATAATTATGTGCGCATCGTATAATTATAATGTGTTCCATATCTTCGACAAGATTATGCAGGTTATAGAACTGCGCTTGCGCGGTAAACCAAACACTTACCACAAAAACCCGACCATCCCCTTCGTCATTGATTTTTCTCTGGGATTGAATTTCGACTGTAAATATTTAAGGCCCAATGCAACATTGGGAAGATCGGAAAGCATTCGATGTCCACAGATTTCCTTCTAATTTACACAGTTTGTAGCTGGTCGTGATATAATACTTATGTTGAAATCTTACGGTCTGTGATACTGTACTTTTCGAGAAATCTTCACTCAAACATCGACAAAATTGTTTATTACTCACGAGTTATAAAACCATTTCTAACACTACAGAATGGTTCGAAAATCGTGACGGTGTTTTTTTTTTTACATTTTTCTACTCAGATTTAATACCATTTGAGCTAAAACCTTCACAGGATTATTTTTTTGGATTGTTTAATGGTTTAACACACAAACTGTGGCAATCTTTTGACCTTTACCAATGTTGTATAGGGCCTTTGAGTGTATTCCGTTTGCCATGGTGGTATAGTAGTATATTCTTGTCATGTCAGTGTGAGGTGTGTGGTTCGTTCGTGCGTTACCGTAATTGTAGTAGCTTCTGGTGCGTTTTTCATCCAGCGAATTTGATCAAGCACGAGCCGGAATTACCAATCTTGTCTGATTCATTTCACCTGCGCTTTATCCAGGTGTTATATAACCCACATTAAAATCATAGCTCGCCCTCGGATACATCTGCTTCCAATTGAAAAGGCCGGAAGCGTAACTTTTCGTATATGTGACCCGGCACAGCATAATGAGGAATAACCCCCACTTTTGAGATTTTGAGATTTTCTAATGATGTGAAAGAGTATACCATTAGCTTTCAAATGATATCAAAATTATTTCCGTGTGAACTTTGTTGTAGATACTACAAGGGGACTTCGCTCGTTCATTTGGTACCAGACACAATAAAGCAGCGCCATTTTAACTCCTCGAAAGCGGCCATTCAAAAAGGCAGGAACTTTACATTTTCATGAAAACAGTACACAAATACTCCCCCGAAATCCTCGTTTTTTAAACATTTAGAGACGGATTCCGGAAAAATCCTTCGGACATAATAACCTCAAATACATTAACTTTCCGGGAAAAAAAAATATTGATTTTTTTTTTATCGAATTGAGAAGATACTTTGACTTCAGGCGGTGTTTACTCGAAAAGTGTTTTGGTGGGATATTCCTCATGTCGCTGTGCCAG
Organism: Luidia sarsii; assembly: GCA_949987565.1. Classification (NCBI taxonomy): domain Eukaryota; kingdom Metazoa; phylum Echinodermata; class Asteroidea; order Paxillosida; family Luidiidae; genus Luidia; species Luidia sarsii. The sequence goes on from OX465113.1 coordinate 16,180,178, forward strand.
GTCACATATAATCAGCATTTCTGACAATACATCGATTGTTAATACATAAAACAATTTTGTTAATGGTCATCGCTTTTAATATCTAAAAATAAAAGCACCAACAAGTTTTCTTAAAGAAAATGGAATTTGTAACGCGTACTTTACTCGATTAAATCAATGTAAAACCCACAAAGAAATGTATTATTTAAATATTTAAAAGTAGGGCAAATTATAATACACTATACCACTTTCAAGTATATTTGGAAATCTTTTCCTAAAACCTGATTACGTATTTGCGTCCTTTAGAACTATTATCTCTTATCTCATCTAGCGGCTTAAACACCTAATCTTCCTTGAGCTAAAAAAAACTTTGCTTTAGCAAAATTAAATGAGGTTGCTAGCCAAAGAATCACTTACATCTGATGCTTTTTGCACACAATTTTGGAAGACAAATTAAAAGTAAAGAATGTCAGATAATTATTAAAAGGTTGGGCAGTGAAGCATTTTTTTAAGGAGACTTTTATGCTAAGCAGATTTTCACGGTTAAGTATCTTTGAAAATGCCACCTGATCTGTTTATACTTCTCGGTCTAAGTTGTCTTGTATATACATGGGATCAACTGTATTTTGGCCAGCATCTCTCCAGGTTTTACAACAAAATCTACGTATTGCTGTTTTTGATTGTATGTTGCTGAGGTATTTACCCAACTTTTGTTCACAGTGGGTCTGGTTGCGGACTTGTCACACCCAACACTGGTCTGGTTCCAGACTCGTCACATCTAACACTGATCTGGTACCAGACTCGCCACACCCAACACTGGTCTGGTTCCAGACTCGTCACACCCAACACTGGTCTGGTTTCGGACTTGTTACACCCAACACTTGTCTGGTTCCAGACACGTCAAACCCAACAATCGTGTGGTTTCTAACTATTTACCCACCTTTTTTTCACAGTGAGTCTGTTTGCGGACTTGTCACACCCAACACTGGTCTGGTTCCAGACTCGTCACATCTAACACTGGTCTGGTACCAGACTCGCCACACCCAACACTGGTCTGGTTCCAGACTCGTCATACCCAACACTGGTCTGGTTTCGGACTTGTCACACCCAACACTGGTCTGGTTCCAGACACGTCAAACCCAACACTCGTCTGGTTTCTGACTTGTCACACCCAACACTGGTCTGGTTCCAGACTCGTCACACCCAACACTGGTCTGGTTCCGGATTCGTCACACCCAACACTGGTCTGGTTCCGGACTCGTCACACCCAACACTGGTCTAGTTCCGGATTCGTCACACCCAACACTGGTCTGGTTCCGGATTCGTCACACCCAACACTGGTCTGGTTCCGGACTCGTCACACCCAACACTGGTCTAGTTCCGGATTCGTCACACCCAACAGTGGTCTGGTTCCGGACTCGTCACACCCAATACTGTCGTCTGTGCAGTACGGGGTAGTACGCGCCGTCCGTGTAGCTCACAGTGCAGTTGGTGTAGGCGGGGTCGTACGTGTCCCAGTCGTAGGTGGGCTCCCGCGGGGTGGCGTTCAGGCTGTTGTCCGGCGAGACATCTAGGTGCGTGACCCCGGCACTGGCCCCAAAGTCCGAGTCCAGGCCTGGTCCGAAGGGAGACAGCTGCTCCTGCACTGAGTCCGTGCAGTGAGTGTTGGGCGTGTTGGTAGGCACCACCAACTTCGGTGTGGGGCTATTCACCTACATGGGGGGGGGGGAGTATGAAACAGTGAGTGCAATCATATAGACCTTTTTCACGTGATGTCATGTTAGACCGCCTTACAATGGCAGACCACAGTGTAAACATCAGTTGTACCATATGGCTGTGCGTACTCTTTCCGTAAAAAGCGGTCCAACGTGGTGGCATTGTCATGTGAGTCTATATAGGTGCAATGCAGTAGGTTTCTTCGGTGTTTGGCTATTCACCTACATGGGGAACCCAGTGAGTGTAATGCAGTAACTTTGGTGAAACGCAGTGGCTGTTGTTACGGCAGTCGTCCGTGTGGTTCCCTGACTTCACAGTATTTGTCAGGATGTTTAGCTCTTGGAACCAGACTATCAGCTAATAGACTGGTTCAACCAGCCTGCAATGCTGACGAAATACAATCAAGTCAGGGAACCACACGGACGACTGCCGTAACAACAGCCACTGCGTCCTCCTTTACCCAGTCCCCCATATCAAATCAGAGAATCTGTTGGACAGTAGCTAGTGGTGCCCGGATTCGGAAGGCCCGGCGCATAGCAACACCAAGCTCGATCGTCATTCTGAGAGCCGGGCGTGAAGTTCGTGGATAATAGGGGGAACAATACCATTGAGCACAAAACCCTTGACGAGAAAGGCATACTTGGTCAAGGCGTTAATTTGAGATTTGGATTCTAAAAAGTGAGAATTGAAAGGTTTTAGTTGGATACTTGCACCATAAACAGCTGAAAAAAAAAACCTAAATCCACAATATATCACATATTGTAATGTAGACAATTGACACTGTCTGGCACAACTACTTGCCGAAAAATGATATTACATTTTTCCCAAAACAAAATCATGATTTTATGACGCGGACGACGGTCATTTTCACCACACGGCTGTGCACAAAATACGCACTTTTCATTTCTTGTAAGATACCAGCTCTTTTCACAGCCACACTCCATCTCACAAGATAATAGTTACGCAGTGGCTGTTGTTACGGCAGTCGTCCGTGTGGTTCCCTGACTTGATTGTATTTCGTCAGCATTGCAGGCTGGTTGAACCAGTCTATTAGCTGATAGTCTGGTTCCAAGAGCTAAACATCCTGACAAATACTGTGAAGTCAGGGAACCACACGGACGACTGCCGTAACAACAGCCACTGCGTAATAGTTATGATCTACATGGTGTCACCGCAAACCTCCCCCATTGACCGGGTCAGTGCCCTTTAGTTTTAGGCAAGATTTAAATACCCTCACTGTAAAAGTCTTGGGGAATTAAACAACCAATTAAGCGGAAGCTTTGCGGTGACACCATGTACATGGACATGTATCTCGTGTGGTTCTGTCAAGAAGTGGAGCTCTTTTCAGAGCTCCACTTCTTGAACGAGAAGAAATATATGGATGATGGTGTCACCGCAAACCTTCCACTTAGGATTTCCACCATGCAAACCTTCAAGTCTTATCTAAACCACCAACTGTAATGTAGTGAAGTGCATGTTCTGTGCACAGTGCATGCAGTCACTGCCGACCGTCGTCCGATTGACAAAGTAATACGCGTCACAAAAATCATGATTTTTTTTTGATTTTTTTTTGGGGGGGTGGTCAAGTGGTTGTGCAAGACACTGTCGTTTCTCTACATCATAATAGTTGTTTAATTTGGATTCGGGGGGTTTTCTCGCCCTTTAATGGTGAGGGCATTAAACCAAAATCTGAATGGGCTTACCTCCATCAGCAGGGCAGTTGTGTTCGTGTCGACGTGAGACGGCCAGTTCCCCCGCTCCGGTCGTCTCCTTGCCCCGTGGATCGGGAGCGACTCGGGCGATGGGACCAGCCGTCTACCGGACAGGTTGTACCTGGGCAGCTGGGTGTCGCCCCTGACCCGCACCCGCCTGACCCGGGTCCGTGCCGAGTAGCGCCGGCAGCTGGGCCGGGCGATCACGGCCGGCTCCGACACCACCCTCCGCTGGGCCCGGATGGGACGGAGGCCGGCCGCGGTGTCCCAGATGAGTCTGCGGTGGGAGCGACAGGAGGACAGCGGGCCGGTGATGTTGGCCCCGGCCGCGTGCCAGGGGGTCGTGCGGGGCAGAGGGTAGACCCGGGCCAGGGGCTCGTCGGCCGGCGGGCTGGCGGGCTTGGCACGCCACTGACTGCGGGGCTGATGGGGCGGCTCCCGGAGTATCCTCAGGGGCACCTCCTCGCCGCCGCCGCCGCCGCCGCCGCCGGGCAGAGACTGCAGGCGGCTGCGGGTGGACTCCGCCACGGTCCGCCGGTGGAGTGTCTCGAATATCTCGTCGCGGGCCCGGTGGCTAGTCCGGCCGAAGGCAAAGTCGACCAGACCGCGCCGCCGGCACCGCTTCAGGTAGAGCACCCGGCAGTGGGCGATCAGGATGACCACCACCGCGAGAACCAGCACGGCCACCGTGATGCTGATGCCGTACTTGAACCAGAATTCCGCTCTCGGGGCGGGGCCGGGGCCGGGGCCGGCGCTAGTCCAGTCGGGCAAGGTGATGGTGGACGCCGGGCCGACATCAGGCCCGGGGGTCGTCCCGGCATGTCCCAGCGGCGTCGCGCTCGCGTTCATTCCAGCGGCCGCAGCTGATGATGGCGCAGTCCATGTCGTCCCCCGTCCCCGCCGCGAGGGAGCCGGGGTCGGCCCGGGTGGGTGGCTCAGCCCCTTCCTGGGCCGCGTCAGGGCGTCCAGAAGGCCCTGCAAGCTGCCCTCGGGGTCACCGGGCACTGCGGAACGAGGCAGCGGACTCAGCATGTCCAACCCGAAGAGTGAGCCGCTGCATTGCGTGCGCTGGGCCTCGCTCAGGTTGGAATCACAGTCTGGTTTATGAACGCCTTCAACGAGTCCCAAGATCACGTCGAAAGCGCTTGCGATAGGCAGGAAACAGACCGCCCAATCTTATCCCATTGAATTCCAGGAATGCATTGTGCAGGACCTTTCTTTGCCCCCCCCCACCCCCACCCCACCCCCTATTGACTGAGGACGGAACGCTGCATGGTCGGAGAATGTAGAATCCCACTTCCGTACTGATCGGCTTCCGCTAGCGGACCATCAGCGGGTATATACGCCGACGAATTGCCTGCAGACACGGCGCAGCTCGTACGGCGGTGCACGCTCAGTTCGGAAATGCTATAACGCGCCCTTGTAACATTTGCACGCCCAAGCAACATCATTCCCCTCGACCTCAACCCTTCCCACGAACAAGAATTTTGGTGAGAGTTTCGATGGTTCTGTTTATTTGTCTGTTCATTTGTTTGTTTGTGCAGGTTGTATTAAAAGAAGTCGCCAACTGCCTCGTGACATGGATGGCCAAAAGTATACGCACGAAATGTTGTCTTTGATAAAGTGGCCTCCATGGGTATTAAGATTCGTGTATTATTATTGTATTCTATAAATATCACAGTCAAGATCAAATTTCTGCTGTAATCTAGGGATCTGAAGTGTACAAACATATGTGACCCGGCACAACGACATGAGGAATATCCCACCAAAACACTTTTTGAGTAAACAACGCCTGAAGTTAAAGTATCTACACCATTCGATTACAAATCAATTTTCTTTTTTTTATTTTCGGAAATTTTAAGTATTAGAGGATATTATATTTTGATATAATTTGAGAGTTTATAGTAATACTCTTTTACACTATTAGAACATCTCAAAATCTCAAAAGTAGGGTTATTCCTCATTATGCTGTGCTGGGTCACATATTGGCAAGAATCTTGTTCATAGTGGAGTCAGAAATTGATATATTTTTGTCCCTGAGAAACTTTTCTTATAAAAAAATTGAGGACGCTATTGTAAGGTCTCAGGAACCCACAGTTTAAAAAAACAACGCAGTGGCTGTTGTTCCCTGACTTCACAGTATTTGTCAGGATGTTTAGCTCTTGGAACCAGACTATCAGCTAATAGACTGGTTCAACCAGCCTGCAATGCTGACGAAATACAATCAAGTCAGGGAACCACACGGACGACTGCCGTAACAACAGCCACTGCGAAAAAAACAAATATAAGAAAAACATTAACTTTCAAACTGCAAATTAATTCCTCTATGGATCAAGTTAATGATGAAAAAATCCTTCACTAAATGATTACGAAGCATACATTTCGCCAGTAAATCATTAGGTTTAGGGATAGGTCTGCAGACAAAAGATTTCAGAAACGTTTGTACACAACCAATTGAGTCTCTTTTGCATGATCATGACATCACACATTTGCTCATGAATAGTAACATTTCATTAGCATAAAAAACTGAAAAAATATGTGACCCGCCACAGCATAATGAGAAATAACCCCCACTTTTGAGATTTTGATATTTTCTGATGATGTGAAAGAGTGTACCATTAACTTTCAAATGACATCAAAATTTCCTTCACTACATTTACTTTCCGAAAATACCCAAAAAAAATATTTGATTTTTAATCGAATGGAGAAGATACTTTGACTTAAGGCGTTGTTTACTCGAAAAGTGTTATGGTGGGATATTTCTCATGTTGCTGTGCCGGGTCACATATATGCGACCAGAAAACGGGCACGAATGTCGCGTTTTAGAGGTGATTCTTATTTCTCAGTGGCGATAAGTCCCCCAAAAATCATGCAATTGGCAATTTCCAATATAGTAGGGTTTGCATTGACGCCATGTATAAGGTCTCTTAAAGTTCTTTTCAGAACCATAGGCACATACCTCTTCTTCAAGAGACCTTATGCATGGTGTCCCCGCAAATCCTCCTATATCGTTTCACCCACCATGCTTAGTTTAGTTTTAGTTTAGTTTATTTCTTTTCCACAGCATCAACCAACAAAGCACATATCACAGAATGTACATCACAAAGAATGAATAGGCAAAATTAATAGGGAAAAGACTGGCACATTAAGTGATAACTTAATATAAATAAACATGAATGTAATACTGCAGAGGGACCCATCAAGAAGCACAGCTTTTAAGTGTTGGGCCCCATTGCAACACTTGCACTGAGCCGGAAAAGGAATGTTCATGCTAATTTAGACCGTAAACGGTAGGGAGAGGGCTCAATGCAAGTGAAGCAATCAATCAATAGAACACTTATCCTTAGTATTAACACAAAACACATAGAAAACTATACACAAGGACTAATTAGATTGATGCAAAGCCTTATTAAGGGGAATGAAACCCAGAGAAAAATGGTGGCTTAGGCCCTATATATCATTCTGATTGGGTGTTAAAAACAACCTACAATTACCTCTGTGCTACTCACCTACGAGTTTCATCAAGAGGGAAAAATCAAGGAATTCGGACTCAGGGTTCGTTATACAAAACAAAATTGGCATGCACTGGTGTATGTAGACCAAAAAATTCACATGCATGTAAGTATGGCTATGAAAGCACCGAGGTGGACGTGGACGTGTTTTGGCTCCGACGAAGTCACACATTTCTCCGACGAAGTCACACATTTCTCCGACGAAGTCACACATTTCTCCGTCTGTTTCCTGTCTGAAACACAAGATTTGCTTGCTTCATTTGATACGCATCCGCTGCCATTGCTGAATCCTGTTGGAGCCCTGTTTGCGGGGTTTTGGGGTCATCATTGATGAACAGTTAACCTGGAAGTATCATATAACTGAAATTGAAAGTAAAGTCTCCAAAAGTATCGGGGTCATAAACATGCTTAAATACTTGGTTCCCTTTGAGGTACGCAAGACTCTATTCTGCACTGGTTTTTCCGTATTTGTCTTATTGTAATAATATTGTTTGGGGTAACACATTCCGTTCTAACTTAGCCAAGCTTTTTATTCTCCAAAAAAAGATCGTTCGCATAATTACAAAGCACCCGTACAGGGCTCATCATACGCATGGCTTATTTTGTGACCTAAATTTTTTGAATATTGTGAATATAAACAAATTCCAGCAATGCATATTTATATATGAGTACCTCAATGGCTTACTTCCAGATTTTATGCATGGCATGTTTAAACTCAACCATACTCTACACAGGTATATCACAAGATCGTCTGCTAATCTGCACATTCACTTGCCCAATCATAGTACCTCAGCGTTTCGACACTCTATCAAATTCTCCGGTCCAGCCAACTGGAACACCCTTCCACTTTCTCCCAGAAGCTCTACCTCGCTCAACATCTTCAAGTTTAAACTCAAAACCCACTTAAATAATCAAGCTTAATCTTTTAAACTGCTGTTTGTTTCTATTTTTGTTATCAGCGGTAACCCTGGATTCTTTGTTTGTCTGTCTCTCTCTCATTAACTGTCCTGTCCTTTTGTCAAGGCATACCTGACTCAAGCACCGGCTTAATAGGTCTTGCCTTTCATCTGTGGCCTTATAATGTATAAACAAGAATCACCTAGGGGCCTAAACTAAATACATGTACAGTCAACTTTTTTTTGTTATCTAGTCACCGAAGGTATATTGTGTTTTGTTTCTTAGTTTTTTCCTTTCTTACTGTCATGATCCCTCAGGCGATCCCTGAACTTTCTCCAGGGGCCAGATCAGATCTCCGTTAAAGGGGATGGGGACACGCCACGCGAACACTTCAGAAAGGGATGCACAGAACTAAGTTGCTCCAGTACCATCTCTTTATTACTTGATCTTGCACGTGTAGTACATGGGGAATTTATATATCAAAAAAACCCTGGCAAAGGAATAAGGGAATTTGGTAATAATTGGAAACCCAAAACACCTTGCCAAAATAATGAAGTTTAACTTTTTGTAAGGATGAATGCGTTCACATAATTATACATGTAGTAAATGAACTAGAACATGGTCTCTTACCCAGATGGAAATGGGACTACTCTTGGATTGATGGACACCAGGGGTTAGGGACAAAGTATCTGCCCACAAAGCAGTGCTAATAAAAGGAAGAATAAAGGAGGACAGTGACAGTGCCTGCTCAAATTGTCCCAGTGAAACACTGTCTGACACAGGGTGGTGGACAAATCATAAACGTTTCACTCACCAAAAGACCAGAGAATTTAGAATTCAATCAGTCTGCATCGCTGCCGCCAGCACTCTCTCCTTCCACGAACAGAACGATGGAAGAGTGCATCCTCCTCGGCAGACTCCCAAGAGCAAACTCACCAGTGACCACTCAAGACCAAAAGTCACAGGACTGCCAAAACCTCAAAAATCTCACTTCCACGAAAGAGGAGTGGTAACTAACATAGCAACCCCATCCTTCATCACCAACCCATGCTGACTCTCCAAAACAACCAACCAATAACCCATGAACAAAGGCATAGCAAGACCACTGTGTAGAAAACAGAGGTCATCATGACTCACACCCTACCAAGAAAAAGGGAACGAACACCCACAACTCAAGGAGAGACAGACAGAAAAGGGGAATGGAAAAGGGAGTGGACACCCACAACTCAAGGAGAGATGGACACCCACAAATCCAGATCCCCACATCTTCCCTGCTTAAGTGCCATGCGCCCACGAATGGTACAAAATAATCAGTCATTATACATTGTTCAACCTTGTAACCTTAAAATTAAACCATTATACTCAATCCAACACTTTTAAGCCTCTAATGGTAAACCACCTCAGAAATAATATCATTATAGAGAGTAAATAAATCATTGAGCACTAAAAGAGTAACTTGTATTCAATCCACTAAATCAATCAATGAAGTCATAAATTCATATTAACTGACAAAACACTACAATGTCACTTATACATCATAACACTTCATTATACATCATAACAAAACAATTTGAGAATAAAATAATAATCAACTCCATGCATCTAAACATATCTCGCAGAATGAGGTTCAAGCTTTGAAATGAATTGGAGCACACTTCGTAAAGTAGATAAACCTATCTCTCCATACAAACAACGCAACCACCACATAACTCATCATGTATCTTACACAGTGAATGATTAACATTTTTTTTAGAATGATTAGCCTAATTTTTCACTTGTCTCTACCCATGGGTATTCGGTCTCTAGTAATCTCTCTGGAAATTCACAACAAACCTCACAGCTGAGAAGTTCAATGGGAACTTGCCCAGTCAAAATAATACTAACTAGAGTACAATAACCAGCTATACATGGGATTATATCAAGTTTAACTTCAATGCAACATATGACTCACCCTAAACACCAGTTGTTTGATATTCAAACAGCAATGTTGAAAAGAAGAAAAGTAAACCAAAAAGAAAACAAAGATCTCAAAACTACATTAAAATAGAAGTTACAATAGAAAATACAAAAGGAGAGGCACCAGTAACAGGTGAAGATTTCCAAAGAAATATGCATTTTGAGGTGGGGTATACCCAGGTCTCGCAACGTATTTAGTACGAACAAGCAGCCCCAACACTGCATATATTCAGGGAAATCCTCCTACTGAACTAATTTAAACTGGTCCGTCTAATTTCTCCTTCAGACGTTCAGAACGTCTGAGTCCTGTATCAGATACACCACTACTTGCTGTGTGCTCAGGCACATAGGGTGTAGCACAAGGGTTTAGTCCTGAAGACTGAGAGGATGGCGCTTGAGTACAGGTGATGATCCAGTCATCTGAATCATCCAACTCTTGGTCCTCAGAACTTAATGAAGAGGTACCAAGGGTACTCAGCGAGGATTTTGGACACAAGGGAATGTCAATCTCCCCCCGTGGGTCCAATATCAACCGGTTGCGGTTGATCCACTTCTCTGTACCTCCTGTTGCAGGACGTACCGCATATAAGTCTTTCTCTTCATTACGGTTTACGACAATATACTGCTCAACACCATAATGATTTGAAAGCTTATGACGACTGGTAAAAGCACAGTTCTTAATCAGTACTCTGCTTCCCACAGGTAAAGGCTCTGCAAACGCATGCCTATCGTAGCGCTTCTTGCTCGAATCTGCTGATCTTTTAAGTCGATCACGCACAATCGCATACGACTTCTTCAACAGCTTTGACTGGCAAGCAATCGCATCTTCATCCCAGGACAAAGGCTTACACCCAAATAAATGATCAAGTGGTATTCTTGGCTCCCTACCAAACATCAATGAATAAGGCGAATAGCCAGTAACACTATGCGGTGTTGTGTTATACATAAACACAAGATGGGGAAGCATCTTAGGCCACTTGTGACGCTCACCCAAGGCAACCGATTTAATCAAGCCACACAAAGTTTTGTTAAAACGTTCTGCTTGCCCATTGCCCTGTGGGTGATATGGCGTAGTCCTGGATTTCTCAACTCCATAAAGTTCACAAAATTCCTTCACCAGTTTACTTTCAAAATTCCTACCCTGATCGGAATGAATGCGGGTTGGAATCCCATAATGAACAAACCAATTATCGTATAAAGCCCTAGCCACACGCACAGAAGTCTGATCACGGCAAGGAACAGCCATTGCCCATTTAGTGAAGGAGTCCGTCATTACTAAGACATCCTCACATTTACCTTGCCCAGGGTCAAGTTTAACAAAATCAATCGCTAAACATTCTAGAGGCTGAAAGGCAATCAAATGTCGCATAGGCGGACGAATGGTAGGAGTTGGAGCTTTGGCTGCCACGCAAGAGAAACAATTGGCAATATACTTCTTAATCTCTTTTCGAAATCCTGGCCAAAAGCAACGTGTCTTAATTAATCCAGTGGTTCTCCCAACACCTTGGTGTCCCCAATCATCATGGGCCAGCTGCAATATCTCTGCTTTCAATTTAGCTGGAACCAATAGCTGGTACAACTCACCAAGCCCAGGATCAAAAACCACCCGGTACAACACCCCTTGTCTCTCTCTTATCTTTGGCCATTCTTTCAACCAGCCTGCAACACCTGGTGTAGGCTTATCCTTGTGACTAACATCTTGTGCTGGGCTCCAATTTCGGACCCAATGCTCCCACACTTCACCGAGGGATTGGTCTTCATGTTGCATGCAGGATAAGTCTGTTACTGAATACCTGGGCAAAACACTGGAGGCCCCATCATCTATATAAGAAACCTCATTAACTGTCCCAGTAGATCCACTCATCCCTAGACTCCCTATAACCGGTAAAGGGGTACACTGCAAAACAGACCTAACTACTGTAGAAACATCCATCTCAGCATCATTTTGAGGATTTCGACTTAACGCATCAGCACACTTATTTGATCTGCCAGACCGATATCGAATTTCAAGATCAAACAATGCAAGTTGGGCTGCCCAACGTTGCTCAGTGGCACCCAGGCGAGCAGTAAGCAAGTGAACCAAAGGATTATTGTCTGTCCACACAATTGTATGTCTACCCAACAGATAATCTCGAAATTTCTCACAGACTGCCCATTTCAGAGCAAGCAGCTCAATCTTAAAACTGGACAAGTCTGGATACTTCTTCTCTGCCCCCCTGAGACCACGACTGGCATAGGCCACAGGGTGCAACTTTCCGTCCGTGCCCTCTTGAGAAAGGCATGCCCCAAGTCCCTTAAGGGAAGCGTCTATTTCCAAAACAAAATCTTTGTCAAATCTTGGATAAGCAAGAACTGGAGCCTTAGTAAGAGCAGCTTTTAAGACACAGAAGGCATCTTTTGCCTCATCTGACCACATATACTTTACTGGGGGGTTCCCTGCTTTTGACCCTGCCTTACCCACCAGTGCATGAAGCGGACCAGCAATTTGTGAAAATCCCTTTACAAACCTACGGTAATACGATGCCAAGCCTAGAAAGGATCGCACTTGTTCCATGTTCGAAGGAGTTGGCCAGTGTAAGATCCGGTCTATTTTTCCTGGATCTACTGAAATTCCCTCTCCACTAATGACATGTCCAAGATGACAAACAGACTGTTGCAGGAGCTTACACTTAGCCCCATTCAATTTCAATCCATTTTTCTCCAACCTGCCAAAAACTGTATCCAACCGACCCAAGTGTTCCTCCCATGTTCGAGAAAACACCAAGATATCGTCTAAATAGAGGACCAACTGAGAAAAATTCAAGTCGCCAAAAATAGATTCCATAATTCTCTGAAAAGTGCTCGGACTGTTCACGAGTCCTTGCGGCAATCTCAGGAACTCATAAAGGCCCCAGGGGACCCTAAAGGCAGTCTTGGCTATAGAGTCAGTGTGCAAGGCCACCTGGAAATAACCATGAGCCAAATCTAAGGAGGTGAACCATTTCGCTCCCTCCAAGGACTCTAAGGTCTCCTCTATGCGCGGTAATGGAAAGGAATCTTTGGTGGTCTTTGCATTGACCTGGCGATAATCGATACAAAGTCGATACTTCCCAGTCTTCTTCTTAACTAACACAATAGGGCTAGCGTAGGGACTAATAGATTTCCTAATAACACCTCGGTCTAACAAATCTTGAAGAAGTTGCTTCACTGCAATGACACGATCAGGAACCACACGCCTATAAGGCAAGCTCACAGGCTTGTCATCAGAAAGGTTAATTTCGTGTGGAATAAGACTACAGAAACCCAAGTCATAAGGGCCAGTAGAAAAAGCACCTTCGTGTTTCTTAATGAGTGACGCAACTGCCTCTGCCCCCTCTAAGGGTAAATCCCGTAACGAAATCCCCGGAGGCAAACAGTAAACCGAACCGTCTTGAAATCTGAATGATTCCCGCTCCCCTTCAAGTGGGTCCTCCTCTGTATCATCAATCTCTTTAGTCAAAGGTACCTCAATATCAACATGGTCATCAATGATTACTTGGTGGACATCGACGGTTGCATTCTCTAGAGTTGCTTCCACAATTTGTGGCTCATCCCTGACCATGACAGTTGAAACAGATGCAATTGCCTCAAGGGCAGGAATAGTCAAACATTCGGCACCAGAATTGACTACAAGCACCTGGACATCAGAGCCCTGCAGTGTTTGGACACCCTCCACTACTGGCCATTTCTTGGTTTGCTTCCCCAATTCACACCTACCAGTCAAACAAGGCTTTAACATAAATAAGTTCACCTTGGGACCATCTGTCACTGGTCCAACGCTGCAGGTTACTAATTGGGCACTATGTGGAGGAAGAACTTCACATTTCAGAGTCCTTGCCATCATAACACTAGACTGAGGCTCCAATGTTTCTTTACAAGTAGCTCCAATCGACTGGAACCAGCGCAGTGCAAGGTCCACCTCTGAACTGTTGTCAGTGGGTTCATAATGACCCAATCGAGCAGCCAATGCTCGCAAAACATTGCAGCCTAACAGAACTGGATATTTATTACTGCGCATCCCGTCCGCCGGGGAATTACACCCTGACACCAAAAAGCTACCAGACATTTCTTGCCCAAACACCTTAAGGGGAGCCTCTAAATACCCCTCTACAGAAATTTCCAAACCATTTGCACCCATAAGTTTTACAAAAGTGCCCACCTGATCCAAGTTCCCTGCTTTTTCCGCTAACTGGGAATGATAAAAGTCAGAGGAGATAAGGGACGTTTCTGCCCCAGTATCGAGAACACTTTCCACAGGGACACCATACAGCCATATCGTTGCTGTCGGACTCTTAGAAAGAAGTTTGTTCCGATCTTCTACCGTGATCAGACGGTCAATTTCAATTTGGGTTGACATGGGCTCCTGATTGTTGGGCACACCCTGCCCCTCCGCCACGGTGCCCTCTATGACGGAGGTGCAGCGTTTCCCGACGGCTTGTCTGATTTCGGGGAATCTTTTGCATTGGCCTTAAGCTTTCTGAAACACCGCTCCTCTACATGCCCCCTCTTGTGGCAGTAGGAGCACTCGGTGAGGTTGCGTCGTGCCTCACCAGGGTTGCGACCTTGCGCATGTCCACCAGTGGGCTGAAGGAACGAGACAACCTCCCCCAATTGACGGGAAAGATGAATCTGTTGCTCAACAAGGGCCTTAAGAGCTACTTGGATCTCTTTCTGCCCCTCAAGAAGCTGAGACCACTGGTCTGAATGGGTAGGCACATACCTATCACATGACAGTTTGTCAGTCGTCTTCTCAACAGCAAGAACATCTACGCTCATCCCCTCGTCACCATCATCAAAAATCCTAAGAGCTTGTTCCCTCAGCTCATAAAAAGATAAGCCTCCATTAGCCATATTAAGCCTACGGAGCTCCCGTTTAACAGAAGGGTCACGCACTCCCTTCACTAACTGTTCCTTAAGGGCACTTTCCTTGAGTTGCACCAAGGCTCCCTTGTCTCGGATACCCTCTGCAGCCAACTCCATCCGCCCATACAGACTCATAAGAGCCCTGCTGAATTCAGCCAGGGTCTCTCCACTCTCTTGACAGCGGCCATAAAAAGCCGAATGGAGAGATTGCACGGTCTCCGACCGTCCAAATCGCTTTGACAGCAGCGCGCACACACTGTCAAAATCCTTGCGCTCTTCTACAGGACTAAACTGTACCTCTTCCTTTGCTTCCCCACCCAAATGATCGAGGGCCAAGTTTAGAAGTTCACTATCAGGAAGGCTCAACTGCCGCCCATAGGTTTCAACCTCCGAAACCCATTCCTGAAGGGTGGGGTCACCCACCTTACGAGATACCCCAACAAACCTTCTTAGCTTAACAGTGGGGGTGCGTTGGAAACGCAGGCTTTGGAACGCACTGGCTAAGGTATCTGCTAAAGCCCTGTTCGATTGAGTGATAACATCCGCTATGTTCTCCGGTATCGCCATGTTGCTAATTTACTAGACCCAAGGAGGATTGTCAAAATCAAGTACAAAAGACCTAAGAAGTGCACGAATGAGCCGTGCACAAAAGCAAAAAGCGCTTGACAAAAATCAATCCTAAAAGGTTTAGCAAAGAGTCTAAAAAGCTTACCTAATAACAGAATACCCACACTCATCGACTCAATACATACATTGCCTAGTTCAGTGGTTCATCGTTAAAGACATAAAGAGCAACTAAATAGTTAGACAAAAACCAGCTACATGTTTGCTCCACGCGTCAAATTTCAGGCACTGTACCGATATTCGGTAAAAAAATCAATTATACATGGATAAGGTCAACTGAGTAGAAAGGAGAAAAAGATCCCAAAGAATACATATCTCCACGCTAATTTACAAAGACCAAAGTGTGTAAAAACACAACACAAAATCACATCTGGGGTTTATATGTAGTACAAGAAGTGCGGTAGACTATTCCCTCATCCTGTCTACGACGCCATTTTCTCTGTCATGATCCCTCAGGCGATCCCTGAACTTTCTCCAGGGGCCAGATCAGATCTCCGTTAAAGGGGATGGGGACACGCCACGCGAACACTTCAGAAAGGGATGCACAGAACTAAGTTGCTCCAGTACCATCTCTTTATTACTTGATCTTGCACGTGTAGTACATGGGGAATTTATATATCAAAAAAACCCTGGCAAAGGAATAAGGGAATTTGGTAATAATTGGAAACCCAAAACACCTTGCCAAAATAATGAAGTTTAACTTTTTGTAAGGATGAATGCGTTCACATAATTATACATGTAGTAAATGAACTAGAACATGGTCTCTTACCCAGATGGAAATGGGACTACTCTTGGATTGATGGACACCAGGGGTTAGGGACAAAGTATCTGCCCACAAAGCAGTGCTAATAAAAGGAAGAATAAAGGAGGACAGTGACAGTGCCTGCTCAAATTGTCCCAGTGAAACACTGTCTGACACAGGGTGGTGGACAAATCATAAACGTTTCACTCACCAAAAGACCAGAGAATTTAGAATTCAATCAGTCTGCATCGCTGCCGCCAGCACTCTCTCCTTCCACGAACAGAACGATGGAAGAGTGCATCCTCCTCGGCAGACTCCCAAGAGCAAACTCACCAGTGACCACTCAAGACCAAAAGTCACAGGACTGCCAAAACCTCAAAAATCTCACTTCCACGAAAGAGGAGTGGTAACTAACATAGCAACCCCATCCTTCATCACCAACCCATGCTGACTCTCCAAAACAACCAACCAATAACCCATGAACAAAGGCATAGCAAGACCACTGTGTAGAAAACAGAGGTCATCATGACTCACACCCTACCAAGAAAAAGGGAACGAACACCCACAACTCAAGGAGAGACAGACAGAAAAGGGGAATGGAAAAGGGAGTGGACACCCACAACTCAAGGAGAGATGGACACCCACAAATCCAGATCCCCACATTACATTATAACGTCATGAATGAAAAATAAAT
This sequence comes from Luidia sarsii, assembly GCA_949987565.1. Taxonomy (NCBI): domain Eukaryota; kingdom Metazoa; phylum Echinodermata; class Asteroidea; order Paxillosida; family Luidiidae; genus Luidia; species Luidia sarsii. The sequence goes on from OX465113.1 coordinate 16,196,891, forward strand.
GTTTAATAATTAATAATTAATGCATCAGGAAAAACCTACATGCACCAAACTTTTGCAAATACATTTACGCGTGCTTTACACACAGGTAGCAATTCCTAAATTTGGTGCAGCAACTTTTTGATTTAAAAAAACAAAACAAATGCATTTCTAAAATCCATGTGTGTGACTTTCTTTTTTTCCCCAGATAATGATTATTTCAATAAAGGTATATTTCATGGCGTTTTTCTTATAATTAAACGTAAAGTTATGTTTATGTTTCGATGTTTCATGTAATTGTCGTAACGTTCTTTAAAAAGTGATTCTGACACTCAAACAGATGCACCGCGAGGTAAAGTATCCAACCACCGTGTACAGGGAAGTCAGTGAACTAGACAGAGGCCCCGCTGGATGGAAGAGAAATTCTCATTGGTCTGTTTTAGAACTTTGAAGGATTTGGGCATTTTCGGGGGCGTCACATTTTGTGGTACAAAATTAATCGCTAGATTCAAAAGTGCAATCACGGTCCGACCTTAGCGGTCACGCTCGCCAAAATAATGCGAGTGAAAACTCCCGCGAACCATAAAGGTACATGTAATGATGTACATGTACATGTAGGAGCGGACGACCCAAAAATCCTGTCAGTAGTCCGGCCGGCGAGTGAAAAAAGACAAGATATTTCGTCTGATCATGGTCCTATGATGATTTAAGGCTGTATGGAATAATTCTTTCCGGTCTTTCTGTCATCCCTTCGCCGGTTGCAGCGTCTCACAAATACTTCTCATGCTGCAGACTGCAGCGTATAGTAGCGCAGCGCACGCGTATGCAGCCATGCGGCCGCTGTGCACGTGTACAGTATCCAGTACAGTGTGTGCAAGGACGTGCTGTGTCATGTTGCACTGCTGCGCGTAGTCTGGTTTCGGCCCTACTGGTCATGTAGTCTCGATATGGCTTTACCTAGAGGCGGAAACCATACCTAGACTTGCCAACCTCGCTAACGTCGCGAATCGGTCTAACTAAAAATGCACTACTTTCATCGTTTGTCTCCGAATGTTGTTTCCGCGTAATTTGATGCTATTCCCCTGAAGTCGAGAGTAATATCGACCAGTTTGAACAATGTTTACAGGGTACGCTCGGCGGTCGAAAAACGCAAATTCTGCTTGACTAGCCCGGCCGGTGAGTAAAACAAGAAAGAAAATCCCTGGCATTGGCAATGTACACAATGAAGGGGGAACAACGTCGTACATGTACTGTATAATTTTTTTATGTACATGTACAGTACATGTACGACGCGACGACACCCGGTCGGCACGGCGTGTGTATTCCGAATCTGCTGCGATTGATACTTACAAGTATGGGTTTTAATTTGATATAAAAGAAATAACACACTTGTCCATGCTTGTACTATCTGGTCAAGTATTCAACCAATTTTATTTTCAGTCTCACTTAAAAATGAGTATTCTGGTGGTTAAAAAGTTACATGCACGTCGTTGCATGCTGAAGAAAAAGCTAGGTGCACAAGCAAAAACCTACATGCACTGGTGCATGCGTTCACCCGGGTAAATTGACCCCCGATAATTCGGTCGAATTCGTGTTCCCGCAAACCACCAGTCGCTGCGGGGGTATGACATCGCAACGGAAAACTCTCCTTCCCAGAGATCTGCGCGTGAATCGTGATAATATTCACGTGTGAAGCACGTGCGCGTAATAGGCCTATTAAAGACTAATAGGCCCCCTATTATATGTAATAACGGGCATTCGCAGCGCACTCGTATCCGCCTCAGCAGGAGATAAGACGTTCATGGCGCAGTACAAGAAAAAACGTCAAGAAAAAACACATTAATAAAGGCCCAATATAACATTGGGAAGAGTGGAAAACATCGATGTCCACAGATTTCCTATTAATTTACACAGTTGAAGGTCATGATAGGATCCTCATGTTGAAATCTTACGGTCTGGGATGCGGTATCTCTCGAGAAATCTTCACTCAAACATCGACAACTAGTTTATTACTCGCGAGTAATAAACTACTTCTTACACTACAGAAAACCGTGACGGTTTTTGCCTTTTTCTACTTTCTCAGATTACCATTTGAGCTAAAAAAAAACTTTGCAAGGTTTCTTTTTCGGAATGTTTAATGGTTGAACGCCAGAAGGCTACGCCCATCGTAGCGAAGGCCAAGCAACCGCGCACGTGCGAACAACGTGCCACGATCGCCCACATGCCGTGCGCGTCCACTGTACGCACGCCACCACCGAGAGCACTTCTCTCCGTTGGACTTTGGTTTTGGAAAAGGCCACAAATGTACATTTCCTCTCTCGCCAGGGTATCGAGAGTAAGAATTACAATGAACGTATAAACACCGCTTGACCATATTTAAGGATAAAACTCGGGTTTGCAAAGGAATTGCCTGGTGCATAGGGTAATTATTATACGAAACAAAAGTAATTACAACGGAAAGTGTGCGGTAAAGAATACCAAATTTAAAACGTTATGTCGAACACAAAATGGCGGCAATTTGTCGGACCTTGAATCGCGCGTTGTGATTGGTCAATTATTTGCATCAGGGTGCAGAACACTAAATAGAGCTCCCATAGAACACTGTACAAATTTGGTTTCGTTGAGTTGGATGACGAAAGAGAATAGGTGTGGCTACACGGTCTAAAGAGTCGCATTCCAATAAGAGCGCTATTGGCCACACTACATTCCCTTGCATTGTTATCCAATCAGGGGTCGATTTCACGAAACTCGTCGTAACTTACGATCAATCGTAAGACTTACGATGTATTACAGCCTTACGATCAATCGTAGCGCTTCGTGAAATCGACCCCAGGCGTGCTAGTATAAGAACGAGTGCATACAAGGCGTGCCCACTTCAGGTCTTTTCTGCTGCCGGGTAACGACATACGTTAAAAATGGAAATGGAGAGTCAAGAAGGGTCTACGGAGACCTTAAGTTCGGAGCTTCTCTTCCAGAAGTTTCAATCATATTTCGACCGAAAATTCGAAGCACTAGCGGACTCTTCGAAGATCCATGACGAGCATAGCAGTCTCAAGGAAATAAAGAACCAACTCGAATCGAAGGAACTGACCAAGCCTGGGAATTCTGCTCAGTTCACATTTTGCGGTAGCATTGAGATAGCTCTAGACAAGATCAAAGTTGCATTGCTCAAAAAATGCGATATACAGAAAGCTATAGAGGCTATACAAGAAACAGAAGAGCTTGTCGCTGACAGAAAAAGAAAAATTAAAATAGCAGACTCCAGCAAAGCCGGTTGGATGACTGTCCAGAAGTTGGAAAATGGAGCAGACAGCAAGAACCAATCTGCAGAGCAGTTGAAGAGAGTTCAGATAGCCGAGGACCAGGCAGCCAAGGAGCTGGAGAGCCGGAAGAAACAGAAGCGGACAGAAACCTTCCCCCGAGACCGATTACAACAAGATGGCCTGTTTAATAAGGCTAATTCTGCAGACTACAATCTTTTTCGAGGTACTGTTCGATTCTACAGTTGTTTTCTTTGTCTAAATTTCAAATGAGGCCAGATACGGCCCTGTCCCATGCTATAATAAAATCTTGAATACAAAGTTAAATGTGTCCTCTTGAGTCATTCAACAAAGTGAAACTGTTTTTCGTGCGTATGAGCGAAGCGAAGGAGCACGAAAATTTGGTTTCGTTGAGTTGGATGACGAAAGAAAATAGGTGTGGCTACACGGTCCAAAGAGTCGCATTCCAATAAGAGCGCTATTGGCCACACTACATTCCCTTGCATTGTTATCCAATCAGGCGTGCTAGTATAAGAACGAGTGCATACAAGGCGTGCCCACTTCAGGTCTTTTCTGCTGCCGGGTAACGGCATACGTTACGTTCAGCTCTCAAAAAAACCAAAAAAAAAAAAAAAAAAAAAAAAAATTGCTCGTTTTTTTTAATTCCCCAGGCTTGCCAAGTGATGTCTGCTTTAAGTCCCAAATGGCAGGCCACTGGGCTCGTGAATGTCCCTTCTTCCGTGGTCAGTCCATGCCTTCAAAAGTCAGACCCAAGGCCCAATACGAAACAATTTTTTGATGTACCCAACATAAGCAAAAATATATGTTGTGATGCCAGCGCTCTTGGATCGGGTGCTATAATCTGTAACGACACACATAGCTGCCAAGAGTTCGACTTGGAGAGAATTAAACACAATCCTATTCGCCCTGAAATCTTTCCTTCCAATAATTTCTAATTCCCAACTCAAGGTGTTCACAGACAGTCAAGCTGCAGCTCGAATAGTGGAAGTAGGAAGTATGAATTTGGAATTGCAGAATCTCGCAATTACTATTTTCAATTTGTGCTCTGAAAATGGTATTCCACTTGAAATTCAATGGATTCCTAGATCTGTCAATGAACAAGCTGATTTTGTGAGTAGACTTATTGATACTGATGATTTCCGACGAATTGTTCAATACTATGAGTGAATTGTGGGGCCCCTTCTCCGTTGACTGCTTTGCCTCGTATTATAATAGTAAATTGCCCCGTTTCTTTTCTAGATTTTGGAATCCAGGTACTTCAGGGGTTGATGCGGGGTTGGTCCGGGGAAAACTGCCTCCTAGTTCCCCCTGTCGTCCTTATCCCTAGTGTCCTTAAACACATTCTTTTAAGGGAGCCCTCGTCTTTCCCTGTTGGCCGTCCTCTCCTTTCTGGCCTATACTCTGGTCTGGTTATAACAAATGGATTAAGGACTCCTATCCGTGGAAGGTCGCAATGCCTTGCAATTAGGAAGAAATAAGAACTCTCTGTTAGATTCTTCAATTTTCAACAGTGCCATAGCAATCACATATATGGATTGTACCAATTAACCTAAAATGTGTTTTTTCTTCTTTCTTTCTTTTTTAAATATCTTAGGTCATAATTATACAGCCGACGTTTTTGGTCGAATTTCCCTCACAAGTTGAGAAAAATCAAGATGACCATGTTTGAAGATGTCTTACTTTCTAAAGCGGAAGGTACAGCAAATAGCTATCTTTACAAATGTAGACAATTTTTCTCTTGGCTAAAAAACCTGAATTTTGGACTTGAACTACCAATTCACAGTGAAATCATAGCTGCTGTTATCGTTGATAAAGCCGCTCATGCCCAGTCTGATAGCTCAGTCGTCACCACGGTATCAGCCATTAAATGGCTTCATTCTGTAGTAAATTGTATTCCGAACCCAGTTAACTCGCCGATTGTGCAGCAAATATTGATAGCTGAGAAAAGAATATTGCACAAACCACCTACCCACAAAGAACCGCTTTCCTTAGATATTGTTAAATCTATAGTCTCTCACCTTGGGAATGAAAACAGCTCTTTAATCCAGTTGCGAACTGCCTGTTATGTATCCCTGAAATTTACTCTTCTTTTTCGACACGATGAAATCGCCCAACTAAAAGCTAGCCACATGACAATATACCTGAGAAGAATGCTCTTAGCATTTTCATTCCTCGTTCAAAAACCGATGTTTTTAGGGATGGGAATATCACTTTTATTTCCGACACCGATGATGATTATTCTCCAGTTCGTATTTTAACGAAATACATGTCATTGTGCAACTTCAATTTTGGAGATGATGTTTTCCTGTTCACAGCCCTTTCTCCCCAAGTCTAATTCATATAAACCAATAATAAACAGACCGCTTAGTTACACCAGATGTAGGGAACTGTTCTTAGAAGCACTATAAAAGAAAATTGGAGTCGAAGACCCTAAATGGTTTGGTTTACATAGCATGAGATCCGGCGGTGCCTCTCACCTTGCCTACCAAGGGATTTCGGAAGAAAATATAATGATGCTAGGCAGATGGAAAACAGCTACAGCGAAGAACCGCTATATCAAAACAGATATTGATCAGAGATTATGCATTTCAAAAAAGCGTCTACAATAACGAGACTGGCCTTGTAGATGCATATTATTTTGAAGCATTGAAAACATAAAATTATCCTGACTGGTGATCTGCAATTCCAGAAAAGTTATAATGTCTTATTATTTAATGTAAATCCTTGATATTGATGTAATTCGTGGTAAGATACTCCTATTTAACGCCGATTATAACGTATGAAGGAAGATAGCAATTCCCCCCAAAAAAAACCAAAAAAAAAACCAAACAAACAAACAAACAAACAAGGGTTTGGGTTCCAAGGTGATACTGAAGTTCAGTTGAATTGACTATATTTCATGTATAGAAATTACTGTGTTTTCTAGTACAGTTTTGCACAACGATTGACCGAGTGTGGCCCCCACGGACAGATATTTCCGGACAGATACTCCGAAGAGCCTCGAGGGCTTAAGTTCTAAGGTGGAACTGAAGTTCAATCGTATTTACTCTACCTTTCTCATGTATAAAAAAGTTACTATGTTTTTCTAGTACGGTTTTTGCAATACTGATTGACCAAGTGTCGCAACCCCCCCCCAAAAAAAAAGGGAGTTTATTTCCGGACAGATACTCCGAAGAGTCTAGAGGGCTGACGTTCTAAGGTGGAACTGAAGTTCAATCGTATTCACTCTACCTTTCTCATGTATAAAAAGTTGCTATGTTTTCTAGTACGGTTTTGCAATACTGATTGACCAAGTGTCGCAATAACAACAGCAACAACAACAACAAATAGGAATTTATTTCCGGACACATACTCCGAAGAGCCTAGAGGGCTTAAAGTTCGTGCATAATCCCCGTCCCCGCCCCAAAAACAAATGATTATTTTCAACCTCATGCCTTACTATAGACAGACTTCGTACAATAACAGGATAGAAAGCAAATTGTATGATACCCGGCGGCCAGATACGGCCCTATCCCATGCTATAATAAAATCTTGAATACAAAATTATATGTGTCCTCTTGAGTCATTCAACAAAGTGAAACTGTTTTTCGTGCATATGAGCGAAGCGAAGGAGCACGAAAAAACACTCACTTTCAAAGCCAATTATCCCATGCCCAAAAGTCTCTCAGTTCTTGTAGCTATACTTAAAATTGTAGTTTGGACTTTCATCTCTCAGATTCTTTTCAATTTTAGTGCCCTTAGCCGATTAGATTTTTTGCTAATTACCCCCAGAAAAAAACACCCCCAAAATGTCTAGTCGTCCAAGCCGAATTTCTGCAAGGATTTTGAGATGGACCCCTCCACTTCTGCAGCCAAATAGGGCCACATTTAAAGCCAGATATGGTCCAAATTTCACACCAAATTGAAGAGTGAACCCCCAGGTTGTCTTAAGCTTCACTTGTTCTACAATGTATCAGTTAATTAGCCTCCAAAGACCCCTTATTAAAAAAAAAGTTGTGGGTACACACTTTATGATAATCAGCTCGGCGGATCCATCTTGGATGGATTTTGTGTGCTGCACCCCACATGCCGTGCGCGTCCACTGCACGCCCGTCACCACCGAGAGCACTTCTCTCCGTTGGACTTTGGTTTTGGAAAAGGCCACAAATGTACATTTCCTCTCTCGCCAGGGTATCGAGAGTAAGAATTGGGTGTATTGGAGTATTGACACCACTTCCGTCTAGTCGCATCAGGCAATTATCAGTGGTAGGGCGCCCTCAATCGGTCAGAACCCACACCCTGTTCGAGTGCCCGGACCTTGAACCGCCTGGAGATGCCCACAGTAGTAATTTTATGGAGCTCACCAACTTCGCGCGGACACTGTCACATGGCTGCATGAGCTGCGTGAAATTGTAGAGTGGTCAGCAAATCGTACGAAAGAAGAAGATACTCGCACAGTCTAGCATGCACTGCATAATACTCAGTGTTTTGCTTGAATGCTTGCTTGAAAATTCAATAGCACTCAGACAGCACCGGACGAATACGAACCCAACGACGCCTGCTTTCTAATGCCTACTTTTCACTTTCTTCCTTACGTAAGGTGGGTTGTGGGGTACTGGAACAATGGGTGGGTACTCAGAACAATGGGCCCGCTCCTTGTGGGGTACATTGTTGGTACCCCATAAGGTTTTCACGAAACTAGTTATTTGGAATTAACTCAAAAAGGAGGAATTTCCGAGGCATGTTTATCCGTCGCAAACAGAACTATATTATATAAGGGACGTTCGCTAGAACTTAGGAAAGTGATTCTGGTTCGAAAGGGAGCGATTTGAATTAGGCTTTTCTGGGAGTATTTTTTTAGTACACGAGAACAAAGGAAATACCCCACAAGTATACGCGTGTAAGGGGGTGTGTGGGTGTGTGTGTGTGTGTGTGTGTGTGTGTTGGAAATAGACTACAGTTGTGTGAACATAATGGACGTATACAGCCCCTACACAACTGTGTAAGATTGAGAACCAGAAAATGTTCACAGATTTACATGAATTGAAAAACAAACAATTTGCAAACTGCTATTCTGACTAAAATTACCAAAATGCAAATCTCAATTTAGTGGGCCTGACGTTTTGATCCTAGCAGGACCTTTCTCAAAGGCAGATTTACATGAAACTTAAATAGTTTGAAGATGGTTATGGTGGAAACCTCGCACTGAAATATTTCTGCCTAAAATGCTGTACCGGTATATTTGAAGAAAAGAGTAAAGAAATCGTCTACGTGTCACCCCTATAAAGATCTAAATGATTTTTCAGAACAATTAGTTGAATGCTGCATTTTCGCCACACGAATGAACAGGTTTTTTCACTATCTTCTCGAGACTCGGTTGGCGGATTGAGCTGAAATTTTCACAGGTGTGCTATTTCATGCATATGTTGGATCAGACAACGTATGGATGCCATTCTTTGACCTCAACCAATGTTGTGTAGGACCTTTCAGGGCGCACTATTGTGAATCGCCCTTATGTTGTTACCTCGGCCAATGTTGTTTTATCCCTTTAACCCTGCAGAAGTTACGTTACACGTCGTCGGAGTAGAGCACTAAAAAAATCTAATAATTGGAGGATTTCAAAATTTAGCGGGCCTGACGTTTCGATCTATAGCTGGACCTTTCTCAAAGGTCCTGCTAGGATCGAAACGTCAGGCCCGCTAAATTTTGAGAATTGCATTTTGGTAATTTTAGTCAGTAAGCAGTTTGCAACATTTTTGTATATCACTTTAATTATTCAGCGAATTGGCAGTGCATTGTTCTGTAGGCCTATGTAGGATCCCCAAAATGATAATAGTCAATAATCATATCATTATACCATATGTGACCCGGCACAACGACATGAGGAATGTCCCATCAAAACACTATTTGAGTAAACAACGCCTGAAGTTATCTTCACAATTCGATTACAAATCAATTTTCTTTTGTTTTTATTTTCGGAAATTCTAAGTATTAGAGGATATTATATTTTGATAACATTTGAAAGCTAATGGTATACCCTTTCACATCATTAGAAAAGCTCAAAATCTCAAAAGTGGGGGTTATTCCTCATTATGCTGTGCCGGGTCACATATGCCAACGACGACTGGATGACAAATTCAAGACAATTAAAATAAATCGTGGTGTTTGTTACATTTGTATGCGTCTGTCGACTTGTTTATTATTGGTGAAACGATGGGGAGACGAATAATTATGCGTCGTGTCCAAACAAAGTGGGCTCTTATTTTGAGATAACCTCGTGTCGATTCTGCTGCATCATTGAGTTGCCAATCAACCCCAGGGGATATCTAGGAAAAACAAGGACCTCGTCAGCACACCGCCACCAGGCAGCGTGGCCGGTGCACGATGAGTCTGCACACGTACGCACGTCGTAATCAGAAACAAAAAAAGCATAATAACGCTTTTCCCAGAGGGGTGCTTCTTGATATTTCCATCACCATGGAGACCGCATGGAAGACGCGTGGCAGCAGTAATGAGTTGACTCAGTGTCTACTTCATTTCGTCTTTACTGTCGTGCTGCCATGGTGATCGGCGCCCATTTGACTGTACGCCATGGACAGATCAGACCACCTATATCAGCAGTAACAAAGAATAGCGTTCGGTCATCAATGTCCGTGCTGTTTGGCCACGGGTTTGTCCTTGCCGTTCTGCCCGTGCTTAGAGACGCTAACGCCCTGCGAGGATGGAAACGTCAGGCCCTCCTAAAGCATTCTAGTCTTTCGATGGGGGTCGATCCAGAAGTCAGTCACCATTTCCGAGCCATCTGTTTGGCACAAACAAAAACATCAATCAAAGCGCGGTACACTACACATCCCGGCGTCCCGTCCTGGCCTTCCCGGCCCTTCCGTCCCTTATTCCGTCCCTAAACCTGAAAATAATGTCATCAGGCCCTCTTTCTTTCCTGTTTTCTGTGTGGCCTTCCCAGTCTTTGCCGGGGTCGATGCCGAAGTTGCATCTCTTTCTCTCTCTCTCTCTCTCCCTCTCTCTCTCTCTCTCTCTCTCTCTCTCTCTCTCTCTCTCTCTCTCTCTCTCTCTTCTGAAGGTCAACGACCCGCCCTTTATCAGCTCTCTGTTTGCATAAACAATGACATCAATCATTGCGCGGTATATACACTAACGCGATCAGTAGCATACAGACCTGATTATGGTCAATCTCAGTCGACTGCAATAAACATGTATACCTACAGAGCGTTACGGATATGGAAAACAAAATAGCACGGTGACTCGTGGTCTCTGATGAGAGGCCGCGACAAGTCTAAAATATTCCATGTTCTTTGAATTCTTAAAATTTAGTGGGCCTGACGTTTCGATCCTAGCAGGACCTTTCTCAAAGGCAAAGAGAAAGGTCCTGCTAGGATCGAAACGTCTTTGAGAAAGACGAATCTGCCTTTGAGAAAGGTCCTGCAAGGATCGAAACGTCAGGCCCACTGAATTTTAAGATTTACATTTTGGTAATTTTAGTCAGTAAGCAGTTTGCAACATTTTTGTATATCACCATGTTCTTTCTGTTTTATGAGTGTACTGGGCATAGAATCTCTTGGTCACCGTAGTAATGCTGTCCGTCTAAGCCGTGAGAAAATGTGGATGAAGCATCTTCGGACTATTCAACCACATGGTCTCAACATCCAGGAGGGTAATGACTAACACCATGCAGCTTTCTGACAATCCTTCTTTTGTGTTCACTCCTTCACACTTCTCTTTTTGATCTTTCCCCCTCTTGTCACTAATCCCTACCCTACTCCTTGCCCTGCTCTTTGATCTTTCCCCCTCTTCTCACTAATCCCTACCCTACTCCTTGCCCTTCCCTTTGATCTCTCCCTACCAGCTTCACTCTTTGTTCTTTGTTTCTCATCCGTGTCCTATTCACTCTCTCCCCCCTTCCTTCGTGTACATGTATCTGTTTTGTCCTTGTCACTCTGCCTTTGAGAAAGGTCCTGCTAGGATCGAAACGTCAGGCCCACTAAATTTTAAGATTTACATTTTGGTAATTTTAGTCAGTAAGCAGTTTGCAACATTTTTGTATATCACCTTCTTTCTGTTTCCCTATTTCTACTTGTCTTTTATAGCACCCCCATATGAAATAAATATTTCATAGCCAGGCCTATTGCATGATTATTATTTGTTACAAAAGAGATGTATGATGTTAAAAGTACACAAAGGGAAGGACACTCACTGACGTAATTTGGAACTATAAACATCTTCTTCCTGTGATCCCCGAACTGCTGTAGCCTCGCCTAAAACTAATAGATGTCTGCACAAGAGATAATGTGATTACTGCAGATATACGGCAATTAAAGGTATACAGAAATAGTATTTGAATAAGAGCCGAAAACTCTTCTCAGATAATGTTCACCGAAAAATAATCAATACAGGCATGATTTTTTAGATAATTTCGCCCCAAACGTTGAAAAATGTCCATGTTCGCCCCACCCCCAATTCCCCCTGCGATTGAAATGCTGAGACGATAAAGTGCACTACTGCGCATGTGACAGTGAAGTGTTTACGTCTGATAGACAACAGAGACAATGCAGGGCCGGTGCAAAGTTCACGACCTCAAGGCTGACCACAAATTCTGTATGTGACGTAGTACGTTCGTCTCCAAAGTAGGGGGCAAAATTTTTCGGACCAAAATATAGCGGTTTTTTTTGCTAAATCAAAAATGGTAGACACGTTGGGTCATGATAGAATCCTCATGTTGAAATCTTACGGTCTGGTATGTTGTACTTTTCGAGAAATCTTCACTCAAACATCGACAAATAGTTCATTTTCATTTTTTTTTTTCATTTTTCTACTTTCTCAGTACTTCAACCTTATCCACGAGACCTCCCCGTTTGACCGAACCAATTTCAAAGGTAATCGTTTCCACACAAATTTTCGACAAGAAACCCACGGAAACCTACCAAACCTACTCAGAATGTCTTCCCAACCCCTCACGTATTCAACGCATTCATCTACGGAGAATGTCTCCGATGTGCAAGGAATACAACTAACAGTGAAGACTTCAAAGTAACGGTCATAGCCTCAAAACTCCTACCCAACAGAGGCTACTCGAAACCCGAGATCAGACTTGCTCAACAAGCTATCTCCCAAAAATCGACCCCTTGTTCACAAACCACAAACTGGAACCCAAATCGAATGCCAGCACCTCTGGTATTTATAGCACCACTTATAATCCTGTGATTAACCACTATTAAGTTCAGTTCAGTTCATTTTATTTCCACTTGCACGGTAAATAAAGTACAATACTAGAATATTTTTGTGATTTGCAACGAGCAGACAGTAGACATTGACAGCACTTCCAAAGCAATGAACAACTCAGGGATATCTTCCCAAACACAACCCTCATTGCTGACCAAAAATGCCCAAAACCCACGGGAATGTTCATCCATGCTAACCTTCCCCAGCCCACAACAACAACCCCCGTCCCAGACGATTCTAGTCCCTTTGAGGAACTGGTTGAAACCCTGGACAAATCTGCTCTCCTTATTTGAGGAACAAATCACCCAATAATACCCAGTCCGGCCACTCCAACCAATTATTTCTATACCGGCACACCCATAATGAGATGAACTGATCTGCCAAGATCACTACCGCAACTGATGACTGCCCAGATGGCATGAAAACATGTTATTGCGACACCATGGGAGCTACGAAGTGTCCCTATAGTCTCCTTCCATGAGAGCACCTTCCGATCTTATGGCCTTCTATATTAGCCAATCCTAGTCCACGCATATTGCAAGGTTCTTGATTTATGGTTAAACAGACTAACCCCTATGGAATATAGCAAAGAACACGGCAAGTGGTCTTAAAGTGTCGCGTACATTTTTTGTTCCACGGGTCAACAGAGAGGCGGTGTCACTGAATGGGATTACACCATCATTTCCACAAACAAAAAAAGGAGCTAAAACATTCGCGGTATTGTTTTTTTATGTTTTATGGTTAACACACAAACTGTGGCGTCTCGTCTCTTCCCCTTCCACTCCCCTCCCCTCCCCTCCTTTTTCTCAGCCACTCTCATGGCCCCACCCAGCCCCCATGCCTGTCCACCCTGTCGGGGTGCCATGGATGACCGTGCAACCAGCTCTCTCTATCCCTCCTTGTTCTCAGCCACTCTCATGGCCCCACCCAGCCCCCATGCCTGTCCACCCTGTCGGGGTGCCACGGATGACCGTGCAACCATCTCTCCATCCCTCCTTGTTCTCTGTCACTCTCATGGCCTCACCCAGCCCCCAGGCCTGTCCATTTATAGACATAATTATGTGATGTTGTCTTTCCCAACGTTTTCTCTCTTTGCCCCCGGGGACTTTGCCTTATAAGATTGTTTTCTAGCAAGTCAAGCTGATACCCGTATGGTACTCAGGCCATCCCAAAAATAGTCAACTATAGTCTTTGCCCGGGTGGGGGCACCAGCCAGAAGCATTCAACCATTAACTGCCGTATATCTCCCGGGATCATGCCCCAGTTTTCATTCAGATGCAATCATTGATTCAATAAATAGAATTGTTGTAAAACCTGGCTGTAGCAGTTCGGGGATCACACAGAGTTGATGCAGACAAATGGATACAGGAAAAACTGACTGGGAACTTTTGAACAATATTTTGAAGAAAACAAAGACCGACTTTTGTATTAGTGCAATACAGTAGCAGTGCATACTTATTGGCGGTCTTAACGCTTCTCAGAAGTGGGTTACACGTAAACAGAAACTAAAACGAGCATCACAAAGCGGTGGGTTGAATACGAGAACAATTTGCAGTAAAGCGTATTGAGTATTTCGGGATCTTTTAAACCGATTTTCGTCCTGGAGAACTTGTTTGGCCAACAACCCAGTAACCGCATGAGACCAGGTAGATGGTCTGTGGGTGGAAAGGATTATCGAGTATGGGCTGCGATCAATGGACGGCATCGACGCAATAATCCGATGTGAAATGCAGATATGCCGGGACAATAGCTCTCCAATGACCTATGTATTGGGGCTTCCTATTGTGGGGCCGTATAGGACGCAGTGGTGGCAGGTCTCGTTGGCTCTCTATTGGCTTCGACCCTTAGAATAACACTCCAGTCATCAGTAGAGCGTTGGATACAGTCCGTTGGTAAACAAACAAGGAGATGCAAGACTTGCTATTATACCGCTGCACCTCATCAACTGACCAAGGAGAAGATATCAAGTATCAACTCCAACAGCCTACACCCAACCCTGAACGGTGACCTCTGCGCCTCTTGCACAGGCGGACACAGAAGGAGGAACCGACGACTGGGGAAATCTCTTCGGGTCGAAGTCGGAAAAAGAAGACTGAACGACGGATGAAAAATTGATGCCTGCTGTTTACTGTAGGCCGTGACTTGATTTCTGGACCCATTGTGTTGTGTTGTGAGCATCACAATAACACTGAATGGTTGGTCGCATGGACGTATAACGGGTATAACCAGCGATGGGCAAGGCACTGCCGAGGAACAGATGATGCTACCTGCTTTTGTCAATGTGAATCTTCACCACGATCTCAGGGAAGTTCATCTGTTGTCTTCCTCTCATCGATACCGTAACCACTTTGGGGGGACAGATTTGGAAGCCTCCTGGGAGAGAGAAGGGTGCCGACTGATTGGTTTTGGGTTTTATCTATCACTACGCCAAAGTTGAACGCGCAATGTCTCTACTGAAGCTGCTGAAGGCGGCGAAGAACCACGCTCCGCCAGTCGCCGAGCAGCCGGGGAAGCCGGGCGAGACGGCCCCAGCGAGCGATACCGCCAGCACCTCGGGGAAGAGCGACGAGCCGGCCCCCTCGCTCAGGGGCTTCGGCCGCAAGTTGTCCGTCTGGTCCACGGTCGCTCGCAAACTCTCCGTCTCCACCAACGCCAGCAGCGGCGTCGGCGGAAGCAAGGCCGTCCTCAGCAGCAAGCCCGCCGCTCCCAAGAAGCGCCTGGAGAACACGTACCGCACCGAGCCCGGCAGCGGGGCCGGCTTCGACCAGGCCAGGGTGGAGCGCTTCCTGATGGAGCTCCTGGATGTGCGCCTGAAGGCGGAGAGGTACGAGCCGCGGAGCTGCAGCTCGCTGACCACGTCCCTGGCCGACGTGATCAAGGCCCGCCTGAAGAAGATGGGCTTCGCCCGCCACCGGCTCGTCGTCTACGTGGTGGTCGGCGAGAAGCGCGACCAGGGACTGCAGGCGTGCGGCCGCTGCGTCTGGGACGAGAACGCCGACAACTTCGTCACCATCACCTACGAGAACGCCTCGCTCTTCGTCATCGCCAGCGTCTACGGTGTCTACTACGAGTAGATGCCCACCAAGGACCCCCTCGACTGGAATCAAGCAGAACCAGTTGGATTGAGGAATTCCCACCACAAACAAATGCGGTTTGAATTCCTAGGATATGAAGTAAATACACAGAAACCCTTGCAAACTGCTCACTGACTATGACCTGCAATACATGAATCTCAAAAGTTAGAGGGCCTGACGTTTCGATCCCAGCAGGACCTTTTTCTATTAGCAAAGGCATTCTATAGGAACCTGTCTCGAACTATACTTTCCAATCCCTGATGGTGTGTTTGCTCTCAAATTCAGCTCGAATGTAGCTAAAACACAGAGGGAGAATATTGAGAAAGCTCCCAGAAAGCTAGGATCGAAACGTCAGGCCCTGCACTATTGTTTTGAAAAAATAAATATTATCTAATGGACGATGATGCTGGTGGTAACGACTCGCCAAATCCACTAACTTAAATAGAAGTTTGTTTGACTCAAGTAGTCAATATAAATAACTGTTGCAAACTGCTCACTAACTAACTTGACCTGCAATACCGAAAACTCAAAAGTTTCTATCCTAGCAGGACCTTTCCTTTGAGAAAGGTCCCGCTAGGATCGAAACGTCGATCAGGCCCTCTAACTTTGAGATTTGAATAAAAAAAAAAACGAAGGAAATACTAGCAATTTCGAAAAATGGCAAAGAAAACTTGGACCGGGACTTCAACCCGAGACCTCTGGTTTTGCGTACCAGCGCTCTTATACCATCCGATGAACTATCCAGCCCTAACCAAATCAGTGAAAATGATGACAGAGAAAGTTAAAACGATGCAGAGAATGTTTAATTTCGGAAAAAAAGTTCGGTGAAAAGTCGGTGAAATCTCAACGTCTCTTGTTGGAATTGGTCAGGAGTGTTTCCCACGTGAACGAGTAAGACTTTGCTCTTCAGCTACCACGTTATTGCGGGTAATGAAAGTCCACCGCTACTGCTCGATAATGCCCGTCAAACTCCTAGTCTATTATAGAATGTATGTGCAACTCCTCGGTTTCAACACCCTCTTTCCCCAACGTCAACATGCTCCCTAGTCCTCTAATACTTCGGTCAGGTTGTACCCGTGTCGCACAGCGAGCGCGCTTGGTCCGCACTGGCCGACATTTTTTTATATTTTGTACCCGTGTCGCACAGCGAGCGCGCTTGGTCCGCACTGGCCGACATTTTTTTATATTTTTTTTATAGGCAGCTAGGAGCGCATGTTGACGTTGAAGAGCGTGTTGACTTTGAGGAGCTGCACTCACATGTGCAACATCAATTGTGACCCGGCACACTTTTCGATTAAACAACGCCTGAAGTCAAAGTATCTTCTCAATTCGATTAAAAATCAATTTAAAAATTTTTTCTTCAGAAAGTTAATGTATTGGAGGATATTATGTTCAAAGGATTTTTCCGAAATCCGTCTCTAGATGTTGAAAAAAACAGGATTTCGGGGGAGTGTTTGTGTACTGTTTTCATGAAAATGTAAAGTTCCTGAATTTTTGAATGGCCGCTTTCGAGGAGTTAGACTGGTGATGCTATATTGTGTCTGGTACCAAATGAACGAGCAAAGTCCCCTTGTAGTATTGACAACAAAGTTCATACGGAAATAAATTTGGTATCATTCGAAAGCTAATGGTATACTTTTTCACATCATTAGAAAATCTCAAAATCTCGAAAGTGGGGGTTATTCCTGATTATGCTGTGTCGGGTCACAATTAGTGCTGTGCCGCCGATTTTGTCCGGTCGCTCTGCCGCAGGGCTAACATAATTTACATGCGAAGGATACAGACGGTCTAACGACCATCAATTAGGACACTCGCCGGAGCAATAAAATACGGCATTCCGAGAAATTCACGAGGCTAAAATTACACTCTAAGATGCTAGCGTAATGCCCCGGGTAACATGTGTTACTTTCATTCGGCCAAGACGGGATCACGCCGTGCTCTCAAGCACTATTCGTTTCTTTTATAACACTTCCTCAAAATCAGAATGCCTGACGTTTCGATTCTAGCATCAGGGCCTTTCTCTGCCTTTGAGAAAGGTCCTGCTATGATCGAAACGTCAGGCCCTTTTAAAAGTTTGACATTTGATATTTGTTTATATATATTTTATTTTTTTTTTGGGGGGGGGGTCATTTAAGTCAGTAAGCTGTTTGCAACATTTTGTAAAACATCTTGCGTGTGGTTGAGAATAACCCCATTATCTTTTGTATAAACTGTAAGATAAATGGCTCCAAAGTGTTATCCACTGATTATCATGGTATTATTTCTATTTGTGTAAAATACTGAATTCCATTTATCTTTTGAAGAGAAAGTTCAACCTTATATAGGCCCCTAGCTTGCAATGCATTCGTCACCAGAATACTCGGTTTTTGTTGAGCCAAGCTAGCAGTACTGGGGGTAGGGTCTACCAGATGAGTTCACGAACATGTTTGTAGCTGATCGAAAGCTGCCCGCTAACATCTAGTCCGAAGAGTACACGGAGAAACAAGAAAAGAGGAAAACAAATTATAAAAAGGCGAGCGAAAAAAATCAGAAGAACCATTACCTCTCATACTTAGACACCACTAGTTATGATTAATTTAAATTAAATATTTAAATTCCCTACATAACATTGGTAAGATCGAAAAACAGAAATGTTCTCAGATTTACATGCAACTTATAGTCCTGCAGTTTGAGATGGTTACAAGGAGTAAAGAAATCGTTTACCTCTCACCCCTAGATCTAAACGATCTGAATTTTCGCGAAACAAATGAAGCTGAAATTTTTCACAGGTGTGCTATTTCATACATATGTGACCCGGCACAATGACATGAGGAATATCCAACCAAAACACTTTTTGAGTAAACAACGCCTGAAGTTAAAGTATCTTCACAATTCGATTACAAATCAATTTTATTTTGGTATTTTCGGAAATTGTAAATATTAGAGGATATTATATTTTGATATCATTTGAAAGCTAATGGTATACTCTTTCACATCATTAGTAAATCTCAAAATCTCAAAAGTGGGGTTATTTCTCATTATGCTGTGTCGGGTCACATATGTTAGATCAGACAATGTATGGATGCTATTTTTTGACCTCGACCAATGTTTGTGTTATCCCTTTAAAAGTTTCCATAATGTATCACTAATGTATCACAGGAAGGCAAGAGGCCTGGTTGTTATCACTGAATATGGGAAAACATAAACACATACATGTACACAAAGTCTTGTTTTCGCGCGTTTTTCCAGGCATGGGCCGGATGTGGTCGCTGTAAACCGCAGGATCAGATCCCGCATTGCGTCCACACTTGCATGTTGATCTCGCACGGCGGGATCAGACCCGGGTCTGATCCTTCCCAAAAGGAGGATCAGATCCCGGGATCTGATCCTGATCGCGCAAGCGTTCACACTTGCGTTGATCGCCCTTTGATCGCCCTTTGATCGCCCTTGCGGGATCTGATCCTCCTCGCGGGATCAAGTGTGAACGCAGTGTTATACCTATTGCTGTTCAGGAAGAGATCACAATAATCACTCATATTGGCTAAATCCCTCCGATGGACACACCCCTACCCAAGCAAAGATAATTGGCTAAATATAACCGGTGTCTCTTAACCCCCAAGAGTTTAAATCCCAGAGCCTAATTGATAGTTGGCTTTCTAATTTTATAAAAAATGTATATAGTTCTAATTTGTTGTCGATGAGCGAATGTTACTTTCTAGTTGCTATCAGGTGTGCTTTCGCTATCGGTCCTGGACGAAGTATTTGAGCATTTCAGTTTCAGAAGGTCACCTGCCTCGAATTGTTCTACAACATGTATCGTGTGTTATAGAATATAGTGCTCACATTCCCAGATAAATAAATTGAAAAATTAACTTGAATTGTCGGCATAGATATAGGCCTAGCTGATATGACATCATTCTTATAAAACTGAAGAAGAAGCTTATAGGCCTACTCTGATGACATTGTGTTCCATCATTTTGTATAGTCCTTCATGTAGCATATAGGTAAACTTTATTGATTAACATTTTCAATGGTGCTATATTGTGTTGAGTATTGTTAACGTGAATTGTGTTATCGATGCACCTAACATAATCTTCAGTTTGAATAATAACGACTGTTTGTATTTGTAGCGGTTGCTTTGTCCAACTCATTTTTACCGAAGAACAGCATGTGAGTGACACCCACTGCGGTGAACGCTCTTTAATTCACATTTAAAATGGTTGAAACTATTTTAAGACCCTATACAACATTGGTAAAGATCACAAGATTGCCACAGTTTGTGTGTTAAACCATTAACCATTCCAAAAAAGCAATACTGCGAAGGTTTTAGCTCAAATGTTAATCTGAGAAAGTAGAAAAAGCCAAAAAAAAAATCACGGTTTTCGCACCGTTCTGTAGTGAAAGAAATAGTTTATTATTCGCGAGTCATAAACTATTTGTCGATGTTGGAGTGAAGATTTCTCGAGAAATACAGCATCCCAGACAGTAAGATTTCAACATGAGGATTCTATCATGGCCATCTACAAACTGTGTAAATTAGAAGGAAATCTGTGGACATCGATGTTTTCAGATCTTCCCAATGTTGTATTGGGCCTTTGATTAAGTGGAAGGTTTGCGGTGACACCATGTAGCTCCTCTCCCTCAAGAAGGACGGTTGCTCTGAAAAGAGCCGCTTACTCAACGTTTCAGGCAGTACGCAGTACGATATGTACTCTGCCCGTCGTCTGGAGACTGCTGGATCTACTGTATCATCGGAATAATTATATGCCTGGTGAAAGCGCTCAAATGTATAACTACCCGAAACGTTACCGGCTGTTTAAATTTCAGAGCCACGCTCCTTGAAAGATAAGTATTATGGTGTAACCGCAATCCTCCCACTTAGTAGTTCCACCATGCAAGCTTTCAAATCTTATCTGAAGAGATTTAGCAAAGAAGGTCGTCTGTCGGATTATGTAAAAAAAAAAAAACACCCACTAATTCTAGTGAGCAAGATCAAAACAGCCTATAGTAATCCAAATAAATGGGAAATTGAATCGACTCCCCCCCCCCTCTTGGGGTAATCCTCTTACTGGAAGTCTTGACGTAAACAAGAATCGTTGAATTGTATTTCAGTTTACATATATTAGGTATCTTTTTTTATCCAGCACTGTTACCAACGTTGGTCAAAATACAAAAAGATTTCCTCAAACGTCCTGCGTTTGGATTGTTTTGGATTTGTTCGGTTTAAATCAGTTTTAAACTCAAAACATTTCCCATACAAACAATGAAATGTAAAACTGACTATAGGTTCTTTTTTGTTTAGTGTAAAAAAAAAATGAATATCAAAGATAATTTCACCAGACCGAGACTTGAACCCAAAACCTTGGGCCTAATGAAGTAATTGAGCGCTGGTGCGATGGTCCTATGGATCGTACGATCAATTACAGTCTTTCAATTCTACTTGTCTAGTTGACTATTATTTTGTGGAAGTCCGCCATCTATAAGGGTTGATAGCTCAGATGGTAAAGACATGGACAACGACCGATCGAAAGGCCAGGAATAAGATATCAATGATAAAAAAGAAATGACAGAGGGGGGTAGCTGGTAGACAGACCAGGGTGAGATCAAAGGGAAGGGTAAGCAGTAGGGAAGGGATCAGAGGAGGAAAGCTGGTAGACAGACCAGGGTGAGATCAAAGGGAAGGGCAAGCAGTAGGGAAGAGATCAGAGGAGGAAAGCTGGTGGACAGACCAGGGTGAGATCAAAGGGAAGGGCAAGCAGTAGGGAAGGGATCAAAGGAGGAAAGCTGGTGGACAGACCAGGGTGAGATCAAAGGGAAGGGCAAGCAGTAGGGAAGGGATCAAAGGAGGAAAGCTGGTAGACAGACCAGGGTGGGATCAAAGGGAAGGGCAAGCAGTAGGGAAGGGATCAAATGAGGAAAGCTGGTAGACAGACCTGGGTGAGATCAAAGGGAAGGGCAAGCAGTAGGGAAGGGATCAAAGGAGGAAAGCTGGTAGACAGACCTGGGTGAGATCAAAGGGAAGGGCAAGCAGTAGGGAAGGGATCAAAGGAGGAAAGCTGGTAGACAGACCGGGGTGAGATCAAAGGGAAGGGCAAGCAGTAGGGAAGGGATCAAAGGAGGAAAGCTGGTAGACAGACCAGGGTGAAATCAAAGGGAAGGGCAAGCAGTAGGGAAGGGATCAAAGGAGGAAAGCTGGTAGACAGACCAGGGTGAGATCAAAGGGAAGGGCAAGCAGTACGGAAGGAATCAGAGGCCGGGAAAGCTGGTGGACAGGCCAGGGTGAGATCAAAGGGAAGGGCAAGCAGTAAGGAAGGGATCAGAGGAGGAAAGCTGATTGACAGACCAGGGTGAGATCAAAGGGAAGGGCAAGCAGTAGGGAAGGGATCAGAGGAGGAAAGCTGGTGGACAGACCGGGGTGAGACCAAATGGAAGGGCAAGCAGTAGGGAAGGGATCAGAGGAGGAAAGCTGGTGGACAGACCAGGGTGAGATCAAAGGGAAGGGCAAGCAGTAAGGAAGGGATCAGAGGAGGAAAGCTGGTGGACAGAATAGGGTGAGATCAAAGGGAAGGGCAAGCAGTAAGGAAGGGATCAGAGGAGGAAAGCTGGTGGACAGACCAGGGTGAGATCAAAGGGAAGGGCAAGCAGGAAGGAAGGGATCAGAGGAGGAAAGCTGGTGGACAGACTAGGGTGAGATCAAAGGGAAGGGCAAGCAGTAGGGAAGAGATCAGAGGAGGAAAGCTAGTGGACAGACCAGGGTGAGATCAAAGGGAAGGGCAAGCAGTAAGGAAGGGATCAGAGGTCGGGAAACCTGGTGGACAAACCAGGGTAAGATCAAATGGAAGGGCAAGCAGTAGGGAAGGGATCAGAGGAGAAAAGCTGGTGGACAGACTAGGGTGAGATCAAAGGGAAGGGCAAGCAGTAAGGAAGGGATCAGAGGCCGGGAAAGCTGGTGGACAGACTAGGGTGAGATCAAAGGGAAGGGCAAGCAGTAAGGAAGGGATCAGAGGAGGAAAACCGGTGGACAAAGCAAGATGAGATCAAAGGGTAAGGCAAGAAGTATAGGGAAGGGATCAAATGAGGAAAGCTGGTAGACAGACCAGTGTGAGAGCAAAGGAAAGGGCAAGCAGTTTGGGGAAAGGATCAAATTAGGAGGAAAGCTGGTAGGCGGACCAGGGTGATGAGATCAAAGGGAAGGGCAGGCAGTAGTGAAGGGATAAAGGAGGAAAGTTTCGGTACGCAAAAGTCTCGGGTTCAAGTACCGAGTCAGGCATAGTTTTCTTTGCAATTTTTCAAAAATAATATTTGTTTTCCGTATAGAAAAATACAAATTCCAAACTACAATTCACTGTATACATGTATATAGGCATTGTATATGCTGCGTTTTAACAGTCCCCCTCAACACAATTGTATACCTATTTCTGTTTTACACTTTTGTAAATGTGCGTACATCTTAATTAAAAAAGAATGGGGAAATAGCTTTGTTTCGAAAAGTAGTCTTTACAAAACGTCTTCTGAATAAAGGTTATAAGTTTTAAGCTTTCTAGATTCAACTTGCATGGTAATTACATACAGTACTGAATTTGAGCGCTGAAGACAGACAGGTGGTCACGATCTCACACGGGCTCTAGTGGTGCTGAGTTGAGCCGTGACGTAACTGGCTCACCTCAGCACGTTGCAGCAACGTTCTCAGCTGCTCGGCGTACGCAGATGAGTCAGTGAACCAAGCACGTGGGGCCGGGGGCGCCCTTCATGCAAATGCTGTTCATGATTTTCCGCGAACGAAACACAGTTTGTAAAATTATATTTTGCTTTTGATTGCATGAAGTCAATCGATACCTCCTTATTAAGGGGGAACAACTGTATAGCATTTCTTCCCCAATGTAAAACTGCAAATTCTACGCCTATACTAGAAACTTCGTACTGAGCGTTGTTGGTAAATAACTACGGGTCAACGAAACTGCCTGAAAGCGCTGCATAGCCAATGGCCGTATCGACTCAGCACGTCCTTCAAAATGGGCAACTGGCATAATGCACTGCTCATGACGTTTTTGTCCATAATGGTAACATTCTCATCTGAGCATTGAACCCGGATCGTGACCGTTACACCGGCCGTTGTTGCCAGAGCACAAACTCAAATTGTGTAATAGGAAATCACGGCAACAAATTAATCCCCACTCTTTCTAATTAATAATTTGCCCTGCCTCGACGTAATCATGTTATGTCTACGAGGCCTTTGATTGGAACCAGACTGACGATATCCCCGTACTTGCATTAAATCAACAAAGCTCGTTATGAGACAGACAGTGTGATTAACTCGTCACCGTTATGAGGATGTACCGTGACTATTGGTTAGTGGGATTAAGTACAGGAAAAGCCCCCTGTTCGCAGTGAGCGCGGAATTTGGGGGAAAATCTTCAGAGAACAGAACGTGTCGTGCCAAGTACGTGTTACGTCAGTGCCAGACGTCAATGTCATAATTGAATCTATTCCCCTAGTCAATGTTGTACAACTCGAAGTAGGTATGGAATGGATGGACGGCCGCATGTTTGGAAGTTCCAATCCGAGCGCGCGTCCAAAGCCAAACAATCATGTGCCTCTTAACCGTTAACCGTTGGCAGAGATGAAATGGACCTTTCCCGTGAAATAAGAGGTGGCGCATGCGCTTTACTAAATTGGTGGGCAAACGAGTGCGCGTTGCGTGCAGGTTTCGAAATACGCGCGCAGGAGACGCTGACGGAATAGCCAATGACCGCACGCCAAACTGTTTGTGAGAAGGAACGCGCGCACGCCCGTGGAAAACTATGATTGGTTGGCAGCCCGCTTGTCCACCAATTTAGTTAAGCGCATGCGCTAGGTCTAATTTGCATATTTCATGGCATGGAAAAGGTCCATTCCATACGAAGGACAAATAGGACCAAACCAACAGGTCTACTTTTTTTTTTAAACAATGGACAGACAGACATGTTTTCCCGAATGCGTTCTCTCATAGTGCCACGGACGGAGGCCGGCATAGTATTTATTTATAGTATTTATTATTTTTTTTATTTTTTTTTTTTGGGGGGGGGGCATAATTGACTCTCATTATTACACACCGGGGTAGCATTGGTGCTTTCACGATCTGGGGGATCCACCCACGAATTCGAAGCAGAAAACATGCATTTTGGAAACAGTAATATAACTGCTTGAAATCGAAACCAAAAAGGAAACTATAACATTATGTACCTGATTTTGCGTACCAGCCATGATTGCGATCTATCCAGCCTTTAGGTGGTGGGCTTCCCAAAAATTCAACTAGTTTTTCAATCGTCTTTTAATGGGTAATGTGTGTTCTTGGGATTCAGTATAAGGTTGCAACACAAACTGATTTCCGTCTGTGTTTTATTGCTACAAACAACTTGACCGACAGAAGGCACCCCTCAGGATGCAGCACACAAATTCCATCCAAGGTGGCTCCGCCGAGCGGATTATCATAAATTTTCACAATTTTCTTTAAAAAATAAAAGGTCAGACCTTCATGGAGGCTAATTAACTGATACATTGCAGACTAAGTGAAGCTTAGGGGCTTCACTCTTCAATTTGGTGTGTAATTTGGACCATATACCTGGCTTTAAATGTGGCCCTATTTGGCTGTAGAAGTGGGGGCCCATCCCAAAATCCTTGCAGAAACTCGGCTTGGGCGGCTACACATTTTTAAGGGGTGTTTTTTCTGGGGGTAATTAGCAAACAATCTAACAGGCTAAGGGCACTAAAATTGAAAATAATCTGAGAGATGAAGGTCCAAACAAGGACTGAGAAACGTTTGGGTGTGGGGCCGTGGGCAATATTGGCTTTGAAAGTGAGTGTTTTTGTGTTCATGATCAATGCCGGGAGCTCGATTCTGCAGGGCCTCTTTGTCGTGTCTAAACAGCGCCCCCAACGGGCCTCCTCGAGTTCACAAAGAAAAAAAATGGCCGACAGCACGGAGAGAAACGTGACTGCCGACCGAGACCTGGGAGCGGGTGAGGCTTCCCAGCCGAGTCCCACCGACTTGAATGCCCTGTTCGACAAGTACCTGGACGAGGCGGCCTCCCAACCCAAATATGCCAACAGGAAGGAGAGGGCCCCAGTCTGCCCGGAAAGCAACGAAGAGGCCATGGAGAGCTGGCAGACGGTAAGGCTGCCCAGTTTCCGGACAGGTGCTCTGGGAGCCTCCAGTTACCGGTTTTCGACGATATAAGGCCTTTTCTTCAAGCTGACCAATGTGAACGAAAGTATCACACTAGAACTTACTAGAAGAGGTCTCAGTCACTTTTTCCACACCACAGACTATTAGAATAATCATGGAGAATGTTGATCAAGCCTGTCACTTCCGTAAGATTACCCGGTTTTGTTGATGTCCACGGCGCACCGCGCAGTAGCCAGTTAGCACCGTGACCTATTTTCGACGGTGGTGTTTTGTAAGGTGTTCATCTTTCGGGGGGGGGGTCGACACTGCTTCTAACACTTTCCTCAAAATATTAATAATTTATCCTTAAAACTTATTGGTTTGCATTTATTTTGTCCCATTGCCCTGAGCCACTTTGAGATTAGTCCGAGTAACTTGGACCTGACAAGTCACCATTTTTTTATCGAATTTTGAAATATTGAGGTTCGGGTGACTGTAGCCGTGTAGGGTCCAAGTCATACCAAGTCCCAACGCTGCTGATGCGTACAAACCACAAAAACATTTCGACCGAAAAACTACCCGACCGCAACCCCCAAGATTAACTGCCGAAAACACCCGTATCACCGTCCTACGTACCCATTTTTTGATTCAGTGAGAATCACAGATTTCAATAATGGTCAGTTGTATTTACTCACGTTTGGGGAAAAAGGAGAAATTTCCCCTCATTTGATCGAGAACATTCTCTCCTGTGCGACGAGCCAAAAGGCGGCCATCTTTGATTTCAAATTGAAATGGTTATACTGTACATGTATACACGCAAATCAGTGATGTTTTGACAGGTCCGCGAGCACCTTGACGTAATCAGTTTACGTGTATATTGTACAGTAATACCACGCATGCGCACTCGGCTGTCTCCCAACACGGGTCAAACTCAACCCGGAGACGTTCACACTACAGCTTTCAACACGTGTTGAAAACGAGAGCTCTCAACCCACCTCCCGAGCAGGGTTGGTTTCAACAAGGGTCGAGCGCTCTACACGGGTCTGACCCGTGTTGAAATGTTGTAGTGTGAAAAGGTCAGTCATTTCAACACGGGTCCGACCCGTGTTCAACACAGAGATTTTTCATCTATAGTGTGAAAAGGCCTAAAGAGTGTGTCAGACATACCAAACTTGGGAAAGATTTTGGTTTAATACCCTCAACTTAAAAGTGTGGAAAAACCACTAAATCCACACTACATCAACTATTCTTAATTCTTATGTAGAGAAAGTTGGAAACAACACTGTCAGGCACAACCACTTGCCAAACAAATTTGACTTGCAGTATTCCCCACAATCATGATTTTGTGACGCATTTTTGTCAACCGGACTAAGAACGATCAGCAGTGACAGGAGGCACTGTACGTACAGAACATGCACGTCACTATTCCTGTATGCAATATGCATGCCATACATATGCACCACCAAATCATGAATTTGGGGAAAACTGTAAGTTAGTCCAATTTTTTTTGGGGGGGGCAAGTGATTGTGCCAGACCATGGATGTTATCATCATTACAATTGGTGGTTTAATTTGGGTTTAGGGTTTTTCCCAGACTGTTACAGTGAGGGCAGGGGTTACTGAAATCTTGCCCAAACTCGTTGCGCTTTCCTGCTTGGACTCACCACACTCTAAGGGGGAAGTCCTTCCTCTGCTTATTAACTGTATGTTGGCCGTGGGTTTTTTTTTCTCTCGTCCACGCTGTCCAGGAAATTGACAGGACGCCTGTCTTCATGAACGATATCCCTGAGGACCCGGGGGATAACAGCCTGCTGCAAGCACTGCAAGCCATCAAATACGACCCGGGAGACCCGCCCGAAGGTGAATACGCCACCTCACAAATCATCGTGGCTACCCTTGTCATTCACTGAGCTTGAAATGTACTCTGATTAGGTAAAGCCAAGACCTTCCTCAATCCTCCAGAATCCTCTGGGTTGCTGTGGAATGTGGAGTAAGGTTGGAGGATTGAGGAAGGTTGTCGTATTTACACTGGAAAATTATGGATGATTGCGGCAGCCTGTCATTATCTAAAGTATTACACTGGAGGATTGTGGCAGTGGGTTTCATGCACAAACTCCTACTGGAGGATTGTGAAGGAAGGAGGAAGGTTTTCATATTTTTACAGTATTAACTGGAGGATTGTGGAGGATTGAGGAAGGTTTTCATATTTTACAGTATTAACTGGAGGATTGTGGAGGATTGAGGAAGGTTTTCATATTTTACAGTATTAACTGGAGGATTGTGGAGGATTGAGGAAGGTTTTCATAATTACAGTATTACATTGGAGGATTAAGGCCAGTGTGTTTCATGCACTAATTTTGGCAGATTGTGAAGGACTGTAGAAAACACTAGGGGTTTAGGGTGCACCAAACAATTGAGCTGGTAGCATATTCTTCCTTGTAGTATACTCTTCTGTGTTGGTTGTGTAACCTTTTTGAAACATGACAAAAAATAGGAGGGCCTAGGTTTCGATCTTAGCAGGACCTTTCTCAAAGGCAGAATTTTTGAAAAATGTCAGTTTCTTTCCAAACTACACACACCCCTAATATTTCTCAAAGTCCAAGGCAGAAGGCTTTCTACCTTTCATAAAACTCCTGCTAGGATTGAAATTTTACAGGCCCTGGCACTCTACATTTTTGTAATCTTTTTGTTTGTATATAAATTATAGCAAATTCCAGCTATGTGTTCAGTAGGTCCACAGTAGGTATTGCATGACACATTGCAGTCTGGGTTTAGTCATCAAGAAAAATGTCTCTTAAAAAAAAAGGGCCACCAACTAGGGACTGGATAGTAAGCGCGCTGGTACGCAAACCCACAAGTCTCGGGTTCGAGTACTGGTCAAGTCAAAGCTTTCTTTGCCATGCCTGGGATGGATTTCACAAAGCCTTACGGTGCATCCTAACTCAATTTACGAGGGATAACCCGTCGTAAGTCGCAATAGGCCGTATGGTTTCTGTGCATTGTCCATGGTCTTGCGATTGGTCGTAATTTACGACGGATGAGTTTGGTGAAATCGACCCCTGATATCCGACTCCGAGGTAATTGACAATTCAATATCCCGTCCTTGAATGTCCGATTTGTGCTTTTTGTCTATACTGAAAGGCGGTTTCTCAATGATTATTTTTTTCTCTCACTTTGTGGTCTTCAATACCAGAGCAGGCAAGGGTTCATAAGGAGGACGGGAACGAGTGGTTCCGGAAGAGGAAGTACAAGCTGGCCGTGACCGCCTACACAGAGGGCCTGAAGCAGTCCTTTGAGGACAGTGACCTACGGGCAGTGTTACACACCAATAGAGCTGCTGCTGCCTTCCACTTGGGTGAGTCAATGGCACCATCAGGTGCAAGTTAAAGCGGCTGTCACACATAGGCCACGCACGGGGGATGCTAAAATAAAGTTATTGTCGACAATAAAATTCTATCTCATAATGGCCATCTCTGAAAAGAAGGGAACAAAAAGGGAACAAAAATTCCTAAAATTGTGCATTGAGCATTTCATTTTTGCTTATCCATGCCGCAAAATAATAGTTACTAAATATGTTTGAAGTTGGGATGGATCACAATGCGACCAAAGAAAGTCTTTCACCGAACGCTTTTTGCCATTACAATGTACAGTGTACAATACTGTATAGCGCACATTTCTATGGCCGGTCGTCAGCAGTACAGTACCTGGTGTACATTGCTGCATCGCAAAGTGGCGACGTGTTACGCGTCGCAAACTGAGTTGCGATGCGTCGCACAGCTTTATGAAATCGGCCCCACGCCCTCTTATTTTTGAGATTTATGTATTGGAGGTCATTTTAGTCAGCTATGTTCAGTTTGTTGGTATCTACTTCAAGCACCTTACTGAGTTCCATGTAGATCATAACAAAATGTGGGGCCTGATGTTTTTATCATAGCAGGAGCTGTCACTTGGTTGTCTTGTCTGGAAACTTGCAGTGTGCAAACCCCCCCCAAAAAAAAAAAATTAAAAAACCCAAGGGTTGTGAATGAAATGAACGGGATCAATCAATATGATCTGCTTGTTCTCCACAGAATATTATGCGCTCACTTTTGGCCTTGACACTCTCAACTCCCTCTAGGATCGTGATGCCATGTCCAGCAGATTTGAATTTAAATGAGTTTTTTTTTTTTGGTTCTGCAAATGAGTGGCTGACAGGGAGCACCCATCATTTCTATTTGGTTTCGACCCTCAGGCAATTTTCGCTCGTCGCTGAGGGATGCGACAGAGGCTGTCAGGCACAAACCCAATCACCTCAAGGCTTGGCTACGAGGAGCCGAGTGCTGCCTGAGGCTCGAGCTACTCGAGGAAGCCGTGGAGTGGTGCGACAGTGCGCTGAAAATATCCTTGCAAGGCTTGCCAGCGAGGCTTGCATCAGAGATAATTACACCTAGGCCTTCCGGGCTTCATCGGTGAAGACCTACAAATGCAATGCTAAACATGCTTAGCGATACAAAGAATCGTCGGGACAAATTATTGTCGACTCATGGTCAGCATAATGTAAAGCCAAAGTATAACAGAGTTGTACATTGGATGAAATTATTTTGGTATATCACTTGGATGAAATTAGATCAGGAAATAATCGTATGAGGTCCGTATCTTGTATTCTTGTATCTTTTACAAGGATTAATTGTATATATATATATTTTTTTTTAATCATTAATTCAAGGATTTTTTAAAATAAATTTTATAAGTAAAAGTTATGAGGGCCTGACGTTTCGATCCTAGCAGGACCTTTCTCGAAGGCTGCCTTTGAGAAAAAGTCCTGCTAGGATCGAAACGTCAGACCCTCCTAATTTTTGGTATTCACTTTTTGGTGGTAGGGGTGGTGGTGGTGATGGTAATGATGGCGATGATAGTGGTGAATGGTGATAATGGTGGTAAATGAGACTTAAGGCTTTGCATGGTGGGTGAATCAATATAGGAAGGTTTGCGGTGAACACCATGTATCAGGTCTCTTAAAGGAAGAGGTATGGTTCTGAAAAGAACCTGAGGGTAACTCAGTTAACTGAGTTACCCTCAGGTTCTTTTCAGAACCATACCTCTTCCTTTAAGAGACCTGATACATGGTGTTCACCGCAAACCTTCCTATATTGATAATGGTGGTGGTCCTGTTGATGGAGGAATATGCATGGGTAAATTGAAATCTTTACTCCAAGGTAAAGATTGTACAATCATTCATGCGCAAAACTGGCAGCGATAAAGTGATAGTGTATTTTCTCCTGAGCTGTCAGTGTGCTGTTTTTTTTCTTTAACCGTGTCTTACATTGCTGCCGATGACAAAAGAGCCTTAGATATGAGAACGACAGCGACCAAGAAAAAGGTAGGAATCATTAGCATCTCCTTAATGCAATAACATCACACGTCATCTCTTAGAGGTCTATGCGTGCATAAACATTGGTTATGAAAAGAGCCTTTGTCAAGTTGGCCATCTTTGAATTACGGATGTAGTGATTTCTTACTAGTGCAACAATGTGTTTAGAAAAGGGCTGACACATCCAGTGTTTGACTGCTACGAACACTCTGATTGTTGTGTGTAACGATTTCTCAAGATGCTGTCTCATGTGAAAAGCCATGCTTTTGCCAAATCACTTCTTCTTTTGACCTCTTCAAAGTAAACCAGTTGCTATAATGCTCTCTTCTCATTCAATTGATTGCCAGAATGTCCAAACTCACTTTATGTATGCCCAAAGTTACCCAAACCAAAATTGAGCACCCCCCAAAAATAGATATACTCTTGATACTTCCACTGCTTAGCTTGAGAATTCTTTGGATACATTTACCCTAATGTCCTAGACCCTTTTTGCTAGGAACCTACCTGAATCCTTTGAAATCCTCTGATTTTGAGTATGAAATTTGGGCTACCAGCCTCAATCCTCTGAAATCCTCTGAAATTTGCCACCGTACACAAAAACTGTGGTGCCCACTGCCTCAATCCTCTGAAATCCTCATAGCCAGGGAATGGGAATGGCCAGCAGCTCGTGGGTGAGTTTGCCCATGAGACTATAAGTGTGTGGTTTGGAACTAAGCATAACTACAGACCCCAATGCAGTTTGAGAATCAATCCTCTGAAATCCTCATTTCAGTCGAACCCCATGCAGCCTAAATCCTCCCAAATCCTTCTCCAGTAGTTTGCCCATTCAGCCTCAATCCTCAGAAATCCTTCCAAACTTCACAACCTATTCAGCCTCAATCCTCTGAAATCCTTGGAACCTTCACAACCTATTCAGCCTCAATCCTCTGAAGTCCTTTGCTTTAGCCCAGAGGATTTCTGAGGATTTATGACAGAGGTTTCTCGGGCTAATAGTGCAATCGTTTGCTGCCCTCTTTGGTACAAGCATTAAAGTATTTATACTGTGCACAATGAAACTACATGCGACGGGTAACACAGTGGAATCATTTTTAAGTTGGTTTCCGCTGTTACTGTCCGAGGATAACAGTGTAACAAACACAGTAGTGACAGTTTTAATCACATTTTCTTTTAAAAGAAAATACAGTGGAACATCGCTATAACAATCCCCGATATACCGAACATTCGGCTATAACGAACATGCCCTTTGGCTCCCGATTTTTGTGTACAAAATATGTGGCCGAAACTGCTATAATGAGCGACCGCTATACCGGAAAATGTTCATGGATCCCGGGAAATTTGTTACAGCGACGTTCCACTGTTCCACCTTCTTTTGCCAGAGTTTAGCGGAGCGTAATAGGAGGAGACAAAAAGCAGAGGAGAGGAACGCTGAGGTCAGAAGAATGAAGATAGTTGAAGCAATCCAGGTGAGCCGAGAAGCGGTTGGGCCAGCTGCCAATTTCACGAAACTGTGCGTAAATTACGCCTTATCTACTTATGGCGCAACACTGTGCCTAAGTTAAAATCGATTTCACGGATTTTCACTTTGGACTAGGCTGACCTCGGTCATATCAACGACTGTTTGAAGTATACACACGCTTACACACGAATTACCCGAGTCTGACGCTCCAAATTCTCTCGCAAATCTTCTACAATACGAAATAATTATTCACTCCAGGGAAAATCTATAGCGCCCTCTATTTTTGCTGTCGTTGAGAGAATCCAAAGGATTTGCTCTGTCGTGAAACAATCTCTCTCGGCGAAGGGCTAACCGATGTTCACGTTGTGCTAGCAGCATCAACGCCATATTTACGACGTGTAGCAACGACTTACGCCACCTAAAGACGTGGTGTAACTTACGCCACAAGCTATGGCGTAAGCCCTCGAGTTGCGCCATATCCGGATAGTGCGTAATTTTTGTGAAATCGTCATAAAGTTACTGCGCAAGTTACGCAATAAGATTTGGCGTAAGTGGAGTTTTGCCATAAACTAATGTTTTGTGAAATCGGCTGTAGGAGTGATGAATTGCGAAGCAGAGAAAGTTAACCAAGACCAGGATTCGAACTTCAGTCTCAGATGGAGTATAATAGCTGCCCAACCTATCTTAATGGAAATTAGGAATAAAAAAAAGAGGAATCACAGAGTTAACTACATAGGAATACATGTGTATTTCTAAGCCAAAAAAGGGAATCTGTTGGCAAGAGCTTGTAAAAAGTGACAAATTTTTACCACAAAAGAATGTCAGGATCCTCCAAAATAGGAAGGATTGGCAGATATGGATTAGGCTGGGGATGCTTCAAAATAGTTCTAATAGTTAAGCTGCATCCACCTTAAGAGTGCTGGTACCCAAAACCAGAGGTCGCGGGGTCAAGTCCGGTCCACTGTTTTCTTTGCCATTATTCTAGTAATAGTTCGAGATATATATGCAGACCGACGTATGAAGCTCAATCCCCGAATAGAATCCCACACGTTTCAATGGGCGACCAGAAAACAACGACTTGTGCGTGAGGCTACGTTTTGCAGGGAACCAGTTTATAGGCAGTTAGCTCTGTGGGCAACAAAAATCGCCCATTGAAACGTGTGGGATTCTATTCGGGGATTGAGCTTCATACGTCGGTCTGCATATATAACTCAATAGTTCTGAAAATGTTTCGAACTGCTGACTAACTAGTAAACAAAATTACCAAAAGACAAATATGAAAAATAAGGAGGGCCTGATGTTTTGATTCTAACATGACCTTTCTCAAAGGCAGAGAAGGGTCCTTTGCGGAAGGTCCTGCTAGGATTGAAATGTCAAGCCTTCCTTATGTTTGATAATTACTTATATACTTATTTATCATTGCAGGGATGGGGCACTCATTAATGGCCATGCATTATATCTCCGCGGACCAATTAGCCCTCCATCTCCACTTTGTTGACAAGTTGACATTATAAAGCACAATTTCCCACAGCTTCAAAAACAAGAAACCAGAAGCCATTGAACAGCTATGACGGCAGTATGCTCTAAATTTCTGGGAGCACAGCCGCATTTCTGTTCAAAGTGGAGAGAGCGGGGGAGGGGGGGAAGGTCCTTAAAGGCCTATACAACATAAAGGTCAGAGGATTGCCAGTTTGTGTGTTGAACCATTAAACTTTCTTAGAAAGAAATCCTGCAAAGGTTTTAGGTCAAATGGTGATCTGAGAAAGTAGAAAAGACTAATTGTCTATTTGGGAAGGCCACCATGGTTTGAGCGCTAGTTTTCTTGACCAATTAAAAAAAAAATGTTTTTATGCTAATATCCCCTTTTGTTATCTGTCATCTAGGCACGAGGCATTAAGTTTTGTCAAGTTGATGAGGGGGAAAGCATCAAAACCCAGGAGAATCTCGTGAAAGATGCGGTCAGCTTCCAGCACCAGACCGGTGCCCGCATTTTACTGGACGAGTCAGGGAACCTGACCTGGCCTGTCACTTTCCTCTATCCGGAATTCAGTCAGAGCGACTTCATCCAAGCGTTCCATGAACATTCAGTGTGAGTGCTTGCCCCTTGTCTGCAGTCAAACACTGCACAGACTTTCCTTTGGTAAACGCCATCAGCATTGTAGTCAAGTTCATGTACTTGGCCATGAGTGTGAATAAGAAGACAAGTACTTGGCCATGAGTACAGGTACTTGGCCATGAGTACAAGTACTTGGCTATGAGTACAAGTACTTGGCTATGAGTACTAGGACATGAGTATGAGTACTTGGCCATGAGTACAAGTACTTGGCCATGAGTACAAGTACTTGGCCATGAGTATAAGTACTTGGCCATGAGTCCAAGTACTTGGCTATGAGTACTAGGACATGAGTATGAGTACTTGGCCATGAGTACTAGGACATGAGTACAAGTACTTGGCTATGAGTACAAGTACTTGGCTATGAGTACAAGTACTTGGCTATGAGTACTAGGACATGAGTATGAGTACTTGGCCATGAGTACTAGGACTTGAGTATAAGTACTAGGACTTGAGTATAAGTACTTGGCCATGAGTATAAGTACTTGGCCATGAGTACAAGTACCTGGCCATGAGTACTAGGACTTGAGTATAAGTACTAGGACTTGAGTATAAGTACTAGGACTTGAGTATAAGTACTTGGCCATGAGTATAAGTACTTGGCCATGAGTACAAGTACCTGGCCATGAGTACAATTATTAGGCCATGATTACAAGTACTTGGCCATGAGTGCAAGTACCTGATCATGATTACAAGTACTTGGTCATGAGTAGAAGTACTTGGCCATGAGTACAATTATTAGGCCATGATTACAAGTACTAGGCCATGATTACAAGTACTTGGCCATGAGTGCAAGTACCTGATCATGAGAAGAAGTACTTGGCCATGAGTACAAATACTAGGCCAACGACAACTAGGGCATGAGTACATTTTGCATTTGAACCAGCTACATGTACTCTTGCTTTATAGTGCAGATGTCTTAACTACTTGGCCACTGAGCTGGTCGAGATTGTGTGGAGGACTAGTACAGTCGACTCCCGTTATAACGAGGTCTGCCGGACTATTGAAATTCCCGTAGTTTACAAAAGAAGTTGTCATAATGGGTCGAGAACATGCTTTTGTTAGTGTTCGGTCGACAAAAATGATCGTTATAACCGGAGTCTCATGGCGTGCGTGCTCGTTATACACAAATATTTCCTCCATACAAATGTGCACAAATTGATCGGGAAAATATGCTCGTTATAACCAAGTTGTCGTTATAATCAAGCTTGTTGTAATGGGAGTCCACTGTATCTGTAAAAGAGCAGGTTTTGCGCCACAGATATAAAGTGATTTTGCAATGAAGAGAGTGTAAATATTCGTATAAATATCTCTGACACTTATCTCAGTCTCTCAGATCATCTCCGAGAGCTGTTTGCAGAGACAGCCCCATGGGACAGTCAGGGAGCCTACCAGCCAGACACTGTCCAGGTGAGTTCTGGTTTTCAAGGCTGTCTGCCATTGATTGGGCCTTGTTGGGTGGGTGGGGGGGGGAGCGCACACGGCATTGGAGCAGCTGAGCTCGCTGACTAGCAGGGCAAGCAGGCTGGCTCTCTCCCCGTGATGTGCGGCCGGCCCAGACTTCATTTTAGAAAGGCTGCAAGGCAATTAGGCAACAGATTTGATACTGTCTTTCCCCGTGGGGCAGAACAGAAAACTCATCATCATCAGCCCGATTGATTAAAATCCAGCCAACTCAATTTAGAAATAGGCCAGTTAATATTCATCTATCACATTGTAATGTTTCTTGTCGTAATGGTTAATTTTGTTGATTTTGTTGTTGTAATCTTGAAATGATTTTTGAGAATTATTTTTTTAATGTCCTTTTGAATGTATTTTTTTTTTCGCTGTAATTTGGCCATTGGCCACAAGAGTGAGAAAATGATCTAAGAATTGAATGATCTATCAACTAGCCCATTATAACAAAGTTTTCTTTCGGTGATATACAAAAATGTTGCAAACTGCTTACTGACTAAAATAACCAAAATGCAAATCTTAAAATTTAGTGGGCCTGACGTTTCGATCCTAGCAGGACCTTTCTCAAAGGCAGAGTGACAAGGTTGTCCTCGTCACTCTGCCTTTGAGAAAGGTCCTGCTAGGATCAAAACGTCAGGCCCACTAAATTTTAAAAGTTTTCTTTCACTAGCTGACTTAGTCAGGCATGCTTTCGCTACGGTATGTATTCCTTCATTGACTTTTCTGTGTCTCCTCAGAATGGGCAGAGCACACACTGCCCGAAGTGTTGAGTTTCCAACTCAAGAGATTTCACTGTCTCACTGCAAATCGTCCACTTTGTACTTCCACCATGCAAACCTTCAAATCTTATTTAGCAGTCCGATTTTATCTCTTTTTTTTTGGCAGGTTTATTTTCATCATTTGAAAGCCAAGAAACTTGTTTGTGTCAGCCATGATGCCACGCTTGGTGCAACACTGCAAGACTCCAGGTAGCTCTGCCTATAAACAGCCACTGTCAACCAGCGTTGTGTGAATGCCATCCAATGAATGGTGTGCCCCACTCAATGTACAGCGGACCCACACTCCGAGTAGGGCAAACCCAATTCAATGAGGTTTTGTCCTTGCTCGACGTGATCAGCACCGAGTGCTCAGTGCTTTGCCAAATGCCGGATAAAAAATATTTCAGGCAGTTTGGGCGGGATTCGAACTTGCGACTCCCGATTTCGATTTCGCGGGTTTGAATCCCGCCCGAGCTGCCTTAAATATTTTGATCAGGCACCGGGCAAAGCACTGAGCACTCAGTGTTTATCACGTCGAGCAAGGGCAAAACCTTATTGAAATTAGGAACACGTGGCTTGCAAACAGAAATGCTCTGCGTGTTTGATGGTTGTTGTCAATCAGAAGAGGGAGACTAATTATCAGGCCCTACCAACTAGAAGGTCAACAACATCGGCACCATCTGATTCTATACATTTTGAGAACTTTGCTAATTTCCGTCAAAAAAGTTGCGTACGGTTTCGTTGTACTGCTATTATAGTAGGATATTAGTCAAATACTGGAGATTTAGTGGGCCTGACGTTTCGATCCTAGCAGGACCTTTCTCAAAGGCAGGACCTTTCTCTGCCTTTGAGAAAGGTCCTGCTAGGATCGAAACGTCAGGCCCACTAAATTTTAAGATTTGCATTTTCGTAATTTTTCGCAGTTTGCAACATTTTTGTATATTACTTCAAATACTGGAGAGTAGATGCTGTGTATCATTATTTATAGGAGAGCATTTGTTTGTGTTTTTTTTGTTCTTCACAGGTATGTGGTAGCTAACGAACCGCTGTTTGTCGTGCTGCCAAAAGGAACGGCGTTCACCGAGAGCTATCTGAAGAGATTTTCCGAGATGCACTGAGGCTGGCCGGTATCAACACCACAGCCCTTCAGTGTAAGGCCATCACATTAGCATGGAAGGACGGTCCTCATTGAGTCACGACCATCCCAACAATGTGCGAGCAATGGGCTGTAGCTCATGTGCATGGCATGTACCCCGTGTGGTCATGTAGGATTGTATGGTGGATAATGCGCACATGGTGTATCGAGGCTTGTCCAGTACGCGTGATTGGCGATGCACGAACCCTCAAGCTAGCAGATAGACCACACACAGACTAGCATCTCACCCCCTTTACACGCAGTCATACACCATTCAATTCAATTCAAAGTGGTTTATTTCAATCCATCATCGCAGTTAAATACTGAATTGCAATGGATTTTACAGTGAATATAGTGTGACTAAAAGTGATATACAAAAACGTTGCAAACTGCTTACTGACTAAAATTACCAAAGTGCAAATCTTAAAATTTAGTGGGCCTGACGTTTCGATCCTAGCAGGACCTTTCTCAAAGGTAGAGAGAAAGGTCCTGCTAGGATCGAAACGTCAGGCCCACTAAATTTTAAGATGAATATGGTGTCTAAAATTTATTGGGCCTGACGTTTCGATCCTAGCAGGACCTTTCTCAAAGGCAGAAATTTACAAGACACATACAATTAACAATACCAATTACTTACAGTTTATACACAAAGAAACCGTGAAAACATGTCTATTGCATTTTACTCATCACAAAATGAAATAGTTGTAACATTACAAAAGGGTCGATGCTATGTGATCTTTGACAATTTAACTTGCAAATGCATCTGCTAAGTTTTCTTTACAAGTAGTCGAACATGTAAGATCAATGGTCCTGGCAATACTTCATTTGCATTTGTTTCCCGCGTCCTGGTACAGTGCCTAGCATCTCGGTGTCATAAGTTTTTTCAAAATCGCTGATTTGGCCTCAGGCTCTCTTTTGAAGAATCTCGGGGATCACACAAAGTGGATACGGCTTTTTCAATTCACGTCAAACAAATAAAGACACAACTGACTGGGAACCTTTTGAACTGTTTTGGAAAATCCTTCTGGCTGGTTAGCCTTGAAGTCGGGGCTGCAGTCTGCATTCAGTACAAGCAAGGAACACTCCTTGGACACCTCTTCCTCTTGTATGAGCCTTCTCTTGATGGCTTGATGACTGTCCAGTGAATAGTAGCCATGGTTTGAATGACGCTGCTCAGCTACTTGTATGAACCTTCTCTTGATGGCTTGATGACTGTCCAGTGGATAGTAGCCATGGTTTGAATGATGCTGCCCTGCTACTTGTATGAGCCTTCTCTTGATGGCTTGATGACTGTCCAGTGAATAGTAGCCATGGTTTGAATGATGCTGCCCTGCTACTTGTATGAGCCTTCTCTTGATGGCTTGATGACTGTCCAGTGGATAGTAGCCATGGTTTGAATGACGCTGCCCTGCTACTTGTATGAGCCTTCTCTTGATGGCTTGATTACTGTCCAGTGAATAGTAGCCATGGTTTGAATGACGCTGCTCAGCTACTTGTATGAGCCTTCTCTTGATGGCTTGATGACTGTCCAGTGAATAGTAGCCATGGTTTGAATGACGCTGCTCAGCTACTTGTATGAGCCTTCTCTTGATGGCTTGATGACTGTCCAGTGAATAGTAGCCATGGTTTGAATGACGCTGCTCAGCTACTCGTATGAGCATTCTCTTGATGGCTTGATGACTGTCCAGTGAATAGTAGCCATGGTTTGAATGACGCTGCTCAGCTACTCGTATGAGCATTCTCTTGATGGCTTGATGACTGTCCAGTGAATAGTAGCCATGGTTTGAATGACGCTGCTCAGCTACTTGTATGAGCCTTCTCTTGATGGCTTGATGACTGTCCAGTGAATAGTAGCCATGGTTTGAATGACGCTGCTCAGCTACTTGTATGAGCCTTCTCTTGATGGCTTGATGACTGTCCAGTGAATAGTAGCCATGGTTTGAATGACGCTGTCCTGCTACTTGTATGAGCTTTCTCTTGATGGCTTGATGACTGTCCAGTGAATAGCAGCCATGGTTTGAATGACGCTGCCCAGCTTCTTGTATGAGCCTTCTCTTGATGGCTTGATGACTGTCCAGTGAATAGTAGCCATGGTTTGAATGACGCTGCTCAGCTACTTGTATGAGCCTTCTCTTGATGGCTTGATGACTGTCCAGTGAATAGTAGCCATGGTTTGAATGACGCTGCTCAGCTACTTGTATGAGCCTTCTCTTGATGGCTTGATGACTGTCCAGTGAATAGTAGCCATGGTTTGAATGACGCTGCTCAGCTACTTGTATGAGCCTTCTCTTGATGGCTTGATGACTGTCCAGTGAATAGTAGCC
This sequence comes from Luidia sarsii, assembly GCA_949987565.1. Taxonomy (NCBI): domain Eukaryota; kingdom Metazoa; phylum Echinodermata; class Asteroidea; order Paxillosida; family Luidiidae; genus Luidia; species Luidia sarsii. The sequence goes on from OX465113.1 coordinate 16,237,151, forward strand.
ATGGTTTGAATGACGCTGCCCTGCTACTTGTATGAGCCTTCTCTTGATGGCTTGATGACTGTCCAGTGAATAGTAGCCATGGTTTGAATGACACTGGATAGGGGCTTTCCTCTGCTTGCCGCGCTTTCTTTTCGGTGGAATAGGGGGCAACATCGCTCTGCTCAGCCTCGACAGGTGTCAGAGTTGGGCGAGCACAGGAGGACGACATCTCCGCGGCCTCATCGGGGAAATTCTCCTCACTCTCTGAAGATGGTAGAGCAAGAGCCGTCCCGTCCTGAGGCCGGCATGTTTGGCGCTCTCTCCGAGGGCTGCCCGAAGCTCCTCGTTCTCCTACTGGAGCTGGCGCACTCTGTAGGCTGCATCTTTGACAGGAGCCTTTGCCAGCGGTCCCGGAGGTTCTTGCTGCATTTCTGGCCGAAGGTCTCTCGCTCGTCAGAAGGCAGGCAAAACTGCAAATCCTTCACTTCCTTGCTAATCATTCTCTCAACTTGCTATTAGCAGGCTCCTGAACCAGTTCCTCTCACAAATTATAGTCAGGCCCACTAAATTTTAAGATTTACATTTTGGTAATTTTAGTCAGTAAGCAGTCAGTCAGTAAGCAACATTTTTGTATATCACAAATTATAGTTCTTAAAATTTAGTGGGCCTGACGTTGCGATTCTAGCAGGACCTTTCTCAAAGGCACTCTGCCTTTGAGAAAGGTCCTGCTAGGATCGAAACGTCACTCTGCCTTTGAGGAAGGTCCTGCTAGGATCGAAAACGTCAGGCCCACTAAATTTTAAGATTTGCATTTTGGTAATTTTAGTCAGTAAGCAATTTGCAACATTTTTGTATATCACAAATTATAGTTCTAAAATTTAGTGGGCCTGACGTTTCGATCCTAGCAGGACCTTTCTCAAAGGCAGAGTGACAAGGACAAAACAGATACATGTACACGAAGGCAGGGGGAGAGAGTGAATAGGACACGGATGAGAAACAGAGGACAAAGAGTGAAGCTGGTAGGGAGAGATCAAAGGGAAGGGCAAGGGGTAGGGTAGGGATTAGTGAGAGGAGGGGGAAAGATCAAAGAGAAGGGCAAGGAGTGGGGTAGGGATAGTGACAATAGGGGGAAAAGATCAAAGAGAGAAGTGTGAAAGACTGAACACAAAAGAAGGATTATCAGAAAGCTGCATGGTGTTAGTCATTACCCTCCTGGATGTTGAGACCATGTGGTTGAATAGTCCGAAGACGCTTCATCCATCCATCAAAACCGGTAAAATGGACACCCCTGTTGGGTATCACTTCAATCTCCCTGATCATTCGATATCAGATATGAGTGTACTGGGCATAGAATCACTTGGTCACCGTAGTAATGCTGTCCGTCTTAGCCGTGAGAAAATGTGGATGAAGCGTCTTCGGACTATTCAACCACATGGTCTCAACATCCAGGAGGGTAATGACTAACACCATGCAGCTTTCTGATAATCCTTCTTTTGTGTTCAGTCTTTCACACTTCTCTCTTTGATCTTTTCCCCCTATTGTCACTATCCCTACCCCACTCCTTGCCCTTCTCTTTGATCTTTCCCCCTCCTCTCACTAATCCCTACCCTACCCCTTGCCCTTCCCTTTGATCTCTCCCTACCAGCTTCACTCTTTGTCCTCTGTTTCTCATCCGTGTCCTATTCACTCTCTCCCCCTGCCTTCGTGTACATGTATCTGGTTTTTCCTTGTCACTCTGCCTTTGAGAAAGGTCCTGCTAGGATCGAAACGTCAGGCCCACTAAATTTTAGATTTACTTTTTGGTAATTTTAGTCAGTAAGCAGTTTGCAACATTTTTGTATATCACAAATTATAGTTGTGTAAGGAAGCGACACGGGTGGTGTGACTTGTGGGGTTGACGAACGTTTGCTCGCCAGGGGGAGGGAAGGACTCCTCAGGGAAGGGCAACTGCTTGGATGGGTGTGGATGTCTCAACGCATCGTGGTCGATTTATTGCCGGACCTACATGACATGTACTTCTCCCTGTTGCTGCGACACTACAGTTGTTTGAATTTCTGGATTGCCCTCCGTCTCTCTCTGTAGCCCTTGGCTAGCCCGCCCTCAATGTGGTGTATTTGGGAGAGGAAGGAGATCCTGTCTTTCTGCACTGCATCACATCTTTGAAGCATTTCTTCTTTGATTTTGTCCAGTTAAGTGTTGCTTTTGACGTCGTCAAATTGCTCAGTGTATGAAATTTATCTTTGAAGCAATCTTGCAACAGTGACAGTGATTACTTCTCAGTATCTTTGTCATTCCAGACCAGCTATTCAAACGTCTTGCTATAGGTACCTTTCATATGAGGCCAGCTGTTTTTCTTAAAGAATGTTACTGGTTTTGCATGAACTAAGGCCACCATCTGATTGCTGGATAGCTCAGATGGGAAGAGCGCTGGTATGCAAAACCAGAAATCCTGATCCAGCCAAGGTTTTCTTTGCCATTTTTCAAAATTGGTCAAAAGTTCCCAGTCAGTTTTTCCTTTATTTATTTGACATAAATTTGAAATTCACTGGCTTTAACAAAATGTGGGAAAGCCGTACACACTACACACTACACACGGGGTTTTTTTTCAGAATGCAGCAGTTTTTTCTTTAGCTCTTATCCCTATGCTGACCTTGATATTTGCATTATAAATTGTTCCCATAACCCAATGTGCATATAGGCTTATGTACAGGAACATTAATACTAATTTGGTTCCATCAATACACACATTGCAACTCATCCTAGCGTAGATTTCTTGCCAAAATATATATCACTCTGCCTTTGAGAAAGGTCCTGCTAGGATCGAAACCTCAGGCCCACTAAATTTCAAAATATATATCGCATGAATTACTGTTTATAGTGTGATTTTGTTTTGTAATTGTGCGTCAATTATTAATTGTTGATTTCCTATGAACTGCCAAAATTCTTCTCCTGCGGTCACAATCGGAAGCAATCTACCATTCAAATGTCCTTTACCTCTGGGGACCATTCCCTGTTTCATGAACGACAAAAATATACCTTAGATTGTAATGCTATAATCTCTTCAGCTCAGGCTGGCTCTCACCAAATAATTATCAATCACAGTTTTTAAAATTTTCAGCATTGAGAGACTGACTGACTGAAATTTGCACAATGTATATATCAGTAATTCTTCATCAAAATCCCAGGTTTTTTATTGATTTTATTTCCATTTCTTTTCCCCTTGCTGATTGACCGCCAAATGATCATTACATTTCTTAGATGGTACACCAACCTGTAAATATTTGTATAAAATAATATAAGCCTGAAAATAAATAGCAACTAAACAATATTGGAAATGAAGTTTTACTTTTTTTCAGATGTGCCATGTGTCTATAGTTTTGTTTCATCAACTGAACGGAAGGTTTAATGGGAGTTTCACCTCAAGATGAGACAAGTATTGTATTTTGGTAATCGAGTTCAAGGTCTTTGACCCTTGAAAAATGAGTAATTAGCCATTTTCTCTTAGGACCCAAGTGGTAATTTTCTATCAGAAGGTTATTGTTTTATACCTGTCACATGACAGTGGGTCACGTGACAGCGGGTCACGTGACAGCGGCTCACATGACAGCGGCTCACATGACAGCGGCTCACATGACAGCGGGTCAAATGAAAGTAGGTGTGAGAAATGAATCTAAGGCCATAGCTCAAGCTTCATCATCGTTATCTTTCCACTTAATATACAGCTTGTGATTCTTTCTTTGATGCTGAAGCTCTGTACTCAGCACAGAGTAGAGCATGTTTCATAGTACAGGGTGTAGTAGCCCCATTTTGCCTAGCGATGGATGTCAGGAAAGAACCTGGTGCTTGAGCCTGAATCTGAGCTTGAACCAGTGCCTGAGCCTAAGTCAGGGCCTGATGAGCATGAACCTGTCAGGGCCTGAGCCTGAGTCAGGGCCTGGGCCTGAGCCTGAGTCAGGGCCTGAAGAGCATGAACCTGTCAGGGCCTGAGCCTGAGTCAGGGCCTGATGAACATGAACCTGTCAGGGCCTGAGCCTGAGTCAGGGCCTGGGCCTGAGCCTGAGTCAGGGCCTGTTCAGCATGAACCTGTCAGGGCCTGAGCCTGAGTCAGGGCCTGGGCCTGAGCCTGAGTCAGGGCTTGAAGAGCATGAACCTGTCAGGGTCTGAGCCTGAGTCAGGGCCTGATGAACATGAACCTGTCAGGGCCTGAGCCTGAGTCAGGGCCTGATGAGCATGAACCTGTCAGGGCCTGAGCCTGAGTCAGGGCCTGATGAGCATGAACCTGTCAGGGCCTGAGCCTGAGTCAGGGCCTGATGAGAATGAACCTGTCAGGGCCTGAGCCTGAGTCAGGGCCTGAGCCTGAGTCAGGGCCTGGGCCTGAGCCTGAGTCCTTTGGCTCTTTTCAGAACCACCAGAGCCGCACGAATTCACAGTCCATACTGCCAACTTTTGAAAACATCACTTTGACGCATATTTGGATCAAAATAACTTGACTCGTGTCAGAGTCACTGGACTGGAGTCCAAGTCACTGGACTGGAGTCCGAGTCACTGGACTCGTGTCAGAGTCACTGGACTTGTGTCAGAGTCACTGGACTCGTGTCAGAGTCACTGGACTCGTGTCAGAGTCACTGGACTCGTGTCAGAGTCACTGGACTCGTGTCAGAGTCACTGGACTCGTGTCAGAGTCACTGGACTCGTGTCAGAGTCACTGGACTCGTGTCAGAGTCACTGGACTCGTGTCAGAGTCACTGGACTCGTGTCAGAGTCACTGGACTCGTGTCAGAGTCACTGGACTCGTGTCAGAGTCACTGGACTCGTGTCAGAGTCACTGGACTCGTGTCAGAGTCACTGGACTCGTGTCAGAGTCACTGGACTCGAGTCAGAGTCACTGGACTCGAGTCAGAGTCACTGGACTCGTGTCATAGTCACTGGACTCGTGTCGGAGTCACTGGACTCGTGTCACAGTCACTGGATATGGACTCGAGTCAGAGTCACTGGACTCTTGTCAGAGTCACTGGACCCGTGTCAGAGTCACTGGACTGAAATCCCGGGTGCCATGTTACAAAATTCATCATGTCGAGTCTGAATTAACTCTGTAGATGAGTTAGGGGAAAACAACCTACATGTATTAGAGTCGTGCGGAAATGAGCTATCTGGATGAACGGAATACAAATTTTAAAAAGGTAAGAGATTGAGGTCTAAGCTACAATTTCCAGTACCGTCACCGGGAACTACGTTTTGGGGAGCTATAGGCCTACATGTTCACCAAGTGAACAGTCTTAGGGAAATAAAGGCCTAATAAGAACGTCTGATTTTGTTACGTAGGGCCTATACGTGCCTGCTTCAATTACCTAGTCTGGCAATTCCCGGAGAAAATCACCGGCCGTCAGTAGTGGGACCGTAAACCCAGGAGCTGTGGATACAATTGCCATAACAATGTACACGTACAGGTCGCTGTTGCTTGTGCATAGGCTATTTGGCGAAGCAGTGACCCCGCGGGGATCACCACACGTCACAATTGCTGGGCTTGAATAGCGAGGGGAGACCCGTGTTCTTTTCCCAGGGACGACTTTGCGTTCTACTCTTGAATAAAGAATCGCGCAGATTACCGAACCATGTATTATTGGACACACATGAACTGATAGACGGCAGTAGACGTGGAGATATCACAAAGCCAGCCGTGGTACCATATAGATTGTAGACCAGCCCATTCACGTACGGTACCTCTCTGATCATAGTAGTAGCACACGATAAGTGTGAAACCAACTCGCACAAGGCAAAATGTCCAAAATGCGGGCCTTGGCCGACGACGCGGACTACTACCACGAGGCCTTCAACGTCTACCATCGTGTCGGCGAGAGGAAGGAGATATTCAGCCGCTGGGTCAGTACAGAACTACGAGAGATATGCCAAGGGCTGCACCTCGGTGTCACGGACAAGGATCCTGTGCGAGTTCTCAGTGTTGGACCAGGAGACGGTACGTACGTGGCGCTTACAGTGAACAAAAAAAGTTTGGCAAAATTTAAGCCCAAGCGGGAAAAATATGCTCCCTCCTGTACCACTCGTAAAATTATTTATATATTGTATAGGTATTTAAAATCCTACCGTGCCTGTATAATGGTGTCTGTATGGCCGGTATTTGCCTGTATTTTGATGATGAGAAAGTTGTTTTTTAAAAGTCCCGACAAGAAGCGGGTGGTTACTAGCAGTCTCTGTGCATTCCCCAGACTACGACTCCATTACCTTCCAGAACTGAACAGACTGCCTTGTTTCTCAGGGCCGATGATATTGGTGATTGGTGCCAGAATCACAGTTCCAAACATTCGCAGAGTCCCAACTTTTCTGATCAAACCAGGTCAGGTGCTTGCCGGCCAAACTATCTGATATATCCAGCACGAGCATATAGTACCACTGTGTACTGGGTTTGTGTAGCTCTACGCAAGAACAAGTGCTGCAATTTTGCTCGCCTGGAGGTAGGCCCGACTAAGTTTTGCCCAACTTTTGTTTTTTTAACACTAACAGCACAAAGTTGCTGCTATAAATTGGGTTGTGAAAAACAACACTGACTTGTCCTGTTTTGTATACAGGCAATTTGACCTCTTTTGAAGAAAAAAATACCCATAGTATATAGATAAAATGGCATTTTGGATTTAGCGAGGTAATTAGGGAACGGTAGGCCTACAGTATAGCGGCCTTGCAACGGAGCCCACACGGATACTAAATCCTAATCGTGCTCTATGACCTCTAACGCTTGTAATAAGCAAATAAGCATACAATAGTCGTCTCGTCACCTCATGACACCATGCACTCCCGGATCGGCTGGCGGGGTTTTTTTTCTCGAGCACACAGACCCAGTCCCACTCGCCTAAACTAAACAGTAAAAGCGGGATTTCATATAAGGGTGTGCTAGGTACACGTCAGGTTTAAAACATGCGTAGACGTACTTGTACTTGCGTCAAAAGTTCAGGAATAGCGCTTTATTGTATAAATAGCCCAGGCACTATGTAAATTACTGTGGGGTAGGGTTAACATGAGGTCACCGCCACCGCGGTATGGTGGCCGTGAAAAGACCTTGCAAAAGCGAAAATTGGGGAAAAAAATCTTTTTTTTTTAGCGCACGCGATAACTGAGATGTGTCCAGCTGTGTTCAGAAACACGCGTACGTACAGGGACAATGGTGCCGACTGAAACAAACTTCCGAAGCGACCGTGCAAAGTGCAAACCTACGGAATCTCAACGATTTTGGGGGTGAATGCTAATTCAAATTTCCCGGGCTCTTTCTGTTCAACCGCAGGCGAGATCGAGAGCGAGATCTTGCGAGTCGTCCGCGACAACGTGAAGCCTTCGCCCGACCGCGTGCTCAGCACCGCGGTGGAGCCCGCCGCCGACAAGGCCCGTCTGTTCAAGGAGCGGATGGCCCAGGAGAAAGGAATCGAGGTGGACTGCAGGGTCCAAACGCTGCAGGACTACCAGAACGCTGCCGAGAACCAGACTGCCAGGTTCCATTTCATCAGCAGCGTGCACTCCATCTACTATGTGCCGGACCTGAAGGCTTCTATCAAGGATCTGTACGAGAGGCTGGAACCAGGCGGAATGATGTTGATCGTCCTGATGTCACGTAAGTTGCTCAAATATTCCTGTAACTATCCCCCAAATCATAATTATTATATCAATAATTCCTAACCATATAATACTATAGCCATGATGCAACGCGGTACCCCCGGTACCCGCCGCTATAGGCTTACATTATTCGAATCCACAACACGACCTGGTTAAGAAGTGGTTAAGACGTCCGTACTAGAAATCGGGAGTCGCGGGTTCGAATCCCGCCCGAGCTAGCTACCTGAAGTATCAGGCACCGGGCAAAGCACTGAGCACTCATGCAGTGTTTATCACGTCGAGCAAGGGCAAACCCTCATTGAATTAAACTCCTAACCACTTTGGAACTTCCAAGAGAGTCTGGTTTATCGGCGAGGCCGTGGTGTAATGATCCTCCTTGCGGGATCTCATCATCCTTGCGGGATCTGATCCTCCTTGCGGGATCTTATCCTCCTTGCGGGATCTCATCCTCCTTGCGGGATCTGATCCTCCTTGCGGGATCTGATCCTCCTTGCGGGATCTGATCCTCCTTGCGGGATCTGATCCTCCTTGCGGGATCTGATCCTCCTTGCGGGATCTCATCCTCCTTGCGGGATCTTATCCTCCTTGCGGGATCTGATCCTCCTTGTGGGATCTGATCCTCCTTGCGGGATCTGATCCTCCTTGCGGGATCTCATCCCCCTTGCGGGATCTCATCCTCCTTGCGGGATCTGATCCTCCTTGCGGGATCTGATCCTCCTTGCAGGATCTCATCCTCCTTGCGGGATCTGATCCTCCTTGCGGGATCTCATCCCCCTTGCGGGATCTCATCCCCCTTGCGGGATCTCATCCTCCTTGCGGGATCTCATCGTCCTTGCGGGATCTCATCCCCCTTGCGGGATCTCATCCTCCTTGCGGGATCTCATCCTCCTTGCGGGATCTGATCCTCCTTGCGGGATCTCATCCCCCTTGCGGGATCTCATCCTCCTGGCGGGATCTCATCCTCCTTGCGGGATCTGATCCTCCTTGCGGGATCTGATCCTCCTTGCGGTATCTGGTCCTCCTTGCGGGATCTCATCCTCCTTGCGGGATCTGATCCTCCTTGCGGGATCTGATCCCCCTTGCGGGATCTCATCCTCCTTGCGGGATCTCATCATCCTCCTTGCGGGATCTGATCCTCCTTGCGGGATCTCATCCTCCTTGCGGGTTCAAGTGTAAACGCAGCGCTAGTGTGGAGGAATGAACACAAAAGAAGGATCATCAGAAAGCTGCATGGTGTCAGTCACTACCCTCCTGGATGTTGAGACCATGTGGTTGAATAGTCCAAAGATGCTTTGATCCACATTTTCTCACGTCTAAGCCGGACAGCATCACTATGCGATGACCAAGTGATTCTATGCCCAGTACACTCATATATCTGATATCGAATGATCAGGGAGATTGAAGTGATACCCAACAGGGGTATCCATTTTACTGTTTTGATTGTAGACCTATGGCCACAGAGACGTTTTTACAGTGTTTTTGGTCTCGCCAACATACTGAACAGTACAAACTCTACACGAGATGAGGTATAGGCTATATGATGTTTGAGGTAGTGCAAGTTATTATTATTATTATTATTATTATTATTATTATTATTGTTACACAGTTAACCACGGGATCACCAAAATACGGGAGAGGTTCCCGGAGGTGGACCAGCTGCAGAAGCACCTTCCCTCCTCGGCCGATGTGGCGGAGGCCTGCCAGGGCCTGGGTCTCGCCGTGGACAGCCAGCTGCCGGTCAAGATACGCGCGGACGTGACGGCCTGCTTCCCTGAGCCCGGGGCCGGGCTGTCGGAGGACGGCCGGCTCCTCCTCTCCTTCGTCACCCACGTCATGCACTTTGTCCGGGACGCGCCCGAGACGCTCCGGAAGGAGCTGGTGGAGTTCCTCGGGACCGAGGCGTGCACGGAGAGGGGCAGCGACGGTCGCGTCTTCTTCGTCGCCGACTGGGACGTTATAATCATCAAGCGCTCATCGTGAATCAGTGGAGCAGTCATGACCGCATTGGTATAATATAGGCGCTTTATCCTAGACGAATCGCCGCGCAGTTTATATACGATTCGATTTTTTAAATGCAGATCACAGAATTAACGTTAATCGTTTGGTGCCTTGCAGAAGGACTCAGAGCAGAAGGGCAAAGTTTGCGGTTAAAAAAACACTCTATCTCGTCTCCTGACAACGGGCAGAGTACACACGACCCGGAACGTTGAGTTACCGGCTCTTTTCAGAGCCACACTCATTCTTGAAAGAGACGAGATACATGGTGTCACCACAAACTTTCCACTTAGTATTTCTACCATCAAGAAACCTTCAAGTCAAGGCCAGGAAGGTCTTTTTAATTACCCTGTATATTCTATTGTGTATACGCTTCAATCCTGTTCCCATTCAGTGAACAGGAATTGCTTACCAGAATGTGAGAGTTTTTTCAGATTGAAACAATCTCTAATCCATGGTATTGTTAAATTTTGCCATTTTGCCAATTTTGCCATTTTGCCATTTGTCAATATTGGCATTGACTTAGTAGTAATCGTAGTGGATATTAAGCGCATGTCTTTTTTCAGAATTTCTTTTTCCATTTTTTGAACGATTACGCTTCGCTCTATTAATGCCAGTTGCTTTTGTCATGAGCCCATAGACTATGAAAGTTAGATGCAATGAATTTAATGAAATGCGTTTTTATCATGTATAATTGATGAGCTGCAATTATTCAGCATGTTTATTAATATGTTGCATTCCAATTAGCAACATTTTAGTATCGAGTAATTACATAATTATGGTTGGCTTGGCCTTCGTATCGGCTTTTTAGAATTCCGTTTGTGTTTGTTCCTTTGCCATTGACAATTGCATACTGGGATGAAACCGTGTTGCACTTAATTTAGGGGGGAAAAACGAGTACGGAAAGAGCAGACTAAACAAAGATTTAGGCAAAAAATTAGACAAAATGCAAGGCTAACCCCTGGCATTTTTGTTCAATTTTTGACTCCGAATTTCACGTTTCTTATTTGCTCTGAATTGGCTGAAGGGACACCTTCGTCCGCCTGACTCCTATTCCCTCCCAACTGTTTGCAGTGTTTCAACATTATCTTCTTGTTTCATACGTCCTCTGAATCGGTCCGGAAGACTTCAGGGTCTTGCATGGTGGCTATTCGTGGGTTCCTGGCACACTATATCAAGAAGGTCCGATAATGGTCTAAATTTTGTCAAAAATGTAAGGCTAACCATTTCTGTACATTCCCTAAATTTTTAACCCCAAATTCTCACCGTTATATTTTAGAAATCAGAATTATTACAGAATAGTTACTCAGAATTTTAAAAACAATGGATGGCTTGCATTTCTTTTATTTCTGCTATATAGGGGCCTACATGTATTCCTTCCTTATATGTCAAGAGGGATTCGACCATTATTGATTAGTCTCACGTTGCATATTTTTGATAAAATCAATTAAAGTGCCCGAACTACATATTTTTGAAGAAATTGCATCATTGCATTCCTTTTTTTACCCTTGTCATTTTTTTCTTTTTTTAACCTTGTAATTGTTTTCTTTTTTTACCCATGAAATTTTTTTCTTTTTTTACGCTTGTCATTTTTGTTTTATATACAAAAATGTTGCAAACTGCTTACTGACTAAAATTACCAAAATGCAAATCTTAAAATTTAGTGGGCCTGACGTTTCGATCCTAGCAGGACCTTTCTTTGCCTTTGAGAAAGGTCCTGCTAGGATCGAAACTAAATTTTAAGATTGTCATGTTTTTCTTTTTTTTACACAACATTTTATTTTAATCTGCATAGAGAAAGTTGGATTTTGTTAAGGCTAACCTCTTGTCGTCAGATTTGCCTGAATATGGTTCACGAGACCCTGGTGGCTTAAAAGACATATTTTGGGGGAGATTGCATCATTTAATTTAAATCATCATAGAAAAAGTTTGATTGTTTTTGCCCAAAATTGGCAAAAATGGCAAGGCTAACCCCTTCGATTTTTGACCCAAAATTTATGTCATCAGATTTGCCTGAAAATGGCTCAAGAGACCCCTGGTGACTCATAAAACACATTTCTAGGGAGATTGCATCATTTAAATCATCATAGAAAAGTTTCATTTGTTTAAACCCCAAATTAGCCAAAAAGGCAAGAGAAACCCCTTGTCATTTGTTCTATTTTTGACCCAAAATTTATGACGTCACATTTGCCTGAAAATGGCTTAGGAGACTCCTAGTGGCCCATAGAACACATCTCTAATAAATTTATTCTGTTTAAATCATCGTATAATTTTATTTATTTTTTTGACCCAAAATTTGCCAAAATGGAAAAAGCCCTTGTCATTTATTCAATTTTTTCCCAAATATGTGACCCAGCACAGCATAATGAGGAATAACCCCACTTTTGAGATTTTGATGTTTTCTAATGATGTGAAAGAGTATACCATTAGCGTTCAAATGATATAAAAATATAATATCCTCTAATACTTAAAATTTCCGAAAATACAAAAGAAAAGAAAATTGATTTGTAATCGAATTGTGAAGATACTTTAACTTCAGGCGTTGTTTACTGAAAAAGTGTTTTGGTGGGATATTCCTCATGTCGTTGTGCCGGGTCACATATGTCCTCAGATATGCCCGAGAATGGCTCAGAAGACTCCTGGTGGCCTATATGACACATTTTTGGGGGAGATCGCATCATTAACATCATCATAGAAAAAGTTTGATTTTTGGACCAAAAATGTGAATTTTTCCATTTTTTGACCCAAAATTTGTGTCACTGCCACTGGGTACAACACGCCACATTGTATTTTGATTGATTGAAATAAATTAATTTTTCTATTGATGAATCCTTTGAAATGTGAAATTTATATACAACATGAAATTTAGAAAAATAAATAAGGACAAAAATTGTTAATTAGGTCATTTCATTGAGGTCAAAGGTTTAGGTTGCAGGTTCGATCCCATGGGATGCAACAGTATATTTTTCTTCTTCAAATTGCCAAGTACAAACCTAACCTATAAGTATTTGAAATTTCGACCAAAAGTCAACTGGTGCGCATGGCGTGTCGTGGATGTCCCAGGATCTGTAACCTCAAGGCTGCAGGTTCGATCCCCCAGGGATGCAATAGTACATTTTTCTTCTTCAAATTACCAAGTACAAACCCAACCTCTAAGTATCTAAAATTTCGACCAAAAGTCAACTGGTGCGCATGGCGTGTCGTGGGTGTCCCAGGATCTGTAACCTCAAGGCTGCAGGTTCGATCCCCGGGGATGTAACAGAACATATTTCTTCTTCAAATTACCAAGAACAAACCAATCCTCTAAGTATCTGAAATTTGAACGAAAAATCAACTGGTGCGCATGGCGTGTCGTGGGTGTCCAAGGGTCTGTAACTTCAAGGTTGCAGGTTCGATCCCCAGGGATCTAACGTAACATTTTTCTTCTTCAAATTAACAAGTACAAATCCAACCTTTAAGTATCTGAAATTTCGACCAAAAGTCAACTGGTGAGCATGGCGTGTCGTGGGTGTCCCAGGATCTGTAACCTCAAGGCTGCAGGTTCGATCCCCCAGGGATGTAACAGAACATTTTTTCTTCTTCAAATTACCAAGTACAAACCCTTCCTATAAGTATATGAAATTTCGACCAAAAGTCAACTGGTGCACATGGCGTGTCGTGGGTGTCCCAGGTTTTGTAACCTCAAGGCTGCAGGTTCGATCCCCGGGGATGTAACATAACATTTTTCTTCTTCAAATTAACAAGTACAAACCCAACCTTTAAGTATCTGAAATTTCAACCAAAAGTCAACTGGTGCACATGGCGTGTCGTGGGTGTCCCAGGATCTGTAACCTCAAGGCTGCAGGTTCGATCCCCGGGGATGTAACAGAACATTTTTCTTCTTCAAATTACCAAGTACAAACCCTACCTATAAGTATATGAAATTTCGACCAAAAGTCAACTGGTGCGCATGGCGTGTCGTGGGTGTCCCAGGGTCTGTAACCCCAAGGTTGCAGGTTCGATCCCCTCAGAAGTCGAGTCTTGAATTTCATGTTTTTTAAATTCTATTAAGGTAACCGAAGGTTTAAATGAGGCTAGAGGTTCAGTGGCTCGACTGGGAACCTCAAGGCCGAGGGTTCGATCCCGGGTGGATGCAGGTCTTCCCAGAAACCCAGACCTCCACGGATCAACCGGCCTCCACAGACCACACGGCCTCTCCAGAGTCCCTGGCCTCCCCAGATCACCAACCCGCGGCGGTTCGGAGACCTGTGGCGCCCCCTCTACCCCACTAGATAAAATAAAATAAAATGGAATTTTACCCTTTTTGAGACAGGTTAGATGTCGAAACAAAAGTTAAAAGACCTTATTTATTTAATTTGAAACTCGAACAAGGGCCCTGACATCGCCAAGACTCGAACTCGGGTCACCAAGTTAGAAGTTAGAGAGTGTATCCGCTACACTAACACGTCCTTCTTACTTAAAAAAACTTGGAACTAATATATAAAGCATCGTATTGAAAGTTAAAAGAAAATATTTAAGTATAAACAATATATAAGTACAAAAACTGCTATCTACAGTATGTCAGCACTAAGTTCAAAGTAACTACAAGAAGAATGAAGTTTCAAATACACTTTTTAAGACAGGTTAGATGTCGAAACAAAAGTTAAAAGACCTTATTTATTTAATTGAACCTCGAACAAGGAGCCTGACATCGCCAGGACTCGAACTTGGGTCAGCACAATAGACAAAACGAGACAGCCTGGAAGCTATGGCTATGTTGGTGCAATCAACAATCGCCTTCGAATGGCAATCGAGTCTGATAATAAGCTTTGTTGACTTCTCTAAAGCATTCGACTGTGTCGACCGCGGTGCATGCCCCGAGAGAGATCCTAGCACTCCAAGGTATACCCACGCCTTTCATCAACGCGATTATGTTACTATACACCAGTACAACTGCATGTGTACGCACATCCTGGGGCTGCACCGATGAGTTCGACACAACATCTGGTGTACTCCATAGGAGATACGATGGCGCCCTACTTGTTTGTCATCGTCATGGATTATATCTTACGTACGTCGCTCATCCTAGAAGATGGCTACACTGTGAGGAGAAGTTTGTCGGCGCGACGGACGGCCGTAAAAATCCCCGCACTTGCGTACGCCGACGACGCAGCACTGATTTCTGACGATCCAGACGCTGCCCAACGCCAACTTCATCGCTTCGAGGAAGCATCAGCCAAAGTAGGACTGCGCCTGAATGGCAGCAAGACAAAAGTCATGTACATTGGAGATATTCCCCATACTACCATCTGTACAACAGCTGGCGTCTCTCTCGCAGCCTTCGATGACTTTTGCTACCTGAGTTGCAACGTGGCAGAGAGTAGAAGTGCCATTCAGCGACGGCGGCAGCTGGCATGGGTCGCAGCCCGAAAACTCACACCTTTGTGGAACGGAACAGCCAGCGATAAGGCCAAAATGCAGCTGTTTAAATCCACAATCGAGGCAGTGCTTCTCAATTGTGATGCTCTAGCGATTCCCGACACCTTGGCCAAGAAACTTGACGCTTCCCATCGTGCTCTTATGCGCTACTGCCTTGGTGTACACTTTCCTGCACGAATAACAAACATGCTTGCTTGAGAGTAACGAAAAACTTGAATTAATTGCCACTTTTAAGCGAGAAATTAGTTTCGCTCGCAGCACTGGTCACAGCTCAGAGGGTACAAACCCTTAGTTTCGTATGATGTGGTAGTTTCTGATGACAAAGCAGTTTTCAGCTTATGGATTTACTGAAAACATCGTCTACTAGAAGAAGTATTGCAACTCAGACAGTTGTGTTTCCCATTTACCCTCCGAATAAGAGCCTTTGCGTGTTTTCAACTTTCAAGGAATATCTTGCAAGAACAAAACCTTTTCGTGAGACGAATGGAGAGACTATATAAGCTCTTTCTATCGACTAAAAAACCTCACAAAAGTTACTACTTCTACTCTAGCCAGGTGGCGTAAGAATACTGTATCCAAAGCAGGTATTAATACCTTGATTTTTTCGGCTCACAGTTATCGTAGTGCAGCCAGTTCCTCAGCCTTTGCCCAAGGTGTTTCCTTTCAGGAAATTATGTCTAAAGCCAACTGGTCCAATGCCAGGACCTTTAGGGAATTTTATTTCAAACCAGTAGAGGATCCAAAGTTTGCAACCACACTTCTTAATTTGACTTGATATCTGATCTATATCAAGGCTGATTATCAGTTCATTAACTCCGTATGAACATGTTTTCTGAGCAATAAAGCATAACCTCCTTGTCTGACACGTGTGCCACCTTGGCAGCTTCTGTGGCTATGCTTTGAAGATGCTAACCCTCTGAAAGCTTGAAATTTAGTGGGCCTGACGTTTCGATCCTAGCAGAACCTTTCTCAAAGGTTGTACGAAGAAAGCTTGTACGAAGTGTTATGTAATTGAATTCCTAAATTATGCGAGTAATATGAAGTATAATTATAATTAGTAACAATGAAGTACAAGATGAAGAGGGTCCCTCCCGAAAGACTTGTCCCGTCTTATCTTTACTTCCACTTCTACATACAACAAACAGCCAAAAAACCTTTCTGGGATTACCTATTTACAGAACCTGCCAAGTGGGGGTATATTACAACCTTCCCATACGTTGAAAAGATGCCGGACCTTGCCGATTCCACCCATTTATATGGGGCGCGGAGACTGCTTTCTCATTTCCATTTGAATGGACTTTGAATATCTTTTGTGTGATGTCTCTGCCCGAGCACCAGGATTATGCTAACCCTCTGAAAGCTTGTACTAGTTCATTTTTATTAATAGAATTCTAATTATACTTCATATTACTCGCATAACTTAGGAATTATTACAATCTGGCAAGACACACAACGCCACTTTCTCAACTTGGCCGCAAGAGGGCCTCCATGAACTTTGCCTCGCAACGGAAAACGGGACGTAAAATCATAGTTTATTCCAAGTTTGCACGACAATACCCAGTCCATTTATCTTTTTATTTGTGCTATGGTTCCTAGTTTTACAAAATATTCCCTTTTTATTGGTGGTTCTATGCAATAAAAGAAGAATTTTACCTGTAATCAACAAGCGGTGGACGACGAGCGACCAAGGAGGGACAGGCATATTGTTATAATTGGGAATGGCGTGTCGTCACTTGGTGGCGCTGTTGCAAGACCACTTGATGGCATTTGCTATCTTTACATCCTTACATATGCAAAGAATTATAATATTTTTTTCACACATTTAGGTATACAATTTTTAAAATGTCGATTAATATTTTTAGTTAAAATTGAAATGATAGAACAAGCCCAATTGACCAATCAGACGGGGTTGTCTCCGTTGTGATGTCACCCCCCCCCCCCGCAATGATCGGCGGCCCCTTCGAAAAGATGGCGGGTTGCGGGAACGCAAATTCGACCACTGAATTCCACGATTTTTCCCTCTTTATGAAACTCGTAGGTAAGTAGCACATTAGTAAATGTAGGTTGTTTTTAACACCCAATCAGATAAGCCAACATTTTTCTGTGCGACTACGAGTGGTAGTACGATGTCCGGGTTTGAGCTGAATGATGATCTGCCAGCTCTCCTCTTTAATTGTTCTTCAGTATTTTCACTGGGATCAGAGCCAGTTAAAAGCCTGACAAAATCAATCAAACCTGACATATTTCACCGATTTCACGGAGCTTGAAGTTCAGTACATGTATTAAGTGTACAGCGTACAATTACAAATGAATGATCATGAATGGTACATGTACACAAATGTACATGTACTGTACTGTACTGGCGTGTTGGCGTCAGGGAACCATACCACCACTTTCGCGCTCCCGCTAGCCATTTCTGTGCAGTGACGTAACACAGGAAGCTGCTCTGTTTATAATTATAGCGTTTTACAGCGTGGTCGCGGTAGTTTAACATGACAGGGCTGTTCCCACTAGACTTTTTAGCGGCCCTGTTAAGTTACCGTGATTGAGCGGAAGTCTTCCGTGACTCCTCTCGCCCTGTTAGTTTTACATCACGGTAGCGGTAACTTGACAGGGACGTCAGTTTACCGAACATCCCCACTGGACTTAATTTTGTCATTCTTCCGCTCAGTCTCGGTAGTTTGACAAAATTAAGTCCAGTGGGAACACGGCTTTATGAGACTCCTGGTGGCTCATAGAAGGCATATGTAATTAAAGTAATTCATTCAAATCATCGCAGAAACATTTTGATTTTTTTTGTACCGAAAATTGGCAAAAGAATTGAATTTGTTGACCCAAAAATCTATGTCGTCAGATTTACCTAAAAATGGTCCAGGAGACCCCTGGTTGACCATAGGACACAGGAGATTGCATCATTTAAATCATCATAGAAAATTGGCAAAAATGGCAAGGCTAACCCCTTTATTTTGGCTACCTACCAAGTCAAATTCTTCCTCCTCCTGCGGCATTCCTATCTTACAATGGTTCAGTCATCAACTCATCACACTGTATCAATATTGGCCACAAAGTCAAGTGAATTCTGGGGTAATCTACTCGATTTATTATTTCTAATAAGTTTTCTCCAAAATCACAAATCTATTAGAAATTTCAAACGTAATGGGGCAGGACAGAACCCCCCCAAAACATTTTTTTTTCCAAACACCTTTCTGGATTCGATAATAATTATTAAGTACGCTAAACCTAAGCGATAGATCAACGCACGGCAGACGAAAAGAAAAGAGAAGAAAGTTATTGATGAATATGGTGGACCAGAGAAATTTAGAAGGGGTTGTATCCTTATCCGTAACACAAGGAAAAGACTGCAAATGTCATCCCTTACAAAACTATACTACACTGTATCTATTGAAAGAAGTTTCTCTTTTGAAAGAAACTTAATAATTATAAAAGAAAGTGACCAGGCAGTTCAATGAAATACTGCAGACCAAAGGAAAATTCGCTGGACTGGAATTTACACCCTGACATGTTTCATTATACCAGCATTTTTTTACCTAGTGAGCTACCAGACTCCTTAGTTGAGACCTTGGTAAGTTATACTATACACTATATAATAATACTATATTTTGGCTGGGAAAATGGCTGGGTTATAACTTCTTCTTTTTTTCAATACACAAACATGGCTCTACAAATTGTAATCAAAATCTGTTTCATTTAGTGTTTGAAAGAATGGCAATTTAAGTTTACCCTTCTGCAGTTCGGGTCCCCTTGTTCATTTTATGACGGATCAAAGCTACACGACATAAATCAAGCAATTCTAAATCGACCAGTCTTTATCGGAAATATTTCTTCAATTGGAGCACACATTTTGGTTTCACATAACTGAATAATAACTGAATAATTAATCGTTTCCGATCAGATGCATACAACCAATAGTTGTGAATCATTTCTGCTTATAATTTATCGACCATTCATCGAAAAAAATATAAATTTTGTGTCCCGATTGTGATATAAAAAATAAGGCGTAATCAGCTTTGCCGTGATCATTTTTTTTTTACAAAATGTAGGTGAATCTCCGGGTAAGCGAGAGATGAGTAAATCGATTCTTCATTCGAGCAATGATTTCAGGCAATTTGAGATGAACCTGGAATCTTATATCATCAAGTACATGGGAAACAACTTGTTGAAGGACAAACCTAAAAACATAGTGGCATATAACCTGATGATCTGATCCACATAGAATATGGTCATCACACCCTTCACTTCTCACACTGGAAGATTTCTAATCAAAATGCAAAACAACTAATCAATCTCTACACCCGTGCTATGTTTAAAAAATAGGTGCTTCTGTGAACATAAGAAACAATTCAATTAAATCATTCTTGTAAAGAATAAGTAAATTCAAAGTAATTCATAATAAAAGCTAAAAGGTAATTATCAGCATTTGATTATAAATGGTAAAACATAAAATGTATAGGAAAACAAAAAATCAAGCAACTTTATAATTATAAGGACTTTCAGGAAATACCCAGCATCCTTTGAAGTAGGAAACTAATGTTTTATCTTTAGTCCTAAAAAATATAATCTAAACCAAAAAAAGTGATCCAGCAAATCTCACACCATGTGGGAAAAAAAACGGCCATTCATGCGTATTAACAATGCATGCATTCAACCTTTGGTGTGGTTCAACTGCAAACCACAACCGTCTAATGGGAGGAGATGACCAGGGGCGGATTTCATAGAGATGCTTCATTAGCAGTCAGCACCAACATTTAATTTAGCGCAAGTACCGAATCAGTGGATCACTTTGCCGACTCAAACTTCGCTTTTAGTTTCACACTAGGTGAAGGCGAGTGAAAAACAATTGACATCATATTGCAATGTGGTTTGCAATCCTGCTTACACAGGGAAAACTGTTCGTGCTTAGCATATATCCACGGCTTAAGCAGCTCAACGTTTGTGGCCCCTGGGCCAAATTTCATACAGCTGAGGAAATTTCAGGAAAAGCGCTGAAATTTGCTTAAAGCCGCTACACAACAGTGGTAAGATCGAAAAACAGAAACGTTCACTGATAAACATGAAAATTATACAGTTTGAAGATGGTTATAGTAGAAACCTCCCACTGAAATATTTCTGCCTAAAATGTTGTATTTTGGGAGAGATGAGTCAAAGAAATAGTTTACATCTCACCGAGATCTAAACTACAGTACAGCGTTGAATGCTGCATTTTTGCGAAAGCTGAAATTTTCACAGGTGTGCTATTTCATGCATATGTTGGATCAGACAAGGTATGGATGCTATTCTTTGACCTCGACCAATGTTGTGTAGGGGCTTTAAGCACAAAATGTCATGATACATACCATAGGATCGCCTTACCAAGTACCAACCCAATATTTTGTTTCATGCTTTGAAAAGAATATATAGTGGAATACAAGTTACAAGCAATGGATGAACACTGCATCACACAAGGCCGGGCTTTTCATGCTTAGCAGATTCTCACGCTTAAGCGGCTCTATGCAATCGGCCCCCTGGTTCTAACCCTGTCCAGTTTGGCTCCTAGAAGCCTACAGCATACCTGGGTGAGTGATCAAGCGTGAGAAGACGGGATTGTCTCACATCTCGGAACAGTGCAGTAATACCAGCGTTAGTAATAATAGTCCAATGTGCTATATGTGTACACACGTATCTAACGAGTCAAACCAGCAAGACAATAAAAGGCAAATGGAATGGTGAGGATGAGGAATGGTGCAATCTTGTGAGGTAAAAAATAAAACATGCAGTAAAATGAATCAGAAGAATAAAATGCACTCTTAAACCTAACGGCTATTCAATTCTACGTATTACATGGTGCTATAGAAACGCATAACCTGACGATCGTGAGGAAAGTCACACACTGATCAATGAGGCACACGGTGCACCGACCAAACGTAGCACTTTGGCCCTTCATTAAGTATCCCTGACTGTAGACTGCAAGTCTACTGGAAACAGCACAGCTAACAGACGAAATAAAACGTCTTTTCAGTACTTTTTCTGGGGTTTTTTTTACTCTGAAGTCTACAGAGAATGACCCACGAGTCTGAATGAGAATTCTGGACTGATGTCATTCATATCTTGACAAACCTGACTTTAAAACGAGCTTCCTCTGTCCATGCGTGTAGAAGAAATACTGAATTTTCAAAATCTACTTCTTTCGATTTTCTGTGAGGATGAACGCTGTGGAACTTCAGAGAGCTGGCATGGTCCAGTTGTTTTGAGCAATGAACCACGACACAAGGCTTCCTAACATAGGTCACACATTTTCAACACTTTCCTACTGCTTGCTTGTCCTTCCCTTTGATCTCACCCTAGTCTGTCTGCCAGCTTTCCACCATTAATCCCTTCCCTACTGCTTGCTTGTCCTTCCCTTTGATCTCACCCTGATCTGTCTACCAGCTTTCCTCCATTGATCCCTTCCCTACTGCTTGCCCTTCCCTTTGATCTCACCCTGGTCTGTCTGCCAGCTTTCCTCCATTGATCCCTTCCCTACTGCTTGCCCTTCCCTTTGATCTCACCCTAGTCTGTCTGCCAGCTTTCCTCCTTTGATCCCCTCCCTACTGCTTGCCCTTCCCTTTGCTCTCACCCTGGTCTGTCTGCCAGCTTTCCTCCATTGATCCCTTCCCTACTGCTTGCCCTTCCCTTTGATCTTACCCTGGTCTGTCCATCAGCTTCCACCAGCTTCCCAAGCATTCAACCATTAACTGCCGTATATCTCCAGGAATCACACCCCCGCTTTCATTCAGATGCAAACAACCAATTGTTGTAAACCTGGCTACAGCAGCTCGGGGATCGCACAAAGTGGATGCAGTGGATGAAAGTTTTGAACAATTTTGAAAAACACCAAGCCTTCCGATAAAAGTTCCTGCTGGGATCAGGTCCATCTGAAGTTCACAAATTTGGGTCATTAAAGACTGGAAGCACATGAAGGAATTGCATCGTAATACTGCTTTGGTTCGGGACGGGATCTAATCAAAAGAGGGAAGTCATCGGACAGGTGGGGGGGGGAAGACGGCTTGGATCTCGTTTTTTTTTGGGGGGGGGGAGAGCAGCTCTCTGGGCGTTTAGGAGACGGCGTTGAGAGCCACGCCGCGATTGGGGATGTAGGCGCCGTCTCTCTTGACCATCTGAATGCAGTCGATGATGGGGCAGACGCTCAGGCAGAGGGTACAGCCCGTGCAGTCCTTGGTGACGTGGGGCAGGTGGGTGCGCGGGTCAAAGGTGATGGCCTGGTAGCCGTTGTCGTTGCAGGTCATGTAGCACTTGCCGCAGTTGATGCACATCTCCTCGTCGATGAGCGCCACCACCTGCTGCTTGTTGTCCAGGTCGCCGTAGGCGCCGATGCGATCCAGGGCACGCCCGATCACGTCCTTGAAAAGGGGGCGACACAGAGGAGGGAACGATCAATGCCGCACTCAAAGGACGGACGGACGGGACTGGACCGAGATTGAGGGCTGCTGTACAGTAGCCGGACATTGACTACTGGCTGACTGACTGACGGTACCTTGTGGTGATTGGTCATCAATAGGCATTTTCACATCAGTTGCTGGGAGCAGAGAGGTCATCACAGTGTTTGGTGTGGGTCATAGCTAGCACTGCGGTACACTGGATGACCTATTAGGTCCACACATTGCGGCCACACTGTTGTATCCACAGCTGTGACTGTGAATGGGTGTGCTGAATGGCCCATTGTGTACAGGCTGAATAGGGTCATTGCATCCACAGCTGTGACTGTGAATGGATGCACTGAATAGCCCATTGTGTACCGTACAAGTTGAATAGGGTCATTGCATCCACAGCTGTGACTGTGAATGGGTGCACTGAATAGCCCACTGTGTACAAGCTGAATAGGGTCTTTGCATCCACAGCTGTGACTGTGAATGGGTGCACTGAATGGCCCATTGTGTACAGGCTGAATAGGGTCATTGCATCCACAGCTGTGACTGTGAATGGGCGCACTGAATAGCCCATTGTGTACCGTACAAGCTGAATAGGGTCATTGCATCCACAGCTGTGACTGTGAATGCGTGCACTGAATAGCCCACTGTGTACAAGCTGAATAGGGTCTTTGCATCCACAGCTGTGACTGTGAATGGGTGCACTGAATGGCCCATTGTGTACAGGCTGAATAGGGTCGTTGCATCCACAGCTGTGACTGTGAATGGCTGCACTGAATGGCCCACTGTGTATAAGCTGAATAGGGTCATTGCATCCACAGCTGTGACTGTGAATGAGTGCACTGAATGGCCCATTGTGTACAGGCTGAATAGGGTCGTTGCATCCACAGCTGTGACTGTGAATGGCTGCACTGAATGGCCCATTGTGTGCGAGGTGAATATGCTCACGCTGCCAAAGATTCCAACCGCTGACAGGACTCACTTGCACGGAGGGGACAGACTTTTTGGGCAGGCTGACTGTACGCTCTGCATTCTGCTCCTTGGACTCTAGCACGTTGATCTTCCTCTTGTGCTCAGCCAGCCTCTGGATGCGTTCCTGCTGGTAGGGACCAAAAGACGGCAGGTGCTGCAAACGGGAAAAAAAAAAAAAAAACAGACTTTGTGAATGAAATGGCATGCCAAGGGGCTTCTCTTGACCCAGTCACTTCGGGACCTCCAAAATCAGAGCGCCGGTAGTGTTGCTATGCACCGGGCCCTTTTCAGCCAACCATAACATGTCTGATTGTATCAGGTTTGACACGCTTGTACACATAATGCACTCTTATTGATTTATTGGGATCACGCCACCGTCTTCTTGAAGATGCGAACAAACAGTTGTAAGCCTGGCGACAACCGGTTCAGGGAACGTACAAAGTGGATGCAGCTCTTTAACCACTTCACGCCGCGTGGTTTTTCAGCGCCGATGACCGCCACACGAGGGGTTTTGAACAATGCAGCATTTTCAAATCTCGCTCAAATCTCGCTAAAACAATCAGGGGGTTTTCAGCGCCGATGACCGCGACACGGGTTTTTTTAACAATGCATCATTTACAAATCTCGCTAAAACAATCGGAACAGTATATTTCTGTGAAATAAATCGATAAGGGTATAATGTGGGTACAAGAGAGTAAAACCTGGCACAATTCGGACGTCGTTGTGGCTTTTGTCAAGAGATTATCCGTTCGAAAAAGGGCCCATTGTGCGTCGTCAAAGGAGCATAACGGACTTGTGTGTGTGTGTGTGCGTGTACGGTGCTGTCAATCCCTGACCGCAGACTCCAGCCTCCACTCCAGGCAGTCAAATCTTCGAGTTGGTCGGCCACAACCGAGCGTACAGATTGCGGTGAAGAATATGGGTGGAATTCCAGTGCCTGACCGACGACCGTTGGGCTGTGTGGCATGCCAACACGATTGCTCCCGCGTGCTTTCAGCAGAAGTATCCACAGTAAAGGTCCCACAATTACTGCTGCTAATCTTGCAATTCATGTGGCAACTTGCGACAAAAAGGGTCTTTGTACAGATTCATATTGCTTTGTTCTAAGCTGAAAAGAGCCTTTGTTTAAAATGTGGACAATAGTGGTGCCCGGATTCGGAGGGCAACGTCGCATAGTCAAGCTGATTTCACTCCGATTTCGGAGGTCCCGGTGCGAAGTGGTTAAATCTTTTTAGCTCTTTTTTTCTTACAAAGAGACATTTCAAACAAGCAAGGAAAACAGCCAACCAACTGTATCTTCCCAATGAGGTGGTTGACCTCGGTGTGTATGTCTGTTCTGTAAAAACATCTAGAAAGTAAAGGACTTACCTTGCCCACAACATCGGACACCTTGGGCACCATCTTGCCCTTCTGGTGTCTGGCAGTCGGGGGGCTCTGTCCGTCCCAGTGCTCAAACTCCCCCAGACTCTCAAGGTACAGCAATGTCTTCAGGCCGCTCACATAGTCCTCTATGACGGTGAAGTCCTGGTTCTGCACAGCGCTGCAAACCTACAAGGGGCCAATTTCATAAGGCCAAAAGTGCCAAACTTTGCTTAGACGGATAACACAACATTGAAGACAAACAGAGTTCTTTTTCAGGCCCACACAAAAGAGAATTTACATGGTGTCACCGCAAACCTATTAATCCACCACGACATTGGTCGAGGTCAAAGAATAGCATCTCTTTGTGTCTGATCCAACATATGCATGAAATAGCACACCTGTGAAAATTTCAGCTCAATCTGCCGACCAAGTCTCCAGAAAATAGTGAAAAAACGCTTCATTTGATTCGAGAAAACACAGCATTCAACCTGTTGTTCCGAAACATTGTTTAGATCTACTGGTAGGAGTGAGACGTAAACTATTTCTTTTACTCTTTTCTCCAAAAATAATGTATTTCAGGCAGAAATATTTCAGTGCGAGATTGCTACCATTGCCACCTTCAAACTGTATAAATTTTATGAAAATCTGTGATTTTTTTTTTTTTATCTGACCAATGTTGTGTAGGGGCTTTAAAGGCCCTACACAACATTGGTTGACGTCAAAGAATAGCATCCATACGTTGTCTGATCCAACATATGCATGAAATAACACACCTATGAAAATTTCAGCTCAATCCGCCATCCGTGTCTAAAGAAAATCGTGAAAAACGCTTCATTTGTTTCGCGAAAATGCAGCATTCAACGCTGTACTGTTCCGGAAAATAGTTTAAATTTCGGTGAGACGTAAACTCTTTTACTCATTTCTCCCAAAATACAACATTTTAGGCAGAAATATTTCAGTGCGAGGTCTCTACTGTAACCATCTTCAAACTGTATAAGTTTCATGTAAATCTGAGAACAGTTCTGTTTTTGGATCTTACCAATGTTGTGTAGGGGCTTCAAGCACAGAAAGTCATAATTCAATGGATCACCATGCCAACCCCAAACTTCACTAGTGTTTCAAGCAAAGTAAAGACGAGTGGAATACAAGTCAAAAAGCAATTGACGTCACATCACTGTGTGGTTTGAAAATCAGTAGCAGTTTGGCTGCATAGCAGATTTTCACGCTTAAGCGGCTCTATGAAATTAGGCCCAGGTATTATCCTCATTATCATCCATCATTCCTGGACAGAGTAGGGGCCTTCCTGAGACGTAGAATTTGTCCCTGAGGAAGGGCCTCCTAAGATTGAATCTTCGGGCCTTCTAAATTTTGAGATTTGAATATCAAAAATTAGGAGAGCCTGACGTTTCGATCCTAGCAGGACCTTTCTCAAAGGCAGAGATCAACTCTGCCTTTGAGAAAGGTCCTGCTAAGATCAAAACATCAGGCCCCCCTAATTTTTTGACATTCGCTTTTTGGTCATTTCAGTCAGTAAGCAGTTTGCAACATTTGTGCCTATTTCTGTATTGAGATTCATTTGTTGGCCATGGAAGGCAATCAAGCAGTTTCATTTACAAAAACAGATCATGACGTTTCTATCCTAGCAGGACCTTTTTCAAAGGCAGAGAAAATGGTACGCCATAGGTGGTACCCTTTCTCTGCCTTTGAAAAAAGGTCCTGCTAGGATCGAAACGTCAGGCCCACTAACTTTTAAGATTTGCATTTTGGTATTTTTTAGTCAGTAAGCAGTTTGCTACATTTTGCTAAAAACAGATCATTACGAATATGAAAGAGTTTCACAGGAATAGGCATGCTGAATATTGATGGTGCAGACATGCGAAACCCTAATCGTGCAGGTCACGGAAGAGAGTAAAAACACTACTAGAAATCATCAATTATTCATGACTTCAAACTAACTGCATGCATATGGCAGGCATGCAACTCTTGAATTGTAAAAAAAGAGGAAAATGTCCAAATGAAACTGCGAGCGCGAAGCACGAAGCCCTTACGGTGTGTGGTTTGGGGCCTGCTTAAGGGCCCGGGAAAATTTTGGATTCTAGATGCTCTGTGGTGCATTCTGAGTAGTTTGTGACAACTTATGACTTTTTTTTTTTTTTTTTTTTTTTTTTTTTTTTACATTTTTTTTTTTTTTTTTAATGGCCGAATTAAATAAAACGTGGAAATCCGCGGATCCGCGGACAAGTTGCATGCATATGGATGAGTCGCTCATGAATATTGATGCTACGTACCTGGAGGGCAGCAGCGCCTGCATGCAAGTATTGGAGTCCCACATCGGCAGAGTCAATGCCCCCAGTGGCCAGGACCGGGAAGCCAGGCAAGGCGTTGGCTATGGCTGAGACAGCACGGAGGGCTATGGGCCTGATGGCATTGCCTGACATGCCGCCATAGGTGGTACGCTTCTCGTTGCCAATGGCCGGCCAGGCACTGGAGGATCCACCCAGACCCATCAGGCCAGAGACCGTGTTAGTGGCGGTCACTCCATCTGCTCCACCTACATGGGCAGACAATGGACGCTGTTAAGCATCCTCACAGGCATTCTATGTCTGTGCGATCTTGGTTGTCAATCATCATCATCATCACCATCACCATCACCATCACCATCACCACCATCATCACCATCACCATCACCATCACCATCACCATCACCATCACCACCATCATCACCACCATCATCATCATCACCATCATCATCATCACCATCATCACCATCACCATCACCAAAACCATCATCACCATCACCATCACCATCATCATCACACCATCACCATCACCATCACCACCACCACCATCACCATCACCATCACCATCACCACCACCATCACCATCACAACCACCACCATCATCACCATCACCATCACCATCATCATCACCACCACCATCACCATCACCATCACCATCACCATCACCATCACCATCACCATCACCATCACCATCACCATCACCATCACCATCACCATCACCATCACCATCACCACCACCATCACCATCACCATCATCACCATCACCATCACCATCACCACCATCACTATCATCACCACATCACCACCACCACCACCATCACCATCACCACATCACCATCACCACCATCATCATCATCATCACCATCTCTTCAACAAGAATGCAAATTCACCCCGCTATAACCTAAATCCATCTCTCCATTGGCACTCAAGACACCACTCCTTCTGCCCTTACCGTTCTGTGCTGCACGGGCGATCTCCACGATGGAGGTGACGTTGGGGGTCAGCTTGGCAAAGAACGGAATCTTGACAGTCTCTCGCACCCAGCGACAAATGTTCATGACCAGCTCCGGGTTCTGACCACAGGCCAGTCCCATGCCTCTCTCTCCCATGCCATGGGGACAGGACAGGTTCAGCTCTAGGGCATCAGCACCATGCTCCTGCAAAAAAAAGAACCGAAAGAAATCATTTCACAATCACCTTAATAAAAACACCACAGGTGTGTCGGGTATGCTACATCAGCTGCGCTGGACAGCATTCGCCTTTGGGGGTACTGTAAATGCCAGCATTTTAGCAATGCCCTGAGCCATCAACCTGAACCCTGTTGGAATGGACCACTGGTTTAATAGTGACCACTTAGCAATGCCCTGAGCCAGAAACCTGAACCCTGATGGAATGGACCACTGGTTTAATAGTGACCACTTAGCAATGCCCTGAGCCAGAAACCTGAACCCTGATGGAACGGACCACTGGTTAAATAGTGACCACTTAGCAATGCCCTGAGCCAGAAACCTGAACCCTGATGGAACGGACCACTGGTTTAATAGTGACCACTTAGCAATGCCCTGAGCCAGAAACCTGAACCCTGTTGGAACAGACCACTGGTTTAATAGTGACCACTTAGCAATGCCCTGAGCCAGAAACCTGAACCCTGATGGAACGGACCACTGGTTTAATAGTGACCACTTAGCAATGCCCTGAGCCAGAAACCTGAACCCTGATGGAATGGACCACTGGTTTAATAGTGACCACTTAGCAATGCCCTGAGCCAGAAACCTGAACCCTGATGGAACGGACCACTGGTTAAATAGTGACCACTTAGCAATGCCCTGAGCCAGAAACCTGAACCCTGATGGAACGGACCACTGGTTTAATAGTGACCACTTAGCAATGCCCTGAGCCAGAAACCTGAACCCTGATGGAACGGACCACTGGTTTAATAGTGACCACTTAGCAATGCCCTGAGCCAGATACCTGAACCCTGATGGAACAGACCACTGGTTTAATAGTGACCACTTAGCAATGCCCTGAGCCAGAAACCTGAACCCTGATGGAACGGACCACTGGTTTAATAGTGACCACTTAGCAATACCCTGAGCCAGAAACCTGAACCCTGATGGAACGGACCACTGGTTTAATAGTGACCACTTAGCAATACCCTGAGCCAGAAACCTGAACCCTGATGGAACAGACCACTGGTTTAATAGTGACCACTTAGCAATGCCCTAAGCCAGAAACCTGAACCCTGTTGGAACGGACCACTGGTTTAATAGTGACCACTTAGCAATGCCCTGAGCCAGAAACCTGAACCCAGATGGAACAGACCACTGGTTTAATAGTGACCACTTGGCAATGCCCAAAGCCAGAAACCTGAACCCTGATGGAACGGACCACTGGTTTAATAGTGACTACTTAGCAATGCCCTGAGCCAGAAACCTGAACCCTGTTGGAACTGACCACTGGTTTAATAGTGACCACTTAGCAATGCCCTGAGCCAGAAACCTGAACCCTGATGGAACGGACCACTGGTTTAATAGTGACCACTTAGCAATGCCCTGAGCCAGAAACCTGAACCCTGTTGGGACGGACCACTGGTTTTACACTGTTTAATAGTGACCATTGCCTTGCTTTCTCTTTACCTCTGCCATGGTGGCAAGCTTGGTCCAGTCCTCCTTGCTGTAGCTGCACATGATGCTGGCGATGACGATCTTCTCGGGGAAGTCGGCCTTCAGCTCTCGGACGCTGCGACACCAGTAGGCGCAGGTCTTCTCGCTGACCAGCTCGATGTTCAGGAAGGAGCCCTGGCCAGGGCCGTAGGTGTGGCCAGAGGTGGTGCCGCGGACAATGCGCGGTGACACGTTGGTTACTATATCCTGAGATGGGAGATGGACGCGCTCAGATTGATTTTTTTTTTTTTTTTTTTTTTTTATAATTCTCAAATCTAACAAATCTTTAACCTTCCATTAGAAATTAGGAGGGCCTGACGTTTCGATCCTAGCAGGGCACCTTTCAAAGGCCCTGCTAGGATCGGAATATCAGGCCCTCAACATATTTGTATGTTACAAATTTTATTTATATTATGAATTGCTTATTATTTTGTGGACCTATTTTTTGGTAAAACTCACTCTCTCCTCTCTATGCATTCAGAGCGCCATGGTGTTGCTACCAGGGATGTAAGTGACTAACAAAGTCATTCCCTGAAATTTCAAATGACTCTAATGGCTCTAATTTCAAATGGCTCTAAGATTGTGGTTCTGAAAAGGTCATTCTTAGAGAGTCACCGCCTCTTTTCAGCCATACTCCTCTTTAGAGACATACACATTGTCCCAGCAAACCTCCTACATGTACTTGGTATTTCCACCATGCAAACCTACCACTCGTCTCTTCTCACCTTGTCCAGAGTGAATGTCTTGGTGACCACAAAGCCCCAGCCCTGCTGGAAGGCCCGGCGGATCATGGGGGCCGAGGTGGTCGGGGGAGCGCTGGCCAGCCCAAAGGGGTTCTCAAAGCGCAGGCCGCAGATGGTGGTGCTCAGGTCCACCTGGTCAATCGGGGTGAAGAACTTTGGAAGCACGGGAGTCGGGGCAACGGGCAGACCGTGAAGGGACTACGACAAAACAAAAAAACAACCCAAATCATGGAGACCAACTGCGGGGGGGTTTCTGAAACTCAAGCCTTGCTTTTCTGACATGCATTGAAATGTTAGCATTCACTGAACGCCCGACCATGAAAGAACTACAACAAAACGAAACCAAGAGAAAAATTATGGAAACCAACAGTGGGGGAGGTCTTGTCTCTGAAACTCAGCCTTGCTTTTCTGACAATGTGCGTCGTCTATGGAGCGTAACGGACTTGTGTGTGCGTGCGTGTACGGTGCTGTCAATCCCTGACCGCAGACTCCAGCCTCCACTCCAGGCAGTCAACTCTTCGAGTTGGTCGGCCACAACCGAGCGTACAGATTGCGGTGAGAAATGTGGGTGAAATTCCAATGCCTGACCGACGACAGTTGGGCTGTGTGGCATGCCAACACCATGTCTCCCGCGTGCTTTCAGCGGCAGCGCGGTATCCCTCGATCCTCCACAGTAAAAGTCCCACAATTGCACAATTACTGCTGGTAATCTTGCAATTCATGTGGCAACTTGCGTCAAAAACTTGTACTGATTCGTATTGCTTTGTTCTAAGCAGAAAAGAGTCTTTGTGGACAATGTGGACAATAGAGGTGTCGCATAGTCAAGCCAACGGAGCTCCGGATTCGGAGGTCCCGGCGTCAAGTGGTTAAGGAAAAAATGGCACCGATGCCAATGAGCCCTTTACCTGCAGGTACTTGTGCAGATACCAGGCGGCGGTCTTGCCGTCATTGACCGACTCCACCGTGGTGTTGGCCTGTCCGCCAAGGTCCCCGCCGCAGAAGACCCAGGGCTCGCTGGTCTGCATGGTGTCCGGACTGACCTCAGGCAGACCCCAAGAGTTGAACTTGACGGGGGTCATCGCCGCCTTGACTAGGGGGGGGGGAACAAAACGATGTCACACAGCGGACTGGCCTATATTAGACCAATGCCATAGATCTGCAGTGGTACCAAGGTCTGCGGTGGCACCATGTCAATCATCTCCCGGGAGTTCAATGAGATTTTTGCCCTGCTCAACGCTGAATGCTATGTGCTTTGCCTGATGCCTGAAGAAAAAAGTGACAGGCAGCTCGGGCGGGATTCGAACCTACGGCTCCTACTTTCTGGTGCAGACGTCTTAACCACCGAGCAGGTTTGAGGTCGTGTTGCGGATTCAAATGATAACGTCGAGAAGGGCAAACCCTCCTTGAGTTACATTCTCCTAGCCGCAAACATCATGTTATATCTACGTCTTGTGAGATGGAGTGAGACGGAGGTGTCTTGTGAGGACAGGCATAATCAAATCTGATAAAACTGCTTTAGCTCCTTAACAAAGCTATTCAATTGAGAGGAAAGGGTTGTTCATCGCACGTGGTGGTAAAAAACAAGGAGAAAAGTCACTTGTTGCTGCAACAAAGCTATTGTAGATATTTAAGGCATCTACTAGATACTAAGGAAATACTGCAGAGACATACACGGTACACTGTTCATTCGTTGCAAGCTCGAAGCAGAGTGGCCCCTCAGAGGGCTTTTTTTACTGAGCTCCACACAGAGCTAGATGTACACACATAATAAAGAAAATCTGCCTGTCTGGTCTGTGGTTAGGTGAACAATAAAGCAATGAACAGTAAGGGCAGAGCTTAGCATTGTTGTCTTTACTACTGTACTGCCACAAGAATAGTGTGCTCTCCAGGCGAACTAAAATTAGAACTAATTGAATGAGCTGCCTGAGTCCAGTAGTGCACAAAGGAATACATTTCAAAGGGTGTGGTTGCACTATTCCAACTTGATGAATTCAATGTATATGACATTGCCGGAGTAAATCAACTCCCACTGCTCGCTCCCATTAGGGACGGAGAGAGAGAGGGAAAGCCTGACCCGGCCTACCTTGCTCGTTGTGCAGAGTGGAGCCAAAGGCCGAGACGATGAAGTCGGCCTTGAGGCGCACGGTCTGCTCCTCGTCCTCCACCCACTTGCCCTCGTCGTCCTGCTCGGTGCGGCACAGCTCCAGACCGGCGAGGCGCCCCGCCTTCATGATGACCTTGCGCGGGGAGAGGAAGGGCATGAACTCACAGCGCTCCTCACGGGCAGCCTCCATCTGCAAAACGTGGCGACAAAAAAAAAAAGCACTCTGTAAAAAACTTCATCCAGTGGTGGATTTCACAAAGCCTAACGATGCATCGTAACTCAACTTACGATGGATAGCCCATGCAAAACGTGACGACAAAAACAAAAAACACTCTGTAAAAAACTTCTTCCAGGAGTGGATTTCACGAAGTCTAACGATGCATCGTAACTCAACTTACGATGGATAGCCCATGCAAAACGTGACAACAAAAACAAAAAACACTCTGTAAAAAACTTCATCCAGTGGTGGATTTCACAAAGCCTAACGATGCATCGTAACTCTACTTACGATGGATAACCCATGTAAAACGTGGCGACAAAAACAAAAACCACTCAGTAAAAACTTCTTCCAGGGGTGGATTTCACAAAGCCTAACGATGCATCGTAACTCAACTTACGATGGATAACCCATGTAAAACGTGACAACAAAAACAAAAAAAACTCAGTATAAATCTTCATCCAGTGGTGGATTTCACAAAGCCTAACGATGCATCGTAACTCAACTTACGATGGATAACCCATGCAAAACGTGGCGACAAAAACAAAAAAAATTAGTAAAAAACTTCTTCCAAGAGTGGATTTCACAAAGCCTAGCAATGCATCGTAACTCAACTTACGATGGATAGCCCATCGTAAGTTGTGATACACCGCATGGTTTCTGTGCAACGCTCATCGTCTTGCGATTGATCGTAAGTTAAGATGAGTTTTTTTTTTAAATCTGCCGCAGTAGCCACACGCTCATCAGATTTTCAAATGCGAATCAGTTCCCTTGTCTCTGTTACGATTTTCCTCGGTGTGTTTTTCACATTTGCTCGTCACTCATCAGGCATACCTCCTCTGGTACGGCCCGGATGGTAGTGAACCCCTTCCGGAAGACAATGTAGACCCGCTTGGCGCCACAGCGGAGAGCCGAGGTTGCGCAATCAAAGGCAGTGTCGCCGGCCCCCAGGACTATGACGTGACCGTGGAGTGTGGGCAACTGGGCCTTGCAGGCACACATACCTGTCACAATGAGAGGTGGAATGAAGGATGAGATCCAACTATCCCAAGATACTAGTACAGTTTCACAGCCATATTCAACAATCTCAAAAGTTAGAGGGCCCGACGTTTTGATCCTAGCAGGACCTTTCTCAAAGGCACTGAGAAAGATCTTGCTAGGATTGAAAACATCAGGCGATGTTAGCAGGACCTTTCTCAAAGGCACTGAGGAAGGACCTGCAAGGATCGAAAACATCAGGCGATGTTAGCAGGACCTTTCTCAAAGGAACTGAGGAAGGTCCTGCTAGGATCGAAAACATCAGGCGATGTTAGCAGAGCCTTACGATAACTGACCTGGCTTGCTGGCGCGGGAGACCAGCGGGAGGAAATCCTTGGAGGTGTAGAAGCCTTGCTCGGTGGTCAGCCCCCGGAAGATGGGGATGCGCTTGGCCTCGGGCAGGCCAAAGCCCATGAAGACTGCCTCATGGCCGGAGTCCTTCAGCGACTGCAGGGACAGGCCATTCTCCCCGAGACCTTTCCCCATCTCCACCTTCAAGTCGGGGAAAAGAACCGAGAGCATTGTGATCCAAGAAGTCATGTGAATACAGGCAGTGTGTTACTGATTGGAATTCCTTTCTTTCTTTCTTTTTTAAGAGAGTTGCCCAACTATTATTAATTGGTTTGCGGTGACACCATGTTTATCATCTCTTTTGAGACTGAGTGTGGCTCTAAAAAAAAAGCCGGTGACTCAACGTTTCCTCCAGTTGCCCAACACAAGGCCACTTGAGGTGAGGGCTAAAAGAAAGTGGTAATAAGGAGAAGAACCAGGAGCATAGCAGATCAGGAGGAAGAAAGATGAACGTTTACAATGTATGTTTCGTTTGAATTCAGACAAGTTATAAGAAAGGGGGAAACAGGTTGTAGGTAGAGAATTCCATAGTGCAGCAGTGCGGAAAGAAGCTAGAAGAGTACACATCTTTCATTGTAACACTCTTTTCCCTGTCATTTTTGGTTTCCTTTATTCGTTTGAAAAAAAGCTGCATCCGATTTGTGTGATCCCTGAGCTGCATCTGAATGCAAACAGGGGTCATAATCTCTGGAGATATATGTGTCAGTTCATGGTTGAATGCTTCTGGCTGGCGCCCCCATACTGGCAAAGACTAGCTGACTGTGTTCCAGCCACATTCGAGCTGCATTCGGGATCTGATGCACCATCAGGAATGGGCTGGAATCATTCCAGGCAGGTTTAGAGTGCATTTCTAAGCATTTGAAGGGCATAAAAGTGATATACAAAAATGTTGCAAACTGCTTACTGACTAAAATTACCAAAATGCAAATCTTAAAATTTAGTGGGCCTGACGTTTCGATCCTAGCAGGACCTTTCTCAAAGGCAGAGAAAGGTCCTGCTAGGATCGAAACGTCAGGCCCACTAAATTTTAACATTTGAAGGGCATTTTGAAAAAAAATTCCTTGCGGCAGGTTGTGCTTGATTCCTGCAGAGTCCGAAAATAACTGTGACAGGGGCTTGAAGTATGCTGCATCTGTAGATGCAGTGCATACTAGATGTGTCAATGGATCCAGCCCCAAGCATTCATTCATTCATTCAATTATTCATTCATTCATTCATTCATTCACGTAGACCGTGATGACATGATGAGTTTTGTCCAGCATTCTCTGTTCAGCATCGCCTTGGAAAGTGAAGGGCCACACAGACCAGACTCAAACTAGATGGAAGATTTTGAGGTTGACGGTAGGACGACCTCTGTGCCGTGGACCCTCTGGCTTCCAGAGGAGGGACCCGACTGACCTTGACACCTAGGTCCTTCATGAGGTCCACCTCAAAGGACACGACGTCGTAGTCCAGCCGGAACTGGGGGATCTCGGCGCTGCTCAGCCCGCCGATGTAGTCGAACTTCTCGTAGATGGTCAGGTCCGTGTAGCCCAGCCGAGCCAGGAAGGTGGCGCAGCTGATGCTGGCCGGTCCGCAGCCCACCAGGGCCACCTTGGCCCGATAGCTGTCCGGCAGATGGTCCCGAGGAGGCAGGCCGGGGTCCCGTATCTGCGGAATCTTCATGGACTTGAAGACCTGGGAGGACGGGGGGAAAATGAGGCAAAAAAAGGACGCCGGGTAGACTATAGAGCTTTTATCCAGAAGAGCACCAACGCTTAAAACACACTTAGATAAAAACATTTTTTTTTTTTTTCCACTTGGGCGTTTCAGTCATTTAGCCTCTGATGAAGGTCCTCCTAGGATCGAAACGTTAGGCCACTAACTACAATTTTACCACAGGTCCAACGGGTTGGTAAGCAGTTAGCAACAGATATTTACATTTTTCGTTCTTGAATATAAATCAGGTTTTAAAAAATTCCAGAAAATTTGAAGGTTGACAAACTTGACATTAAGATCCTAGCAGGACCTTTCTCAAAGGTCAAATCGGGCAATCAGAGCATACAGTGATGGACTGACTGTACATGTACGTTAACTAGGGCAAACCCTCACTGAATTTACATTCTCAGCGATGGATAATCGACGGGCAGTCAGGCAGAGAGCTGAGCAGACAGGGTTGACTGCACACTCTGGCAGGGCTGACCTTTAGGTTGGGCTCACCTCTGTGGCAAACTGCTGCAAGCCGCCGATGTTGATAGCGCCCTCTTCAGACGCGTGCAGATTGCAGCCTCCCACGCACAGGTCGCTGGTGGGGCAGACCATTCCGCAGGTCAGTCCCAACGGGTTGTCTGAGAAGATTGCCTTGGATGCGCCATAGTAATTCTACAAGAGATCGTCACAACAAAAGAGGGGGAAAAAAATTGCGATACAAAAGTGATATAAAACTTGTAGCAAACTGCTTAGAGATTTTAATGACCAAAATGCATATCTGAATAAATGTAGCAGGGTCAGACATTTTGAGCCTAGCTAGACCTTTCTCCACGCCTTGAGGAGGGTCCTGCTAGGAAAATTTCTTCTAGGTAATAATGGTCCCATCGTTTAGTTTCATTTCAAATGTTAGTGCAAATGCAAAAAAACACTTTTCGGCACGTTACGTAGGACAAATTAGGAGGGCCTGACATTTTGATCCTAGCAGGACCTTTGTCAAAGGCAGAATGACAGGGACAATGCAAATAGGAAGGGAAGAGTAACAAGGACATGGATGACAGACAGACGACAAAGGGGAAAGCAGGTACATGTAGGGTGAGATCAAAGGGAAGGGCAGGGGTTAGTGTAGGGATTACCCTAATTGATTCTGCCTTTGAGAAAGGATCCTGCTAGGATCAAAACTAATGGCCCCTTTTTGGATAAAACGGCAATGAAAGGATTTTATTTGGTTCAATGCCAAACAGACGCACAACCCTTCACACAATGCCGCCAATGAAGAAGTCTTGTCCTGCATTGACAGCTGGACAAAGGTAGCACTGAATAGCACACGTTCAATAGCTCAATACGTCAACCGTGTCGTGAGAAAATGGTGAAAAACATGCTCCTTTTTTATTCAAACTCTGTCAACTTCCAGGATAGTAAAATGCATTTAATTGTGAATGGACCATGTTGGATTTGTGCAAATGGTGTGTAGGGGTAAGCATGTTTTTTTTTCCAACAATCATTTTAAAACAACCATTGGAAAATCATACAAAATTCCACTTTTCATGAAAATGGCAGAATTCCAAAGGCTAAAAGTTCACAGCATGTCTGATACTGGTATTTACTTCCACTTGAGTAAGTTGCTTTAAAAACAAAATCTGTCAGGTTGAAATTTGGATTTGTGCAAATGGTGTGTAGGGGCTTCAACATGTGACAGTGTAAACAAAAACAAAAAAACACGTCCGAGAGAGGAACAGAGGTGAAGCTGTGAGTCTTCAAGCGGTGAGTGGAGCCCAAGTGCAAGGATAATAGGGCCGTTCCCACTACGAAAATAATCACGTTTCAAAAACTGGGATTTTTTTCTGTCGTGTCCACACAGGCCAAATAATCGTGTCGCAAACAAACGCGAGCCGATTGTGGTTAGCGTGTGGTCGTGATGCGGAAGCGGGAATGGCGGGACGAATGTAAACAAACCCTGTGCTGCACTTCCTGGCAGTAAGCTGCTGGCAGGAAATGACATTCTTGCGCAATGCGTCATGGGCTTTTAAAAAAAAAACGGTGTGATTTGAGCGGAGCGTTCCCACACACATCGCGTCGCAAATAAACGCGACTATTTGAAAAAAAACTCACTCTTAGTGGAGTCCGAATCGCGATTCAATTCCCACTAATAATCGCGTTAATTATGTCCCCACACAAAAAAAAAAGTGGAGTTTGAATCCAAATAATCGTGTTTATCTGGTGCAGTGGGAACGGCCCTAGTGTCAGGCCCTCACCCTGTTGGCGATGCTAGTGATGAAGGACTTGACGTCCAGCTGGGTAGGGCAGCTCTTCTGGCAGGGGGCGTCGGCGCACTTTAGGCAGCGTGCAGCCTCCTTCAGAGCGGCTCTCTCGCTCAGCGTCGTGTGCTTGATGTCGTCAAAGTTGTTGTCCAGGTCGCCGCATGTCTGAAATGCGAGAAAAATAAACATTGAACTCCAACAGGGAAGCTGTCATGGCTCGATAAGGCCTTATCATTAACCGTAAAGAAACTGAAAGTTCTACATGTACACTAGATGTGAATCAAACTCCATGCTCGAATATATTACTCATGCTAGGAACCTTCACACAAGCAAATAATTGTGACCCGGTACATCATAATGAGGAATAACCCCCCACTTTTGAGATTTTGAGATTTTCTAATGATGTGAAAGACTGTACCATTAGCTTTCAAATGATATCAAAATTTCCTACAATACATTAACTTTCCGAAAATACTAAAAAAAAAGAAAATCGATTTTTAATCGAATTGAGAAGATACTTTGACTTTAGGCGTTGTTTACTCGAAAAGTGTTTTGGTGGGATATTCCTCATGTCGTTGTGCCGGGTCACAATTACACATGGAACTGAAAATACAACAAAGTTGATTAATGCATCGGTATCTTGTGTAACATGCTACATGTATAGATTTTTAGAAGTGTTTAGGATGTTAAGATGTGGAATTCATTAACGTACATGGACATGGGCATCAGCTGAAACTCAAAAGAAAATTTTGTTCCAGCAACACTGGGAATACTTTTTTGAGTGCATGAATTTGAGGTTAAATACATGTACATGTACATCACAAATAATAATGTCCAAAGTTCTCCACAAAAGGTCCTGCTGTTTTTGAGTAACACATACACGTACATGTACGTGTACGTGTACTGTACATGTACATTACGTGTGCATTTACATGTTTACTGTATACATACATCATGTACATGTATGTACCGGGTATACAGTTTACATGTACACACATGTTCATCTGGAGTTAGCCTTAGTAGCCAAAAAAAAAAGGCTGACCAAAATTCACAGCAGTTACATTATGTACATCAGGTCATGTGCATGTATCGTAGTACAGCTTGTACGTGTACATGTACACGTGTACTTTCAGGATTTATAGACTTTGCACATAAAGTTTCAAGGATACATACTGTACATGATGATGAGTATTATTAAAGGATGCTGTGCACACATGTTCATGAGCATTGAGAATCTTAGGGGGCATGACTTTTTCATACCCGGTACACGTACTGTGTACCAGCCGGACCGTTCATTTGAAAAAACTCCTGCTAGGATCAAAACATCCAGCCTCCCCCACAAAAAATTGAGATTTGATTTTGGGTCATTTTAGTCAGTAAGCAATTTACAACATTTTTTTTACAATATTAATCAAAGACTATTAC
This sequence comes from Luidia sarsii, assembly GCA_949987565.1. NCBI lineage: Eukaryota > Metazoa > Echinodermata > Asteroidea > Paxillosida > Luidiidae > Luidia > Luidia sarsii. The sequence goes on from OX465113.1 coordinate 16,276,706, forward strand.
CCATCATAATTCTGATTTCCATAAAATATGCAATATACATTTACAGTGTACATTAATCTGAACTTGGGTAGGCAACAATTACAATACAATTAAAAAAAGTAATGGAATTCCTCAGTGGTGGACACATCCCCTTTGCATTTTGATAAATTGCTCATGAAGAAATAGAGATCAACATTAAAAGTTATGTTTCCTAATTAAATCATCCCCATTCCCTACTGTAGTGTCGGAAATTTTCTACACATACAATAGAAGGATAAATAGGTTTGCGGAGACACCATGTAAATTCTCTTTTGTGAGTAAGTGTGGTTCTTTTCAGAACCACACTTACTCACTTTAGAACTTAGCACGGTCCAAAAAAAGGAAAAATTATAATTTTTCTACATGCATTTAGGCATTTCATTCACGAGAGGCAATAAAAAATCAAACAGGATAGTTCTTCATCTCACAGCTTGTTGAGTGTTGAGACAAACGATGAGCTACGTGCTGAGCTAACGGCCGCGAGAGACTTTTTGCTCAGCAGATAGCTGTCGTGTCTGGCGGCCTACATTAGACCCACACCGAATGACTACTACTTCACCATACAAGCACGAAAATAAGGCTTTTTTTATTGGAATTCAGCCTCTGCCTTAGGCGTGCAAGATGTGGCAATCTAGGCCATCTGTATACAATGTATGTCAAGTACAAAATGTGAGCTGGTTGGAAACATCACCAGGAGTCGATTTCACCAAACTCATCCCAGCTAACGATCAATCGCAAGACGATGAGTGATGCACAGAAACCACACGACCAATCACAACTTACGATGGGTTATCCATCGTAGGTTGGGTTACGATTAATCGTAAGGCTTTGTGAAATCTAACCAAGGCCAGTTAAAATTGAAGTCCAGCATCCCGGGATGTCCGTCCAGTTTATAACAAACAATCAAAATCAGTCTGGTTTGAATGACGTATTATAAGACCAGGTGTTTGCAACGGACTCTGTAGCAAAGTGGAAGGTTTGCGGTGACACCATGTATAGCTCTTCTCTTTCAAGAAGTGTGGCTGTGAAAAGAGCCGGTAACTCTAGGTTTGTATAGCCTTACCGCACAAGCCTGGGGTCCATTGCGTTTCCAGTGTTTGCGATTCTTCTTGGTGGTGGCAGTGGTGACCAGGCTAGCATGCTTCAGGACACGTGGGTTCAGGTTGAGAAGGTTCTGCCGGCCAGGAGAGAAAAAAAAAATTAAACATTAAAGACAAGTCACACATTAAAGACATTTCTTCAAGTTTGAAAAAAAGTGGCGCAGTATTGCAGACCCAGATCGCTGTACATTTGTACTTGTGGGGAAATCCAGACTCATGGTCATGTGATCAAGAACTGTAACGTGATAGGTCCACCCTGCCCACTCATTGAACTTGATCATCATGACCTTAAATCAGTAATAAGCACTAAGCACTAGCAGGGATGATGAGTGACCGCCAAAGTCATTTCCTGAAAATCACTGAAGGCCAATAAATTGTGCGACTGCGAGTGAGCGCTTAAGTGACTGAGAGATGTGACTGCGAGTGAGCGCTTACGGGATTGAGATTCACGGCTCCTGTGAAGGCACCATTCAGTTCCAAGGGTTTTAACTGATAAAAATGAGCAGTTTGAGATACCTGATTGACATAAAATTTAACAAAATAATTACATAAAAATAAATGAAAGAAGAAAAAAACATATAGAAAAAAACAAATCTTGCCATTTCCGGAAATCCAGAAATTTCCCGAAGTCTTACAATACATCCCTGCTTACTTAACCAACTGCCAGTTTTGGAGTTGTTCTGTGATGTGGTTTACATAGAAATAATAATTAAGGCATGCAAATGTATGCAAAATCTGCTGGCAACTGCGTACTAACTATCTATGAAACTGACAAAACTGCAGATCTGCAAACAGTTAGAGGACCGTCCATATCAATCACTTTGTCAAAAGAGAGGCAATCCTTTGACAACGGTCCTGATTGGATTGAAATGGACGTCACGGTCTAACTGTCTGACATTTTACAAAAGATGACGAAGGTTTGCAGTCGCATTGTGTGCATCATTGTCTCTCGGAAACTGAGTGTGGTTCTGAGAAGAGCTGGTGACTGAATGATGAAAAAAAATGACTGGGAAATTTTGAACAGTCACTCAAATTAGCAGAGAAAAAAATTGCTCAGAGCCTCAGACCCAGAGCAGAGTTTGTACTTGATCTTCCATCTGAGCTATCCAGTCCTTAGGAGGGGGAGACTACTGTAAATGTGTAGTGTAAGTGTGTAACTACATGTACTTGTCTTTTCCAAGGGTGGGAGCATAAAAGAACCATTTAAAGGCATTAATTCCAGGGCTCATACTCCATTTTTATTTCAGATAAAAACAAACGTTTACAAAGTTTTAAACCCAGCTACAACAGTTTGTGGATCACAAAAGGTGGATGCAGGTTTTTTTAACTTAATTTTGAATTGAACCCCCCCCCCCCCCCAAGGAAAAAAAAAACAGACTGGCTTGGAAATTCACACACAAAATGATACAAAAAATGTGGCTACGTATTTCCTTGTGAAAATAGGATGGAATTGTGCTGTAAAAGAAATCTGGTTAACGCAGTTAAACACTTTTACTTGGATAAATACACGTACATATATTATAGTCTGAAACTATCAAAGTTATCAGTCAGTTTCTCTTTGATTCATTTGACTAAAATCATATTGATCTCAAAAGTTAGAGGGCCTGATGTTTCGATCCTAGCAGGACAAGGTCCTGCTAGGATCGTCAGGCCCTCTAACATTTGAGATTTCAGTCAGTTAGCAGTTTGCAACAGTTTTTTTTATTATTTAGTAAAATTTACCGGTACTTCATAAAATTATATTGGCCGACTACAGCAGATCCAACAGTAGGAAGAATGTCCCATGCACATCAATGGCTGTATTAGGTGGGCATGCAAGCTATGATATTCTGAGTCCCCAAAAAGAAAGCAGGCCCTTGACTTTGCCAGAGGCTGCATTCTTTCAAATTGACGGTTGCCACTGACCTCGACTTTTGCAGAATGTACATGAATTATTTTATTATGGCACTGATCAGCGCAATAAAGCGTGCACTGCATAACAGATTCCCACGCAAACACTTAGTTCAATCACAATGGACAGTATCACAGTACACAAATCCTGTTAACCCACACAGGGAAACTAAACACGTACATGTCAACTAAACACACTGCCATAAGGCCAGTGCAATCCAAGGTCATGTCCCTATTGCTCCCTGTATCAAAGGTCACCATCCTGACTGGGTGCTGGGTACATTATAGTATTATTAAAATGGCTGGTCCAAAGTTCACAACTTCATAGCCTGTGCCTGTGTATGTACAGTACAGTACGCAGCTGGTGGATAGGACTCTTGATGATGTCAGCAAACCTACACACAACTCGGTTTCGATACAGTCTAATACTAGTCTAACATACAAGAATTCTATCAAGGTGACTGCAATCCCATGTGAGAAGAATGTACACACAGAGCAAAGGAACAGCCTTGCTCTAGGACAAACTAGATATGTCACTCAGCATACATTGTTCTTCATCAGACTTCAATTTATCAAGCATGAGAGCAGAGCAGTACAAACGGAAGATTAGAGATCTGTGAATTGGCCAAGGTCTTGGCATGGTCTGGGCTTGGAGCTACATGTACATTTTTGGAGCTACATGTACATTTTTGGAGCTACATGTACATTTTTGGAGCTACATGTACATTTTTGGAGCTACATGTACATTTTTGGAGCTACATGTACATTTTTGGAGCTACATGTACATTTTTGGAGCTACATGTACATTTTGTACATGTATGGTCTGGGCATTTACGTAATATCTCTGGCAAGGCCATTGTGTACACATAATTGACAGCAAGCACCAGTCAACAGCCATGGGGAAGTGTATTAAAAAAAAACCACACATTACACAAGTAGATATTCCTTGCTAAATCATGTCTGAAAGATGACAAGGTAGCGATACAAATGCTGAGAAAGTCAATGCTTGAATAGGGAATGCACATGAGCCTTTGAATCTCTTACAGTCGGAATGTTTTGTTTGTTGGTTCAACGGTCGTTGTGGTTTTTTTGGGGGGGGGTTTGGGGGGCAGGGTCTACAATATCCACAACATAAATGGAACATTTGAGTTTTTTGACAGGTTAGTGCAACAAGCCTGGTGAAAGTTACTGTGTGGTTGAGTGCACTCAATGGAGAGCTCAAGGTTTTTGACACCCACTCATGTCTCCTAATTTGTGCAATTTTGCCAGACAAATTCCAGCAAGGGAAACCAGTGTATAGAACTTTTACAGTATCAAAAACACTGGGCTACATACTGCATATTATGGGTACTTCCATAAATCAGGGGTCCAATTTGTGACATTACAGTGTCTTAGTCCCCACTAAGATACATGTACATGTATATGAAACCATTCAGCTTTCCTGTATGTAATATTTTAACAGCAAAATGAATCACTTTGTAGATTGAACAGTAAATTGTATTAACTGTTCAATCAGCAGAATGCTGCATAAAGTTACATAGTATACATGTTGCATTTATACAATAACATGCATGTAGGAAAGCTGAATTTATACACTACTACACTGGTACAGTTAGGGACACCAAAAATGACCCTGATTTATGGAAGTACAGTACAACTACCAGCATGCATGCAGTGTGTGCACATGTGTGTGCATTATGGGGTTCATCTTCTCTGCAACCAACCATTTAGCCTTCAGCCTGTAGTCAATTTACCCAGGGGCTCATGGTATTTTCGGCTTATGGTGTTTTATCAGAGACCAGATTGGGCTCTCAACCATACTGTAGATCTCATTCTCAACATGACATGGTCCACTGGTGCATAATACTACAGCACAAGTACTAATACACATATTTGTGCGTATGGGTGTGCACGTTTCAATTCCATACTTTTGTCCCTTTAGCAAAATGTTTATGGAAGCACAGCACCTGTCTTTTTGTTAACTCTACAATTCAGCAGCCATACATGTATGTGCACTCGCTAGCTACATGTAGGGTCCGCTAAAAAAGAAAACATGTAACAAAAGATAAATTTTTTGGCAGGCATATTAATTGCTTTTTATTAGATAATAAACATTTGTTGGTTGCGTTTCCTTTTGCAGATTGGACAAATACAATTTTAAAGTCCATTTTTTTGTGCCATAATATTTGTATGATCTACAGTGAAAACAGTCCTACATGTGTGAGTACAGTTTGATATAACAGTGTTTTACATGAATGAACAGAAATAATGAAAAGTATTCCTTTCTGTGGCATACCTGGATATGCACAATTTATTTTGTGAGTCTGGGATGACCACAGATAATTTGCTAAATAGTACCTGAGTGTTCATGGATGTGCTACATTTGTACATAGGGTACATGTAATGTATGTTGAGATTGCATGGGTCACAGATTGGATAGGGAATGATTTATCAATGAGTCTAAAGCACTACAGTATTAATATGTGACCCGGCACAACAACATGAAGAATATCCCACCAAAACACTTTTTTAGTAAACAACGCCTGAAGTTAAAGTATCTTCACAATTCGATTACAAATAAATTTTCTTTTTTTTGTATTTTCGGAAATTTTAAGTATTAGAGGATATTATATTTTGATATCATTTGAAAGCTAATGTATACTCTTTCACATCATTAGAAAACCTCAAAATCTCAAAAGTGGGGTTATTCCTCATTATGCTGTGCCGGGTCACACATGTGTATGTAGAAATATACAGTTATGTGCAACATCAGATACATGTTGTAAAAAAGCGAACACAACATCATACACAGCCCTTTGGACTAATTTTGGTCACTACCTTTGTTAATGAGAAACAAGCTAGATTTTAGTTAACAGGCCTTTAATTTTAAATAATTATTCTCATTTCCCCTAATCCCCTGGCTCTCCACCAAACTGTGAAATCACACAATATTGTTTGTGAGCATATAGCCTCCTAAATAAATCAATAATTATTCCCATGACTATTTTTACTTCAAATCAAGTAGTAAAATATGATGCTGAATTATTCTGCATTTACCAAAACTAGTTAATAATTAATGGTAGTTAATGGATTAATTTGTTTAACTGGATTAAAACTAACTTAGTCCTTCCATCATCTTTTAAATGATGTGCATCATTATTACAGTACTTACTAGACTGTTCAGAATATTCAATGCTAGTGTTACTGTTAGTGTTAGTGTTGTGCCTAACACTAGTAAGTAGTACTTAGTACTAGTACAGTAGTACTACATGTAGTTAGTAGTTAACAATCAGAAAAGGGAAAGAGTGTAAAAAATGTGACTTCGGTAGGGCCATCTTCCTACCTCCATGGTAGGGCCTACACATGCAAGCTATTCCTGTTGAATTATGTGACTTTTGAGCACAGCAATAAATCAAATTTCAACAGAACATTTCTAAAGAGTTTACCAACAATTTATCAAATTACAATAATGTACAATAATGTTATTACCTAACCAGTATTCCAGTTACCAACGCGGCTTCTGATAATTAATGGGCTTAACTTTCCTATTCAGCTATTGTATGTAAATGACCATGAATGACCAACAAGTAAAACAACTGTCCTGAGTTAGTCCGAGTAACTTGGACCCGACAAGTCACCCTTTTTTCAGTTTAATCGAAATTTGGAATTTGGAGGGTCGGGTGACTGTCACCCGCCCCTCAAAATTCCAAAATTCGATTAAAAAAAGGGGGACTAGTCCTGAGTACGGTACACCGTACAGTACCGTACCTCGATCGAAGTCAAACTCGGAGTCCAATTCCAATTACTGTCTACTGACTGTATTGTATTTGTACTGAATAGGAAATTGATCCCTAATTCAGTATTCGAATTAGGGGAGTTAAACCAATCACCCCCTAAATTCAGCGTTAAATAATATACTAGGGTTCATAATGAGTACCTCAATATCGGCTACGTCCTTGCTCAGCGCCATTTCCCTTCCAATCCAAGTTTGAAGTTGTCAAAGTCACCCCCTTTCGTTTCGGTAACTCTTGCGTGGCAACCGCACACAGCTCAGCTCAGCTCAGCAGCAGCCTGGAGAAACGAAGCCAAACTACTCCGAGTCACGGTCCTTCCCCAGCAAAACTCCCGACGAAATCTATCCTGGCGGTAATGCAGCTAAAGTGGCGTCAAATGGTTCTCAAGTTGCCCAAAATATGACTACAGTTGGACAGACTCTGGCCCAGACTGCAGCAATTTAGGGAGGAAAGTCGAAGTAAACAGAGGCTTGTCCGCCGGTGTCAGCGTGTGACTCATAATGGTATAGACGTGCACCCCAACTCGACTGTACAGTACAGTACAGTACAGTACAGTACAGTACATGTACTGTATGTGATGTACATGTACGAACATGTACATGTACAGTACACATGTACACGTACAATGTACACGTACATGTACATGTGTACATGTACATGTGTATATGTACATGTACATGTACACATGTACAAGTACATGTACACATGTACACATGTACACATGTACATGTACATGCACATGTACATGCACATGTACATGTACATGCACATGTACATGTACATGCACATGTACGTGTACATGTTCATGTGTACATGAACATGAACACATGTACATGTACACGTACAATGTACATGTGTACATGTACATGTGTACATGTACATGTGTACATGTACATGTGTAAATGTACATGTGTACATGTACATGTGTACATGTACATGTGTACATGTACATGCGTACATATACATGTACATGTACGTGTACATGTACACCCACATGTCTACGTGTTTACGTGCAATGTAATGATTTTCGGGGTTCAGAAGGACAGACTGCGCATGCTCGTTCTATTGAAAGTGTTGAGGGCCCCATGGTGTGAGAGCATAGAGCTCCATACTATGTGGGCGTCACCTCGGCTCGCCAACACTGACCCCCAATTGGACGATAACTCTCAACATACCTCTGGCGGTGGTTTCAATCGATATTATAATTATGTATAGGGTGACTGCAGCTGACTGGCCAGTTCCCACTAAGTTCGATCATGGTTCGATTTGCTTCAAAGAAACTTGGGGACACACTTCGATTTTAGAATAACTTTGGTGACGTGGATGCATGCGGAGTAGCTATAGTATACAGGTGGATCGATGTGTCCAGCTATAGCTCCATATACTGCTGGAACTCAAACCTCCAATGATTTTAATAATCCCAGTCCAATGGATTGTAAAGGCTCTAACAAGCTTTCTGCGAATTAGTTGCGGTAACCGTAACCCTCATCCTCGATCCCGACCTTCGGGAGGATGAGGGTCACGGTTACCGCAACTATCTGCGAATCTGATCCTCCGTGATCAGACCTAGTATACTAGCCTATTAGTATAATCACGCGCATGATGACGTCAGCCACGAATAGGCGGGAATTGAATGTTTCAGTTTAAATCATATATATATATACAATACCAGGGACAGTTCCATGCATGGTCATATACCATGATCATACCAAAATGTTGCAAAGGCCTATATAGTAACGCCATGAAGGGTAAACAAAATGACCCACTAAAATAATGCAACACATATCAGGAAATTCAGGGGGGGCGGGGCTTATAATATCTCCTAACTGCCAGCCTGGCGGTACGGTAGTATCTCCAAGACACAATCGGAGACGGTCGAGCGATATGGCAGGTATAGGGTCATGACCTCAGTGTCTATAATTTGTTGAGCGGGACCCTTGGAGTGCATGACCCGCCAGTCGATCCCTGCCTCAGCAAGTGCATGCTCTGCTAGTAGAAGTAGAAGTCATGGCGCCATTGTGACCTCTGCGATATCTTAAACTTATATTGTGACTCGGCACAGCGACATGAAGAATATCCCACCAAAACACTTTTGAGTAAACAACGCCTGAATCAAAGTATCTTCTCAATTCGATTAAAAATTAATGTTAGTTTTTTTGGATTTTCGGAAAGTATTGGAGGATATTATGTACAAAGGATTTCTTCCGAAATCCGTCTCTAAAATGTTGAAAAAAAACCCGAGGATTTCGGGGCAGTGTTTGTGTACTGCCTTTTTGAATGGCCGCTTTCGAGGAGTTAGACTGGTGCTGCTGTCTTGTGTCTGGTACCCAATGAACGAGCGAAGTCCCCTTGTACTATTTACAGCAAAGTTTACACGGAAATAAATTTGATATTATTTGAAAGCTAATGGCATACTCTTTCACATCATTAGAAAATCTCAAAATCTAAAAAGTGGGGGTTATTCCTCATTATGCTGTGCCGGGTCACATATTGAACGTTTCGATCCCAGCAGTACTCCTTGCAATTAGTTGCAGTAAGGGCCGGGCCTGGGCCGTAAGGGTCATATAGCTGTAGGCCTAATATCAGATGTTCCCCTTGTAACGTATTCCCGTTTTATCGCGATAATTATTTCTGGGGGGATTGCTGACAGAGAAATCTTTGGCTAGTGGACCAGGACAGTGAAGCCCGAACCCCGGCCTCTGGTTTTGCGTACCAGTGCTCTTGAGCTATCCATAAAAAAGGCGGCCTTTTGAGTTTTAATCAATATATAATCTCTGCCAGGGTGGACGGACGCCAGTCAAAATTGATAAGCATTTTACTACTTTACTATAGTCGTACTACACCGTACGTACTACTAAACCAAAGAGCACTTCATTATTCTTGGCTACTCCATGGCTACTCATAGCAACAGTCACTCGCACTGATGTCCGACGGACGCTGCAATGTTTACTCTGCTGTCAATTGTCCCACGTTACGTCAGTGTTGAAGTGGTCTGTTTGGTCTGTTTGGACACGAGAAATGACCCAATCACAGTCCGCGTGTCCCCACTTATGCACTGAGTGAGCAGGGACACTGGAGCATCCTGTGATAAGATAAACCGCTGAATATCGTTTCCTTGTCAGGGCTCAGAATTAATATCGCATGCATTGGATGTAGGGCCCTACAACTTGTTGTACACTATCACCTCGATCAAAGCAAAACAAAAAGCTTCCTACCAAAGAGCCCAAAAAAATGGCGACCGTACGCTCAGTTATAAATTTTTGTTCAAAGACGTTCCTCATTTTAGTTTGGTTAGTCCGCTTTTGCACCATCATAGCAGTTCTAATTCATATAGAGCTACACCGTCTATCTACCCAATGGATGCAGCACACTAATTCCATCCAAGATGGCTCCGCCGAGCGGATTATCATAAAGTGTGAACCCCGACAACCTTTTTTGATTAGGGGTCTTTGGAGATTAATAACTGATACATTGTAGAATAAGTGAAGCTTAAGACACCCTATGGTTCACTCTTCAATTTGGTATGTAATTTGGACCATATCTGGCTTTAGATGTGGCCCTATTTGGCTGTATAGAAGTGGAGGGGTCCATCCCAAAATCCTTGCAGAAATTCGGCTTAGACGGCTACACATTTTTTAGTGGGTGTTTTTTTCTGGGGTCATTAGCAAAAAAAATATATAATCGGCTAAGGGCACTAAAAGTGAAAATAATCTGAGATTTGAAGATCCAAACTAAAACTTTCAGTATGTATAGCTACTAACAAGAACTGAGAAACTTCTGGATGTTGGATAATTGGCTTTGAAAGCGAGTGTTTTAATTTTCGCAGTGTTCAATGGGAGCTCGATTTAGTGTTCTGCACCCCATACCCAAGTAGCTATAGCGCCGGTTTGAGTCGAAATGAATTTTCAATCAAAAAAAGACAGGTCCCATGTGCATGTGGTGCATTCTTCCAATGCGGAGTTTTTAGGCAGCGTATGGCGCTATAAAGGAAGACCGCAAACAAAATCACTAAAATGCAGTCCTATCCTGCACCGCCGATTGCATGGTTTGGTTTTATATCTCGCGGGGGTGGGTGGGTATAATGTTAGTCTCTATTCAATCGTTAAATTATATGTACATTGTCGTTTATCAGAAGGATATACTGAAGTGTCATGCAACTTGGTATTGAAGCTTTTTAGTAGCATGTCATTTTCAAACAAAGGAAATTCGGGCGCCCGCCGTATCCAACAATTAAGTTGACCAAAAATTGCCTGTTAACACGTCAGACTAGCGCCATTATATTCTGTCGGATATACTCCCAAAACTGAACAAGACCAAGTGTTGGACCAAACGATTGTGTCACTGTCACACACCTTTCACGCACCACGTTTTTAAGTGCACAATTATGATGGGAATTTTGCGAGGGGGCAATATATATAGTTGCAGCGGAGGCGATGTAATTTTTAAAGTCGTGTCTACTCGTGTGTAATTCATTTTTGAATTACACGCATAGCCTAACGGCCAAAAGCTGAGCTTGGAGGGCAAACTAGGCCTATACTATAGGTTTATAATTGCTAAACCGAAGTGCGTTTGATTAGAGTACCCTACGTGAAAGCATGGGGCTACTACCTGTGAAAGCAGGTCCATTAATTTGCAGGAGTCAATTTTCCCAGAACCATTTCGCGGTACATCCATGCTTGTATAGTAGGCCTAACAGTGCCTATGAACGTCACAGAAAATTTTATTTTATCAGTACAGCCACAGATGTGTAGCCGTAATGAATACTATTGCACACTGCAACAGGTGGGTTTTTGATTGACCGCGCCGGGTAGGCCCATATTGAGCTCTGTAAGCCCCCTAGTTTCAAGAGGACCGCGGAAATTTCCAGGACCGCTGCGTGAATGATTATAGTCTTTATTCCGGTCGTCTTTTCGAAACTGAGCGGGGAAAGGCGTAATGGGCTCAGGATTACTGCAAGAAGGTCTTTGCTGCGGCTGGAAAACACACATAGGCCTACTACCAAAATGTTATGGTTTAAAGGTCGGACAATATTGTGTCAAATCATCAATGATATTACAATAATTATTTTAGCTACACAGAAATGGTGCAAAAAGGATTGGAAATCGATAAATCAGACAAAAATAGAGGTCGCAATTTAACCAAATGACCAAGTCGTCTGTCTGTTGTGAATGTTGGTAATGCGTTTGGACTCTGAACTGCATGATTTCAGCTAGGGATGAAATAATAACATTATGTTTCCCTTGTACTGTATCTTTAATAGATGAATGTGGATTCTTAACGGATTATTATTCGTAGAATGAATCCCTTTTGCTAAATTTAGAAATAAAACTACTGACTATGATAACATGAGCAGGACATGTATGAAATTGGCCCAACTCATTACATGTATTTTCTCGTACCATGTTTCTACAAATAAAGCGTCGATGGTGTAGGTAATTTATTTGAAATGAAATACTGAAAAGCTTGGCACGTCATTATGTTCAGATAATGGGTTCAAATTTGCCTTATTTGGCACGCAATACCATGCCTATGCCCATTTTTTGACGTCTTTCAGACGAACTGCAGTGCATGCACACGCGCTGTTTACGTCATCAGCCGTTCATTACGCGGCACTTACGATCTTTGGTGAGCGTCGGCTGCTGCTGAATAGAGCGCACCAGTTATAGATAGAAAATGGCGGCGCCCAGTGCATGCATGATAAGATGTACGCGCCTTTTCATAATGGATGGCGTGACCAAAATCGCGGGAGTTCGTGACTATTTTTTTTGCTGGAAATGGACCCTGGGTGGTGCCACCGCTGGCTTGTCCAGCCGTTGTGCACTTATACATTGATCATTATTATGGTCTCTCGACTGCAACATCAATACGTAATGCCAGTTTTTTCAATATGAATTGTCCTTATTTTGTAGTAAAGCCACCCATTTGCTTGTCTGATACTTTCTGATCCCTACAATTTCAGTATTACAAAATATTTTTAAAAAAATAATATCGAAGGTACGGCGGGACAAACTTAATCCATAATAATTATTTTAATCATACATTATCCTTGGAGTCATTAGGAAAACGTAGTATTAGGCCTACGTATGCAGCTTCCAATAATTATTTAATTAAATTAGACATTCACAAAATATCCCAATTTGAAAATAAAATTGAATACTTTTTTTTAGTGTTTTTTTTATTTGCCGTGTAGCTCAAGGGACTCATGCACGTAGCTAGATCCAGTAATTTTTTTCTGTGTCTTCGAATCCCGGATGCGCCTTTTCATTTTTGGCTGATATCAATTTCCAATTTTCCTCATATTTTGTCATTTTATTTTGCTTATAACGTCGAGGATGGCTTCCTGATAACTTCATGCTGCATAATTACTTTATTAATTACTTTATTGTTTAAAGCATAATCATATTGGACTAGAAGCCATTCGGGCTCTAAAAGGCTCGCTGACCTTTTTAGTAGCCGATATTCATTTTGATAATTCTGAATGACGTAACATATCGTCGGAATGGCAAGACAAACTGAATCCATATCTAATCATCCATGAGAATTATGAAACATTGTAATGAGGCTTTTATTGGTATCTATAGTATCTATCTAATGTCATAAGCAAAATGAAATATTCAAAAACAATTATTAACAAAATAATAATTGGCGAAAAATGAAAAGGGCGCATTCGGAAGTCGACCCCACTGCTAGGGTATAGTTCTGACCGAAAGTGGATTTTATTAGTCAATGTTAAACTTGTCAGGCTGGAAGATTAGGTGGACTATGAAAATCGGGGTAGCTGCTATATCCTCTGAAGATTTTCGTACTCTTTCAGATGTTATCAAATTCGATTGTTCTCAAAAATTATTTAGTTTTCCGTATTGGTTTAATTATTTTTTAAGTTGATTCCTGTAAATTCACTTTTGTATCAAAAAAAAAAATTGATATATTTAAGTTGTTTGTATATAATATCAGGTTATCATAACGTTGCAATCAAATGGCGTCCTTTATTTTTCATGTTTAAACAACCAAAAAACACATTTCAAATATAGTGTGTCATACAAGGGACACCGTAGCAGTATACGAGCAGCGAAATTAATGGCCAGGTTCAGTCTGGCGGTAGCCCCAATTGCTTCCCCGCGTACCTGTCAACCTAATCTCCCCTAATTATCCGTACTAGCACAGAGGTCAGTGATGTTTTCAAATTAGGATACGAAGAGTAGGTTTCTGCGGCCACTTGCTTCAAGCTGAAATGGGCAAAGTATTCCATACGCTAAGCAAGAGATGGAAGCAGTACAAATACAGATTTGTTCCGTGGATTGCGTACAACCTGAAGCAAAGGTAAACCATGGGTGAACCATTGGAATTTGGAGGTAGAGGGAGCATCTTATTCTTGCTCTTCTTAGTCGCATGAGGGTGGAGCAACGCTAAAACAGCAACATAGTCTGCAGTATAATGTCTGTAATTACTAGTTAGGGACAATGATTTTATAAATAGCATGAAGAATTCCTCAGTCTGTTTCCCAAATCCTACTCCTAGTTTTAGTTTAGTTAAATGCCCAATTCACTTAGTCGGCGTGATGTCACAAAATGGCATTCTGGCACCTGATTGGTCAGTTTGGCTGTTCCATGTGATTCCCTGGAGTGAAAGTTTTCAGCTAGTACTAATAGTGTAGTACTAGTACTTAGTAGTAGTAGTAAAGTAGTAGTACGTACAGTACATGTACAGGGGTGAATGATAAAGTTTATGAAATATCATTTTACAGCGGAATTAAACATTTATTTAATCTTTTTGTTTTAATCTAGTAATGACTTCATGCAACTCCATCTTTTCTGATGACTTTTCACTCATTTTTTGAAAGTGGCCTTTCAAACAGCCGGCTGATGACCATGCAACAGATTACATTACAAGTTACATTGGGAAGATCGGAAAACCGACATCGATGTCCACAGATTTCCCTCTAATTTACACAGTTTGTAGATGGTCATGATATAATCCTCATGTTCAAATCTTACAGTTTGGGATGCTGTACTCATGAATAAAAATGAAACCATTTCTTACACTACAGAAAGCGGTGTGTAAACCTGATGGTTTTTTGCATTTTTCTACTTTCTCAGATTACCATTTGAGCTAAAACCTTCGCAGTATAATTTGTGACAATCTTTTAACTTTTACCAATGTTGTATAGGGCCATATCAGTTCTTTCCACTGCACCACGTACAGTACCATATACCAGTACCAGTATACCAGTGCACAAGGTCAGTCAACATCTAATAAATAAGAGTAAGACATTTTTGTTGTTGTTCATGGAACTCTTCTTGATTTTCATTTTTCAATATGAAAGAAAATTGCGTGCTGTACGCGGACAGGATGACAAAATCATCCCCGACAGCGAAGTGGAAGAGTCCCTGCGGCAGTTCTTCACCTGTCTCCTCAAGCTGGACGAGTCGGGGCAGGGTCAAAGGGGTGACCCCAAAGGTCAGGGGTCAGGTCAAGGAATCTGATATAAGCATGGTCAAAGGGTGCAATCTCCAGTTTGGGAGGTTTGGTGATTTCTGTGAAATCCAAAATGGGAGGGAGTCAAATTGAGTTTTCATGCAAATTTCTGAACATTGAGAAAAATGACCTATAAAGACAGGAGTGAGGGAATGCTGTATGCCTACTGGATAGTATCTTGTCCCTTTCTGACTATATTGGCTGTATCGGTAAAAATGCTTTGCCCGATTGCCTACTTGAGGTAACCAGCTCAGGTTGGATGTGAACCCCAGACCAGTCCTTTCTAGTGAAGTTGCTGCTGTTTACTGGCGCCCACTGCTATGCAATTAACTGTCCATTGCTGTCCAAGACTGTGACCAGCTCGGTGTTCAAGTGGGTAAGATGTCAGCACCGGAAAGCAGAAGTCGTAGGTTCATATCCATGCAGCTTCCTGTGGTTTTCGTTGGTTTTTTTATCTTTTCTGGACAGGCAATCGGGCAAAGCATTGAGCATACAGCATGCAAAGTCCGATTTGGGCAAACCCTTAATTGATCAACATGATCCTCACCGGCGCAAATCGCCAGGCAATCGGGCAAAGCACTGAGCACTGACTACACGGCAGAGTGGGGCAGACTTTCTTCTTTCTTTCTTTTTTGGACCCAGCAGAGGCCAGTGTCTCCAGCCGCGATGCTCTCTGGGTGATGAGAGAGGTTCTGGGTTTTACCATTGAGCGTGGACCGAGCACCATACGGGGAGGAGGCACGGGTGTGAGGGTGACACGTGGAATAATCCCCGCCAAGACAGTTGTTGCACTTTACCCAGGCGAGTCTCAACTACGAGATACTGTGTCTCACAAATGATGTGCAATTCTTCTCCAGATATCTGATTCTTTCGTTGTGGGGGGGGGGGGACTACGTCGGCCACAAATCACAGGAAAAGGAAAGGCAATGTGACCGGGTAATTTCAAACAATCTTTTCAATGAATTTCGGAAAACTGTGACACTTTTTGTTTGCACAGGAGTTTTGAAAAGCTGCATCCACTCTGTCTGATCTCCAAAACTACTGTAGGCAGGTTTATAACTCATTTTAATTCTATATGGATAGATATGGGGGCTGTGATCTCTTGAGATAAACTGAGATATACGCGGGCAGAGGATGCTTCAATTCTTCTGATCCCAGCAAAGAGAGTCAAGTACTTGAGAAGGTCCCCACCTGAGCACTGGATGGGTGGTAGACTAGAGCGCTTGTACATTAAATCTGAGGTCTGGGTTCAAGTCCTGGTGCAGGAAGCATCAGTGTTATCTCCAGGGATCACACTCCCCCCATTTCCATTCAGTTGCAAACAAGAAACCCTCTCTGTCCAGCATGACATTCCTGTCTGTTCTTTCCTCATTTCAGGCACAGTGTACAAGGCCTGGGAGCCTGTTCTTCTCCAATCTCTTGCCAATCCATTTGTATTCCGCTGTCTGGATGGAACACTTATTGACGGCAACGATAAAGGTCTCTCCAGAATGGTTTTCAGGTATTGTGAGGTTATTTTTGCCATTACATAATAATTTGTGGGGAGTTTGACCTTACAATGATCTCTCCAATGACCTCCCGCTGACCTCTCCAGTGACCTTCCAATAACCCCTCCCCTGACCTTCTGATAACCCCTCCACTGACCTTCCATTGACCACTCCACTGACCTTCCAATGACCCCCCCCTGACCTTACAATGACCCCCTCCCAATGACCTTCCACTGACCTCTTCAGTGACCTTCCAATAACCCCTCCTCTGACCTTCCGATAACCCCTCCGCTGACTTTCTATTGACAACTCCACTGACCTTCCAATGACCCCTTCCCTGACCTTACAATGACCCTTACACTGACCTTCCCATTACCTTTCCACTGACATTCAAATAACCCCTTCCTTTACTCCCCCACTGACCTTCCAATGACCTCTCTCTTGACCCTTCCACCAACCTTCCCTTGACCCCTCCACTGACCTTACAATAACCCCTCCCTTGACCCCTCCCCTGGCCAAGCTTCCAATTGAATTGGAATCCTTACTATTCTCAATGCTATATCATTGTCCCCAGATCCTGTACCCAGAGAGACAGAGTGGGACCCTTCTTGACCTCTGACCTCAGTTGGCTGACGCCCTCACCCTCAAATCCAATGGCTGTCGGGCAGTATGTCAACAACCAAACCAAAGGTCAGCTTGGGGGGGCGGTCTGAGATCAGGATCACCATCTCATCTGCATATGATGAATAGTTATAGAGTATCTTGTTTGCATCTCAAGAATAGTAATCATTAGCCAAGGGGAGCCTCCATCAAATCTTTTTCTTGATAATTATATGATTTGCGTCAGTTTTAATGTAAATTCAGTATAAATTCCCGGAATGTAAAACAAATATCTCAAACATGAAGACTATTTTGAGAAGGTCCCCACTTAAAGGCTGGAAGCTGAGGTGGTAGAGCGCTGGTACCTTAAGCCAGAGGTCTGTGTTAATACACTGACCAGAGATCTAGTCAAATTGTAATTTGCTAGAGCTCCAAATTCCCAGAATTTTCAGAATTTGGAGAAATGCCTGTCTGGAAGGCTTTCTAAACCGTCCAAATGCTGCCCTCTCTTGGCTGTTTCAGACAATCCAGCCAATGTTGCCTACCAGGAGTTTGACGTGCCTGAGCTTTTCCCATTTCACCTGCTGAAGTTTGTCCCCAATGTATTTTACGGTTCGACCTACCAACAAGGCGATGCATCAAGTCAGAGGTGAGTGACTCAGTCTTCTCTGCACTTTTTTGAAGTGGTCTTTTCTCCAGAACGTTTGCTCGCTCTGTATCTTTGGAACCTGCCTACCAAGATTCTCTCTCTCTTCTTGTGTGTCTTTACTATTAAGGCTGATGCGATCTGTGGTCCTGGTGTCGCTGAGGGAAATAGTGCCAGGAGAGGAGCTCTTCTCCTCGTACTTCACCGTTGTCCGATGAAGAACAAAATGTGGTGGGGTCCTTCCCAAGTGGATTCATTTGGGCACAGTGAAGGAGACGGTCCAACATGGACTGGCTGGGGCTCTTCAGGAGGATTTGCTGAGTGGTCTGTTGCAAGTTGAGGATGGATGCAGCTCTCAGCAGCATGTGCTGGTGTCGAACTGACAAGTTCTAGTGCAGGCAGTTGATGGAGCCAGCAGCACGCTAACCGGCTGAGCTATCCAGCCCTTAGGTAGTGAGTTAGACCTCCTTATCCCTACAAACTGCTGCAGATAGATTCCTCCATTTCTGTCCATCATTCAGTCAATTTGTAGGATTCTTCTTTGCAGTTTATGTAACGAGGTGGTTTTTTTTCTGTTCATGATTATAAGGCTTGACCTCATACCCAACCCCCAACCAGAACCTGAAGGACCGGGGACAATACGGCTTGGATGGACCTGTCATGGGCATTGCCCTCACTGAAATACATGTAGCCCTTAGAGTCACTCAGAGCCACCACCAGTGGCAAGGTAACCCAAGGTAGCCTTTGGTATTGGGACCTTGCCGAAAAGTCAACTAGTTATGCTGAGGTGGGGGCGCCAGTCAGAAACATTCAATACCTCCAGGGATCAACTCTTCTTTTTTCATTGAATGGTTTTCATCGAGTGCTTAAAGCCCCTACACAACATTGGTAAGATTGAGAAACAGAAATGTTCACAGATTTACATGAAACTTATACAGTTTGAAGATGGTTATTGTAGAAACCTTGCACTGAAATATTTCTGCCTATGCTGTATTTTTGGGGGAAAGAGTAAAAGAAATCTAAACAATTTTTTGGAACAATTTGTTGAATGCTGCATTTTCACGAAACAAATGAAGCGGTTTTCACTATTTTCTCGAGACTTGGTTGGCGAATTGAGCTGAAATTTTCACAGGTATTTTTCATGCATATGTTGGATCAGACAAAGTATGGATGTTATTCTTTGACCTCGACCAATGTTGTGTTATCCCTTTAAAGACAGCTTAATCTGGGGAGTGTAGCATAAACTCGGTCTATTGTCACAACACAAAATGCAATTAAGAGTAAGTACAAGCTGTGCTTTCCTTCAAAATCACAAAAATAAACTATTTATTGCAATACTCATTACCATGATCATCTAACGGTATGCAATTCCTGAATGAAACTTGGATTCATTTCTTTATTGTTGGTTAGAAACAGACATGTTTACAAGACACGATAGAAAGAATTTGGAGATAGTATGTTGTTAACAGTGGGCATTTTGTGTGTGTGTGGAGTACCAATGAAAGCAGTATAATGGGAGCCACTCAGAATCGTCCCTTGTAGTATAATGGGTACCAGTTTTCATCGTCACATATACTTCTTGGTCATGTGACCTCTTCATTAATATAATTTGTAAGAACTCAGAGGTCCCAACGTTTGGATCTTAGCAGGACCTTTCACAAGGGCACTCTATATTTGATACACCATTCTGCCTTTAAGAACGGTTCAACTAGGATCGAAACATCAGGCTCTAGCTCTCCGAATCTTTAGAGATTTGCAATTTTTTTTCAATCTAACATTTTTCTAAATGTGTAATATAAATTTTGGTTTAACTTATATAAACAAAATTGCTACTCATATAATTTTAGATCAAATTAGAGATTTATTTATATATATACCTGGTATATCTCCCTGTAATTTGCATTTTGTTTGCTGTTGGATGAGATTAATAAAGAAGAAAATAATAGAAAATATGCCCTCATCTGAATTCATCACTGCCATATAATTCATAAGACTGGCTACAAGTACAAATACAAATGATCAGAAATGCACACAAGATCAATGCTGATAAATGTAGTTTGTTGCACGGCACCACTTAAGAATATAAATCTGTCCTAAAATGAAGCCATTTAAATGGATTTAGAAGGTATGGAATCATTTCTAAAATGAACATACTACTATCTCGATGATTTAAGTAATTGGGAGGGAATATATTTATTTTAAGACAGGAACATGTATAACCAATGAGAATTTCTTGTGCAAACATTTTTGAATAGAATTTCAAAAATAATAATGCAAAAATGCTTTCTGACTAAAATGACCAAAGTTCAACCATCAAGAATTTATGAAGGCCTGACATTTTGATCCTAGCAGGACCTTTCTCTAAGGCAGAAAGCAGAAGGGAAAAAATTAAATGGGTAGCTCCACTGCTCCAGTTGCACACATACAACCCTTCATTACGGAATAGGTAGCGATGTGCCCTGACCTTAATGTTTGTACCTTTGAATAAAACAGTGTTAATTAAACAACAGCCCCAAAGATGATGTGCTTTTCCGGTGAGTCTGGTACCCAACCTTGCCTACACACTCAGTCACCATATTAATTTTTAAAAGTGGAAACAGGCTGCTGGGCAAAAACCCAACATCGCATTTGACCCTGATTTGTGTATGTCCCTCACTTCATAAACATTTTAAAGAGCAGTTTGCAAGATTATAACAGAGTAAATAATGAGAGTAAATTAACAGAAGTCTCACAACAAACATTCACTATGATGTATAACTCCTTCCCGTGATATTCAGAAAGTTGATCATTCAAAATCTTGATGTGATATTGGAGTGCTCATATCAAACGACTATTAAATCCTGACACTCCACAAAGACGTGTGTGATAGATGTAGGGGTAGATGTAGTGGTAGAAGAGGCCAATATTTTGAGTCCCTTGAATGGACCAATGAAATGCTACGGTTGCCTGATGAATATTTATGAAATGTTGGTGTGGATGGAACTGGTCAAAGCAGCCACACACAGATTGCTGGAAGGGACCAATGAAATGCTGAGGTTGCCTGATGAATATTTATGAAATGTAGGTGTGGATGGAACTGGTCAAATTAGCCACACACAGATTGCTGGAAGGGACCAATGAAATGCTACGGTTGCCTGATGAATATTTATGAAATGTAGATGTGGATGGAACTGGTCAAAGCAGCCACACACAGATTGCTGGAAGGGACCAATAAAATGCTGAGGTTGCCTGATGAAATCAAGTCCGATGAATATTCATGAAATGTAGATGAACCGGGCAAAATGAAAAGAACGTTTGTAAAGCTGGGACCAAGTATCAGTAGGTGTGGAGGTAAATAGTCAAAGCAGCTACACAGTACAGCTGCCAGAACAGACCAATGAAATGCTAAGGTTGCCTCATGAATATTCATGCAGCATTGCTATTGGTGGTGTCATCTCAAAAGCTGGTGGCATTCCGGAGATGGTTAGACGGGGCAGGGGCTGGCAGTCTGCACTGAGTTGAGCGGGTAGGGAGGAGGGTTCCGTGTCGAGGCCTACTCGCTGTCCGAAGGAGACGGCGGTACCTCGACCGCGTTCACAGCAGCATCGATGCCGGCCAGGTTGGGAAGGCCCAGGGGCAACTGCAGCAGATTCCTCTCATTCTTCAGAATATCCTCCGCTCCGTCTGGGCAGTAGCACGATATAAAAGCCCACGGGCAACCAGATACATTGAGGTACATGTACACTCAGCAGCACACTGACAAAGCGACTTGACACTACCCAGGGGATAGCATCCGACTCTGCACTTTCATTTCTTGGCCAGAAATACCCGCGAGTTGCTCCGACCACTGGAGAAGGCTGTTCAAGTTCTATGCACTGGCCGAGTTCTAAGGATGGCCAAGCTTAAAGGGGTTTTCACACTAGACGAAATCCCCGGGAATTTCTCGAAAAAAAATCCCGGGCTATTCACACTACGGAAGAAATCCCCGGGGATAAGCTTTTTTCACCGGGGATTTTTTACCCCTGCTCGGGGGGGGGGGGGGGGGGGGGGTAGAAGGAGAAAACCCTGTTTTTTTTACGATTTCCACGGGGAAATAGGGTCCCCGGGAGTTTCCAGTTTGAATGGTTGCGGGGTGTTGGTGGGGTAAAAAATCCCTGGGAATTCCCCGGGGATTCGCCCTGTAGTGTGAAAAGGGACTTTAGTGTTCCCTGATACAGGGCTGGATTGCACAAAGCCTTGCGATACATCATAACTCAACTTACGATCATGCATAACCCATCTTACGTTCCGATGCTTCGTACGGTGTCTGTGCATCGCTCATCGTCTTGCGATTGGTCATAATATAGGAAGGTTTGCGGTGACACCATGTATCAGGACTCTTAAAGGAAGAGGTTTGGTTCTGAAAAGAACCTGAGTGGTAACTCGACGTTTCGATCAGTATGCTCTGGCCGTCATCAGGAAAAATGTCTTTGGCTTGGTGGTGGAACTCCTTATTGATCATAAGTTACGATGGGTTTGATGACATTGTCCACTGGGGGGGAGGGGGATAGGAATGCACTACGGTGTATCATCTCAGGAAGGTGGATGCCAAAGCCCAAAGGTAGCAGCACCACCCTCGGTTGGTATCCAGCAGTCTCCTGAAGATGGGCAGAACACACACTGCCCGAAACTCTTCTCGGAACCATGATGTATCAAGTAACCGGTACCCACCTCCTATTCAGGGTGTGTTTCATGTCTGCACTACATTTTTTTTTTTTTTTTTCTGTCCGACTTTTTTTTTTCTGTTACTCCAAATGCAGTGGATTTTCTTTCACTTATAGTTTTCAGCCTCTTTGGCCAAGTTTGGGTGGTCTGTCCACACGCGAACCTTGTTCTCGCACTCGAATCACACAAAGAAGACCCAAGAATGCTGCACTCTGAACAGGATCATGCACCACCTCTCTGCATAACTTATGCAACATTTTGCTGCCTTTGGTAAATACTGCATAAAAGAGCCACTGAGGTGCAAGACTTGCGCAACATTTGTACGTTGCGTAACTTATGCAACTTTCCTTGAAATTGGCTGCAGGGTTGTTCACGAGCAGCCGAGAACATGCACGCCCGCAAATTTTAACCTTAGAGTGGACTATGGTAGTATGGTAGCCCTTCTATGGCGGCGTATGAGCGACAACTTACCTCGTATCCTCTGTATTTTGGTTCCGTGGGAGTAGTCATACTGGTAGCCCACAAGGAACGACAGAGGCACCAGTGGAACCAGAGCAGCTGGGTTTTTTCTTTTCAAAAATCTAAAGACGAGAAGAAATCAACCACAATTAGTGATGCCGAGCACAAGGCTACACAGAAGAATGGTGTACCCCTTAATGGAAGGTAACTCTGAAGAATGATTAACCAAGCTCTGCATGAAGTTACTCTGAAGAATGATTTACCAGGCTCTGTAAAAAGTTACTCTACAGAATGATTTACTCTGCTAAGCATAAGGCTACTCTACAGAATGATTTACCCTGCTATGCATCAGGCTACTCTACAGAATGATTTACCCTGCTATGCATCAGGCTACTCTACAGAATGATTTACCCTGCTATGCATAAGGCTACTCTACAGAATGATTTACCCTGCTATGCATCTGGCTACTCTACAGAATGATTTACCCTGCTATGCATCTGGCTACTCTGAAGAATGATTTACTCTGCTATGCATCAGGCTACTCTACAGAATGATTTACCCTGCTATGCATCAGGCTACTCTACAGAATGATTTACCCTGCTATGCATCTGGCTACTCTACAGAATGATTTACCCTGCTATGCATCTGGCTACTCTACAGAATAATTTACCCTGCTATGCATCTGGCTACTCTACAGAATGATTTACTCTGCTATGCATAAGGCTACTCTACAGAATGATTTACCCTGCTATGCATAAGGCTACTCTACAGAATGATTTACCCTGCTATGCATAAGGCTACTCTGAAGAATGATTTACCCTGCTATGCATAAGGCTACTCTGAAGAATGATTTACCCTGCTATGCATCAGGCTTCTCTACAGAATGATTTACCCTGCTATGCATAAGGCTACTCTACAGAATGATTTACCCTGCTATGCATCTGGCTACTCTACAGAATGATTTACCCTGCTATGCATAAGGCTACTCTACAGAATGATTTACCCTGCTATGCATAAGGCTACTCTACAGAATGATTTACCCTGCTATGCATAAGGCTACTCTACAGAATGATTTACCCTGCTATGCATAAGGCTACTCTGAAGAATGATTTACCCTGCTATGCATAAGGCTACTCTGAAGAATGATTTACCCTGCTATGCATAAGGCTACTCTACAGAATGATTTACCCTGCTATGCATAAGGCTACTCTGAAGAATGATTTACCCTGCTATGCATAAGGCTACTCTACAGAATGATTTACCCTGCTATGCATAAGGCTACTCTGAAGAATGATTTACCCTGCTATGCATCAGGCTTCTCTACAGAATGATTTACCCTGCTATGCATAAGGCTACTCTACAGAATGATTTACCCTGCTATGCATAAGGCTACTCTACAGAATGATTTACCCTGCTATGCATAAGGCTACTCTACAGAATGATTTACCCTGCTATGCATAAGGCTACTCTGAAGAATGATTTACCAGGCTCTGTAAAAAGTTACTCTACAGAATGATTTACCCTGCTAAGCATAAGGCTACTCTACAGAATGATTTACTCTGCTAAGCATAAGGCTACTCTACAGAATGATTTACCCTGCTATGCATAAGAAGGATGTCACTCCGTAGAAGCTTGCAATCCAGTTGAACATCTCCCTGGACCCAGACAACTGCATGGACATCGCTTTCTGTCTCATCTGGTTCTGCATCTGCAGTTGCCGCTTCATCTGAACAAGTCAGAGTGACACAGAGTTATGGCAACTACATGTGCAGCCAATACTAAGTGGTACTCTTCTAGCTTCTTCACGCACACTATGGAATTCTCTACCTGCAATCTGTTTCCCACAGTCTGAATTCAAACGAATTAAAAAATTGGCAAAGAAAACTTTGACTGGACTGGGACTTGAACCTGAGACCTCTGAACTAACGTACCAGTGCTCTTCCATCTGAGCTATCCCGCCCTTAGATGGTCGCCTCCCAAATTGTCAACTAGTCTTTGCCGGGTTGGGGGCAAACGAAACGTAAACACTCATCTTTCTTCCTCCTGATCTATTATGCTGCTGGTTCTTTTGTTCTTCTCCTTATTACTTTCTTAAGCCCTCACCTTGAGTGGCCTTCTGGGGGGCCTTATGTTGGGGGCGATATTCATGAAAAAATAAATAAATAAATTAACACGTACGAATAGACAATTTCCACACTTTTGGGAAGTTTTTACAACAACAACAAAAAGCACCCAGAAAAAAGCAGGCGGCCTCCAAAACAAGATTTTCTTTTAACTGGCCTCAGCGCTGCTTTTTTTCCCCTAACTGTTGGTTGGTTGGTTGAGGGCAAACCCTCATTGGAATAGCAAGCAAGTGTACCATGGTGTTCTGAGAATCCAGCATAAACTCCTTGTTCTTCTTGAAGCTCTCGTCCATTGCTTTGGCCATCATGGAACCCATTTTGGAAGATTGTAATGCCACTACAGGATCGGTCCTAGAATATGAGGATACAAGAGAAAATTCAGGAAAGATTTTGGATAAATACCCTCACCGTAAAATGGTAGAAATCCCCCTAAATCAACAAATATACCAAATATTTTTTACTTTTTAGCAAGTGGTCGTGCCAGCCGGGGATGTTGCCTACAACAAATGGTGCTTTAATTTGGGTTTATGGGTTTTTTTTCGGAGACGTTAAATTTTTCATAATCTTGCCAAAATGCAAACCAAATTGATATTTCATTCAGTACAGGGGAGGGCAGGGAGTAGTGAAGGGATTAAAGGAGGAAAGCTGGTAGACAGATCAAAGAAATATGGTTTCATGTACATAGTCCGATAGTTGCGGTAACCGTAACCCTCATCCTCCCGAAGGTCGGGAGGATGAGGGTTACGGTTACCGCAACTAGTACTCCGAGTAACTTGGACCCGACAAGTCACATCGAATTTCGAAATTTTGAGTTTCGGTCGAAATGTTTTTTGGCAGTTTGTACACATAAGCCATATTGAGACACTGATTGACTTGGACCCTACAGTCACCCGAAACTCAAAATTTCAAAATTCGATAAAAAAAGGGTGACTTGTCGGGTCCATGTTACTCGGACTAGTTTCATGCAAGATAAAATCTTACGCAACTGAAGTTGAACTGCACTGCACTGAGCAGTGTAACCATGGAGGTGTAACACACAGTTGTGATTACAATGTACACTGGCCAGGAAGTAGTCCGAGTAACTTGGACCCCACAACTTAAGTCACCTTTTTTATCCCATTTTTTTTATCGAAAAGAAAAACAAAATTCGATAAAAAAAAGGTGACTTGTCGGGTCCAAGTTACTCGGTCTAGCCAGGCAGTACAGTAATTTGTCAGTCGCAGTAGAGTAGTGAGTGGTGTACACAAAAAGTAATTGAGGTAAGTAAGTAGTAACGTTTGAGTGCATAAAATACTGAGGCTATACAGCTCAGCACAAAACCAACACATTCTATGTCACATTCTATGACTAGATAATCGTAGCTGTAACCAATTTCAGGGTGTTTTTTTTTTACTCACACGAAACGAATAGGCAGTCAAGGTAAACACAGTTTCTCCAGGGTGCAATACGAATAGTCAGGGTCCCCTTAATCATTGTCAACGAAACAAGGGACTGTAGTCTGGGTGCGAGATAAAAGCCCTGCAACTTTGAGGGGCTGCGTCCGAAAAGGCTGCGACTGTCCGTATCTTAATGTGTAAATAGAAGCCACAGTCATTACTGGTCAAGCAGCTAGCAAAATATCAATCGCCTGGTATGCGAAACTATGCATTCCATGAAAAAAACAGTTGTGAAACTTCAGAAAATCGTAAATAAATCAGAAAAAAATTACGGCGAAGAACGCCAACGAAAAATAAAGGAGGAGGCATTACCGAATTAAACGATTCCCTTTACTTGTATTCCTGAAAATATTTAGACGAAAGAGGAGTCCACTTCCAAAGCCAAAAAATATTCGGGTTTCTCTTTTTCCCGTGCTTTTTCGTGGGAGTTGGTGCTTGCCTCAACTTTTTGCATAGACTACGAACCCCTCAACAAAATCTTCACACTTTAATAAACAAAATAAACAAGATAATAAAGCAAAATGTGATATACAAAAATGTTGCAAACTGCTTACTGACTAAAATTACAAAAATGCAAATCTTAAAATTTAGTGGGCCTGACGTTTCGATCCTAGTAGATCCTAGCAGGACCTTTATCAAAGGCAGAGTAATAAAGCAGGACCTTTGATAGAGGTCCTGCGAGGATCGAAACGTCAGGCCCACTAAATTTTAAGATAATAAACCAACTGTTTTCTCCATGTTCCAGCGCTCCTCACGGCATTATAACTATAAGCACTGTGATGATACACAGCTGCTGGAATCCAGCAGTCTCCTGACTGAGTACACACTGATGCTAGACACGTTGAGATACAGTCTCAAACCCTCCACTTTGGATTCTTATACCATGCAAACCTTCAAGTCTTATCAATAATTATTGCTTTCTGTTTGTCAACATTTCTCAGTCAGTTTCCTTTTGCCTTCGTTTGAACCAAAAAACTTCCTCAGCCGAGTCTATGTTACCCCCGACCTGCTGTAACCAAGTTTAAACAACTAGGCCTACATGTAATTTTGGTCTTTCGTCTTCATTACCCGGTCTAATCGTCTTGTTTGTGTTCCCTTGTCTCTTTGTTCCTGTATTTACGTCTAATTTGTCTGTAGAGGCTGATCTCTACCAGCCTTGGCTTATATGAACAGCCCCCATACTTTCCACCTTATTTTATTCAAGTTCTTTATAAATTATATCAAATTCGTTTTTAACACTTCCTTTTTTGTTATTATAATTATATAGTTCTTTAATTCACGTTATCCATTCTGATGTGTATGCCATGGAAGTATGGAAATAAATATTATTATTGAATTGAATTGAATTGAATTGAATTGAAATATGTGTGTGAGTCAAAGGCTTTATACAACATTGGTAAAGGCCAAAAGACTGCCACAGTTTGTGTGTTAAACCATAATATTCCAAAAAAGAAACCCTGCAAAGGTTTTAGCTCAAATGGTAATCTGAGAAAGTAGAAAAAGGAAAAAAAACCGCCACGGTCTACGTACCGTTCTGTAGTGTAATAGATAGTGTATTACTCGCGAGTAATAAACAATTTGTCAATGTTTGAGTGAAGATTTATCGAAAAGTGCAGCATCCCAGACCGTAAGATTTCAACATGAGGATATATCATGACCATCTATCATAACCATCTGTGTAAATTAGAAGGAAATAAATTATGTGAACATTCTCGAAAAGTGCAGCATCCCAGACCGTAAGATTTCAACATGAGGATTATATCATGACCATCTATCATGACCATCTGTGTAAATAAGAAGGAAATAAATTATGTGGACATCGATGTTTCCCGAATCTTCCCAATGTTGTATTTGGGCCAGTGCTTCCGAGTGGCGCTTGACGTCCAAGCGCTAATAGTTGGAGTGCTATAGCTCTCAGTTTCATCAAAATAATGAATGTAGATGCCTAGCGTTGAATCTCGTTCCAGTGCAACCATGGTCCAACTGAATTTCCACGGCTATGATGGTAATTATTGTCGTGGTTTTTTTTTCTCTCAAAATGTCCCAGTTATACAGTTCCGTGCCCGGTCTTTCTACTTCTTTTATCGCCTTGTCTGCACTTCGTTCAGAGGCTGCATAGTGCGCCGACAATATAAATGCAACATCTGGTCTCGGCCTCATATTCCCCACTCAATATGCTGATTGCATACCGTGACGCCAATAATTATATACAGACTATACTGAGCCCATCCCTGGCACTAGTTCATTAATTAATGAAATCTGAAAACAGTGGATGGTGGTACATATATAATTAAAGCATAATTTTAAACATTTGTAACATCTTACGTACTGCATCCATTATAGCACCAAAGACCTCTATATACCTACTTTTTTTACTTTGATTACTTCATTTTTTATTAACTGCTTTTATGCAAAATTACTGTCTATTGAATTTTCATTGCCCTGCCGTTTTTGCAGAGTACTAATAGAAGTTCTGACAGTGGTTATAAGATTAACTGTACATGGATTAGGCCAGTATAGGCCAGCAGTTGATTGTTATCTCTTGACAACTCAAGATTTCTAAATTCTAGTGAAGAAGTACAGCCTGCGGAGACGGTCAGTGAAAGTATATGCGTGATTTATCTTTCTTTTAAATCTTATTTTCTTCTCGTATAATTAAGCCTATAGTCCCTGACGTTTCGATCTTATATTTAGGACCTTTCTCAAAGGCTGCATTTTGCTTGTAGTCACTATATCACTATAGGCAGTTGTTGACAGCATTAATTTTTTGTACAGACATTACAATTATGAGCTGCCGTAGCCAGATTTACAGCAATTAGTTGTTTGCATCTGCGAATGAAACCGGGATGTGATCCCTGGAGATATACGGCAGTTAAATTTGCACACATTAGGGCTATCTACAGGCAGAAAACACAGAGCATGCATGTCTGTTTGTTTATTGTATTTTGGTTACATACTTTGATACTTGAAATTTAATATCCCCCCAAAAAGAGATAGATAAACGCCATTTTCTATATATAACATAAGTGCCACCCTTCCGTTTCACTAAAGACAGATCTGCTGATACAATTTCGCAATCGGTTCCAGACTACATTTGAGACGACTTCCATTGACCTTACAAGCTATTGGATCATAATCATCCAGGGGGATAGATAATGTCGGTTGCCTCCAAAGTGCATGCAGGTCTAAAAAATAGTTCTGATATGAAAGATAGCGATACTATACAGAGGGCCTGCACGCTTCTGTCTTATACCATCCTATCTTGTTCTGTCGTTCTACCTTATACCCCCTGCCAATGTTCCTGAGTTCATGCATGTCAGGTTTCTTAGGTCATGCCAAATATTTTAGAGGTCATGCCAAATGTTTAAGAGGTCATGCCAAATGTTTGAGAGGTCATGCCAAATGTTTTAGAGGTCATGCCAAATGTTTTAGAGGTCATGGCAAATGCTTTAGAGGTCATGGCAAATGTTTTAGAGGTCATGCCAAATGTTGGAGAGGTCATGCCATGTTTTAGAGGTCACGCCAAATGTTGGAAAGGTCATGCCAAATGTTGGAGAGGTCATGTCCAATGTTTTTGAGGTCATGCCCAATCTCTTGAAAGTCATGCCAAACATTTTGAAGGTGCATGACTTTGTATGACGTTTTGAAGGTCATGCACAATAATATTGAAAGTGCATGTATAATGTTTTGAAGGCCATGCCAAAAAATTTGAAGGTTCATGTATACTGTTTTGAAGGTCATACCAAATATTTTGAAGGTCATGCCAAGCATATATTTTATGATCAAGGTTTATATCCGACGGGCCTGTTGTTGCTTCAGCATGCGCCCCTATCGAGAGGGAGGGTGGGGATGGATGGTCGCACTGGGCTCGGCCGCTAGTATCGCCATCGTCACGGGCAATATCAAGGCCTATGGCGTCCTGTTGACAGTGATGAAGAACGACTTCGACACGGACCTCTGGATCCTGGGCTCTATCGGTGCCCTCCTCGTGGCAATGGACTTCGGCATGAGTGAGTGCTTGCATGGGCTACACATTTTGTAATGATATCTGTATATAATTAAATAGATTTATATAAAGCGCATCAAGACGCGAGCATTCAAAGAACTAATTGGCACAAAAAAGTTCATTCTAACAAAGAAGATAAGATTTCAGTTCACTCTTGGAGATATCTGAGGATGTAAAGTTGACGGGGTGAAGTTGGGAATTGATTCCAAATGGCTGGTGCTGCCCTGGCGAAGGCACGCTGACCGTAGCGGTTATAGTTCTTGCTCTCGGTTCTACTCTAACAAAATATGAACCAGAAGATCTGATAACCCGTCCTGTTTGCTTGAGGCAGATATTAGCTCGCGAAGATACGGTGGAGCACAACCATGCAAGATTTTAAAAACGAGGAAACAGAGTATACCAATGTGTTTGAAGGAAATTAGTATATTGGACAGGAATTCTCTAAATGCAAAAAGAGTGAATAATTCATTTCTCAAGGAGTGAAAATCGCCCCAAAAGCTAAAACTGCTCAAAAAGAGTGGAAAACACTGTAAAGGATGTGAACACTGTGGAGTGGAGTGAAATCCCACTCTTGTAAGCAGCCATGTGTATAGGAGAAGTCGAAAAAGAGTTGTCCTCCATATTGCTCCTATATGTGACCCGGCACAACGCCATGAAGAATATCCCACCAAAACACTTTTTGAGTAAACAACGCCTGAAGTTAAAGTATCTACACAATTTGATTACAAATCAATTTTCTTTATTTTTATTTTTTTGGAAATTTTAAGTATTAGAGGATATTATATTTTGATATCATTTGAAAGCTAATGGTATACTCTTTCACATCATTAGAAAACCTCAAAATCCCAAAAGTGGGGTTATTCCTCATTATGCTGTGCCGGGTCACAGGTGTTTTATTCCATTCTTACGGTAGCGGTTTTTACACCTCTTACACAGTGTTTTTCACTCTATTTGAACGGGTTTGGGTTTTCTTGAGGAAATTTCACTCTAAGAGCGAATGGATTTTATTTACTATTTTGCATTTAGAGAGTTGCCCGACACTCTGCTCCCTATCGAAGCTAACCGGGTATAAGGGGCAATAAGCTTCTTGCGGGATGTGGGTGTTTCGTTTCAGGACCCTTTGCCTCAGCCATAGCGCGGAAGGTCGGAGGACGTCCGGTGATCTTAATCGGCTCCACGCTCTACGCTCTTGGCTTTGTTCTCTCCTCCGTGTCCTACAATGTCGGTACGCTTGCTGTCAGCCTCGTCCTCTTGTCGGGTGAGTTCCCAAACCTCGTTCCCACGGACACGCGGTGACATGCAGGTTGTTGTTAGCAAAGGAGATGGAAGTCATAGAGGTGTAATTATGTGGAGGGGGGAACCGGGGGTATAAGGTGATCATTATAAAATCTGCATCGATTTGTATGACCATAAAACCTCGTTAAACTGTACCCCTCTTCTCCCTGTCTCTACCCCCTTTCTCTCTCTCCCCCCCCCCCCCCCCCCCCGCACCCCTTCCTCTCTCTCTCTCTCTTTCTCTATCCGTCTCTCTCTCTCTCTCTCCTCTCTCCCTTTATCCCTCACTCTTTCTTCCTTTCTCGGCCTCTTTTCCCCTCTCTCCACCTCCCTCTGTGTGTCTCTCTCCCCCTCACTCTATGTCTCCCACTCTCCTTCCCTCTCTCCCCTCCCTCTCCCTCGCTTTCCCTAGCCCCCCCCTCTCACTCTCTCTCTCCGTCTCTCTCTCTCTTCAGTTCTCTCCGTCTCTCTCTCTGTCTTTCGCCCCTGTCTCTGTCTCTCTGTCTCTCTGTCTCTCTGTCTCACTGTCTCTCTGTCTCTCTATCTGTCTCTCTGTCTCGCTGTCTCTCTCTCTCTCTTAAGTTCTCTCCGTCTCTCTCTCTCTCTCTCTGTCTTTCGCCCCTGTCTCTGTCTCTCTATCTCTCGATCTGTCTCTCTGGCTCTATGTCTCTCTGTCTCTCTGTCTCTCTGTATCTCTGTCTCTGTCTCTCTGTCTCTGTCTCGCTGTCTCTTTGTCTCTGTGTCTGTGTCTCTCTGTCTCTCTGTCTCGCTGTCTCTGTCTCTGTATCTGTCTCTGTCTCTGTCTCTCTGTCTCTCTGTCTCTCTGTCTCTCTGTCTCACTGTCTCTCTGTCTCGCTGTCTCTCTCTCTCTCTTAAGTTCTCTCCGTCTCTCTCTCTCTCTCTCTCTGTCTTTCGCCCCTGTCTCTGTCTCTCTATCTCTCGATCTGTCTCTCTGGCTCTATGTCTCTCTGTCTCTCTGTCTCTCTGTCTCTCTGTCTCTGTCTCTCTGTCTCTGTCTCGCTGTCTCTTTGTCTCTGTGTCTGTGTCTCTCTGTCTCTCTGTCTCGCTGTCTCTGTCTCTGTCTCTGTCTCTGTCTCTTTGTATCTCTGTCTCTCTGTCTCGCTGTCTCTCTGTCTCTGTCTCGCTGTCTCTCTGTCTCTGTCTCTCTGTCTCGCTGTCTGTGTCTCTCTGTCTCTCTTCATGCCCCCCCCCCCTCTCTCTCTCCCCGCCCTCTTCACTCTCCTTTTCTCAAATGTTTGACCCACAGGGATAGGGTCGGCTTGCATCATCGACATCATCCGTGCCGAGATGGCCTTTTATTTCCACGAGAGGTACGCGCTGCCGTGCTTTCTGTCGTACCTAGGCAATCCCGTCGGTTTGATGGTCTACGGTCCGGTGGCGCAGACTCTCACGGAGGTCTTCGGCTGGCGAGGGACGATGCTTCTGCTCGGCGGAATGTCGTTCAATCTGGTCGCTGTGGGCTTGCTATCTAGAAGACCGACTGGCGTCTACGCAATCGTCAGATCGACGGATGCCGCCGCCCGGTCGCTAGAAGAAACCCCATCATCAGGCCATCTCTCCGCCGCTGCCTTGGGTCGCGCTCTGGTGTCTGCGCTGGGCTGCGACGTCCTCCTGAGTGGCCAGTTCTGGGTGCTGTCTGCCGCCAAGATCTGCTGCACAGTGGTGGTGGCCGGCACGCTGATCTACACCGTGCCCAGCGGGATCGCAGCGGGACTGGAGCCGAGGCAGGCGGCGCTCATGACGGCAGCGTTCGGCGCCGGCACGCTGGTCGGACTGGCGCTGGCCGGCGCGGCGGCGAGCCTGCGGAAGGACTTCCCGCTCCACGCGTTCACCGCCTTCGCGGCGTTCGCGGCCGCCGTGGCCTTCGGCGTGCAGCCCTACCTACGCTCGCCAGGCGGCCTGATGGTGAACACCGCCCTCATAGGAGCGGGCACCTCTTGGGGCATCTTCGTCATGGCCTACCTTGTTCGCTACCTGCCCTTCGCAGACGATAAGTTCGTCTTCGTGCTTGGGTGGCAAGGCTTCCTGGGCGGGATTGTCATTGCATTTGCCGACACCCTAACAGGTTCGAGTCCTCGGCATTCCACCGTTCTTTATCCAATCTTTAAAAAGGAAAAAAGCAACATTTCAGATATGTTGAATTTCTAAGAGCGAAGAAAAGATGATCTTAAAGTGGCACACTAGCTGGATGTATGATCTGTTTAGCTACCCATGCAAGTACATGTACATTGACCAATACACGTTTACAGGCATGGTATAGTAATGGATCATTTGGATGGCATCATTTGGGGGGAAATACTCACTTTTGTCTACATATTTTTATATGGATAGAAAGAGTATTAGTTGTAGAATACAAAAATAATGGAGTCAGAACTTTCTCAGTATTTTTCTAAAATTATGAAATTTACATAAAAATATGAAGAAAGGTGAAATTTTCAAATTCAAATATTTAGAGATTAAAAATGGCCACGTAATGTGACGAGATTTCTGACAAGAAAAGTGGACTTGTGAAGACAAAATCACAGCACATGCAAAACTCACAAAAATGGGCCTGAGAATAAAGGGTTTAGAACAACGCAGTGGCTGTTGTTACGGCAGTCGTCCGTGTGGTTCCCTGACTTGATTGTATTTCGTCACCTTTGCAGGCTCGTTGAACCAGTCTATTAGCTGATAGTCTGGTTCCAAGAGCTAAACATCCTGACAAATACTGTGAAGTCAGGGAACCATACGGACGACTGCCGTAACAACAGCCACTGCGTTAAAACAAAGGGCACCAAGGCTGCCTATATATAATTCTATAAGTCTGAAAAGGCCTCGCTGTCACTGAAGTCATATATAGTGAGCGGTTTGGCAATTTCAATCTCAGCAGTATATGCAGTTTTATGCGTTTAACGTCGATCTAATATTTTAAGTTTTTTCCCACTAGGCCCTATAATTATGAAGTGTTTCTTTCTGTCTCGATCCCTCAGGTTGGCTATATGACGTTTCGGGCACGTTCCATCTCACTTTCTTCTTGTACAGCGCCATCATGGTTGCATCTGGTCTGTGCGTATTAGTAGATCTTGCTTGCAAATGACTGTTTTCCAAACACTTCATGGCCTATCCTCATTAACACACACAGACTGCTTCTGACAGGGCTGCATCTATAGCATGCAGACGCAGACATCCGAGGTTTTGGGGTAGTGTGTGTACAAGAGAAATTTGTTGGAAAACTATAGTACCGACCGAGAATCAATGGCATGGCATGGTCGCCTTGTCAAGGGATACGTACGGCACCTATATAGCACAGATGGAGAAAGAGGGAGAGAGAGAGAGAGAGAGAGAGAGAGAGAGAGGGAGAGAGAGAGAGAGAGAGAGAGAGAGAGAAAGAGAGAGAGAGAGAGAGAGAGAGAGAGAGAGAGAGAGAGAGAGAGGGAGAGAGGGGGGATGGAGGGAGAGATAAAGAGAGGGACAGAGGCCGGTATAGAGGGGTGAGGGGAGAGGGAGGGAGAGAGGGGTGAGGGGAAGAGGGAGAGGGAGGGAGAGAGGGGGAAGAGGAGAGCTGGAAGAGGGAGAGGGAGCCGGCAGATAGAAATGAGAGAGGGGAGAGAGAGGTGGAGAGAAGAGGGAGAGGAGGGGGACGAGAGAGAGAGAGGGGGGGAGAGGGAGGGGAGAAAGAGAGAGAGGGGGATGGAGGGAGAGATAAAGAGAGGGAGAGAGGGGTGGAGCTAGGGGGAGGTTGAGGGAGAGAGAAAGAAAGAGAGAGAGGAGGGGGAGGGGGAACGAGGAGAAAAATAAGAGAGGGGTGGGGATCGAGAGGCGAAGGGGAGAGGTGGAGAGAGAGAGAGCTTCTGGTATAAGATAGCGTTCGGCGCAAAATTTAACATGAATTTTGAATCTTGTATTTTAAGTCCTCGATCGGCCCACGACCTTTCCGATATTTCACGGGCTCGTAGCATCATGGTATGACAACCGAGTGGGTGTTTTCTGTCACCAAACTCTAATGACTGAGTTGATGGCAAATCCACTTATTAGCGACACGCATTGATCCGATAAAGCATTACGTAACCGTGCATAATTGTGATAAGATTATTTACAGAAAATTTAAGAATGCACTGTCATGAGACAAGGTGAGATTATTGAGAAGGAATGTAACAGGTTTCGACGTAGCATGTTGGTGACTAGGCACGATCTTGAATGGGGAGCATCCCCACTATACTAACGTAAATATATAATCTAAAATTTAGTGGGCCTAACGTTTCGATCCTAGCAGGACCTTTCTCAAAAAGGTCCTGCTAGAAAGGCCCTGCTAGGATCGAAACGTCAGGCCCACTAAATTTTAGATTTACATTTTGGTAATTTTAGTCAGTAAGCAGTTTGCAACATTTTTGTATATCACCTTAAGTAAATATATAATGTTTAAAAAATGAGCTTTACGAATAAGTCATTTAATTTACTATAACGCCCATACCAACCCATTATTTAAACAACATTTTGAAAATCAAAGATATCTATTTTCATCATCGTGGGTCATTTACGTATCAATCCGTTCACATTATACCGTATAGTCTCCCTTTTACACTTAACACTTTGTTTTCTGGGAATCTCGATTTCCATACCTATAATACACGTTAAGCCCCATATCTCCTTTAATTTTCCCTTCAATTCGCACATCCTTAGAAAAAAGATAAATCAAGTACGAAGGTTAGGCAACACGTTATCTAAACATTTAAAATCATCTTGAAATGTGTCAGTCTTCAAACGGAATTACAAGAGACTATTATTAAATAATTATGATGACTAGCTGATGGGCCATTCTCTAGAAAAAAAAGTCCAATCTATAACATCCTTTTGACTTTAAATGTAGATTAACTCGTACTTAGAGTACTAGTTTTGTCTTTGTCCTAGTCTTATGTTTGTCTTTGTTCGGAATATTCGATTGTGTTCATAAGTGTTCTAATATGTAACTGTATACCCAGTATTTGTAAAAAGGCGTGACATTTATAAGCTCTGCTTTCTCGCGGGTGCCTTCATAGTATATCTCATGGTTTTACAAATAGAAAATTCGTGAAATACTTATAATGTGAAACTGTGAAAAAAAAATGAATGAAGCTTACGCAGAGCTTGTCATGCCCTGCACCTCGGTGGGTCAGGGTGACACGGCGACGCTGACAAATAACGACGACGACGACAACGAAAAGGACAGCAACGACAATGACAGCAACGACAAGATCAACAACAACGACGACAGCAGTAAGAACAGCAACGACCTCAACATCGATAACGACAACAAAAGGACAGCAACGACGACGACATCGATAACGACAACAAAAGGACAGCAACGACGACGACATCGATAATGACAACAACAAGGACAGCAACGACGACGACATCGATAACGACAACAAAAAGGACAGCAACGACGACGACATCGATAACGACAACAAAAAGGACAGCAACGATGACGACATCGATAACGACAACAAAAGGACAGCAACGACGACGACATCGATAACGACAACAAAAGGACAGCAACGACGACGACATCGATAACGACAACAAAAGGACAGCAACGACGACGACATCGATAACGACAACAAAATAACAGCAACGACGACGACATCGATAACGACAAAAAAGGACAGCAACGACGACGACATCAATAACGACAACAAAAAGGACAACAACGACGACGACAGCAACAATTAAGGACCGCAACGACTTCACCAATACAACGGTAACAACAACATTAGCATGCAGCAACATCGACTGGAATGATAGCACTGTGAACAACAACAGCAGCAGCAACAACAACAACAACAACCACCACATACACTCAACGGTTAAAGGTGGCAGGGGTGAAGCGCCGCCCAATGTCAACAAAGTGATACAGCCTCGATCAAAAGGTATGACCCGGCACAGCATAATGAAGAATAACCCCACATTTGAGATTTTGAAAGATGTGAAAGAGTATACCATTAGCTTTCAAATGATATCAAAATATAATATCCTCTAATACTTAAAATTTCCGAAAATATGAAAAAGGAAAATTGATTTGTAATCGAATTGGGAAGATACTTTAACTAATTCAGGCGTTGTTTACTCAAAAAGTGTTTTGGTGGGATATTTCTCATGTCGTTGTGCCGGGTCACATATTTCTAAAGCCCTTTTGTCCACACCCACTGGGCGGTACGGTATCGCACAATGTACCGCACAGTTCCGTACCATCGCCCAGGGTCACCGTCTCAACAGGGCGGCCGCGCTGAGGCATTACGCCTACGTATGTGTACATAGGACCCCGGCCCGGCATCAGCATAATCTGACAGACTTCCAACAGGCCGGACGTGTGAAAGGGAGAACACACACTATGTATAGGTAGGTGGGTTAGCTAAAAGGTAACCAAAGGAGATCCTTGGATAACCTATGTACGTTAGTCACCGTGCACAAGAATCTCGTATAATAATGTAAACTGCGTATGCTCATTGGCAAACACCATACAGCACTGGTTTCGTGGATGTACAGGTACATGTAAACTGACGCAGTGACAGTGACAATGTTTACACTCTGTCGAAAGTGTCTATCCATCATCCTTGCTCCGTGGTCTCTCCGAGACGAGCGGAGGGAAACATTTCAGGCAGCTCATCGGGTGCGATTCGAACCCGTAACTTCCCCCTTTTTAGGACAAACGCCTCCACTTGACCACCGAGATGGTCGGGCAAAGCACTTGGCACTCATCAGTGTTTATCACGTCGAGGGAGTTTTGGGCAAACCCTCATTGAATAACATTCTCCTCGACGCAATCATCATCAGGATACGGGTAGAAAAACCTATTGCAGAGATCAAATTTTTTGCAATCATCTTCTCATTGTTTTCATTGTTTTTTGAGTTTGTTTTTCCAAGTTGAAAGTTGAACAAAAAAATCAACAAATAAAATACCCCAAAAAGACCTTTACTGAAAAACGGGCAAGTTTCGCGCGTGGGAAAAAAAACACAATTGGATTCTAATAGAGGTGGGTTTGCAGTGACACCATGTACATGTAGGCCTACATGTATATGTCTCTAAAGAAGAGGTATGGTTCTGGAAAGAACCATTTAGATACCTTTTCTTTAAAGGCCCTGTACAACATTGGTAAAGGTCAAATTAAGGATTGTCACCATTGAACATTCAAACAAATTAAGAAATCCTGCGAAGGTTTTAGCTCAAGTGGTGATCTGAGAAAGTAGAAAAAGGTAAACAAAAAAACGTCACGGTTTTTGTACCATTCTGTAGTGTAAGAAATAGTTCATTACTCGAGAGTAATAAACTATTTTGTCGATGTTTGAGTGAATATTTCTCGAAAAGTATAGCATCCCATACGTAAGATTTTTGCCCTACTCAATGTAACGAGCACTGTGTGTCGTGCTTTGCCCGATTGTCCGCTGATCAAATGCGAGCAGCTCGGGTGGGATTCCAACCCGCGACTCCTGCTTTCTATAGAGCAGATCGACGTCATAGTGAATGATCGAAGTTGTGTGGCGGTTTCGAGTAATTTCGTATGTATAGCGGCGGGGACCGCTTTTATTTGCATCACAGATACACAGATATATACTGGAGAATGTAATTCAATAATCAATACTGGTAATGGTTTGGCCTACTCAGCGTAATAAGTATACCGGCTCCTTTGTTTTCCCCAGCCCTTCCACTTGCCCTTCCCTTTGATCTCACCCTGGTCTGTCTACCAGCTTTCCTCCTTTGACCCCTTCACTACTGCTTGCCCTTCCCTTTGATCTCACCCTGGTTTGTCCACCAGCTTTCCTCATTTTACCCCTTCTTTGATCTCACCCTGGTTTGTCCACCAACTTTCCTCATTTCACCCCTTCCCTACTGCTTGCCCTTCCATTTGATCTCACCCTGGTCTGTCTACCAGCTTTCCTCCTCTGATCCCTTCCCTACTGCTTGCCCTTCCCTTTGATCTCACCCTGGTCTGTCTACCGGCTTTCCTCCTCAATTTATCCCTTCTATAGCTACTGCTTGCCCTTCCGTTTGATCTCACCCTGCTCTTTTACCAGCTTTCCTCCTGATTTGATCCCTTCCCTACTGCTTGCCCTTCCCTTTGATCCCTCCTGATTGCCTTTGATCTCAAAATGTTCGTGTATCAGCTGAGCATGTTTAATGTTTCGTTTTCATCAGCACCATGACGTCATCCGCCATAATCTTGTTTGTCTTGGCTGCGGCCGCGACTATCACGCTGTCGAGCGCCCTCAGCAACGAGCAGCTCGCCCTCTTCATGACGTCAGACAACGTGGAGACGAACACGGGCCAAACGGGCATGGTGTCCATCGAGACCAGCAACGGCGTGCACACCATCACGAGCAACGGGGTACCAGACCACGCCACGCCCGACTACCCGACCGTGGGCAACCCGAACGACATCGAGACGCAGTCGTTCCGGTGGACCATACCCGTCAACCCTAGCATGGCCGATACAACTACGGAGCTCTCTTTGGGTCCTATAGGCGCGGCTGTCAACGGTATCCCATTCTTCAATCCCTTCACAATCACTGGTAAGAAAAACAGTGGAATACAAGTCAAAAGCATTTGACATCACATTGCTGTGCGGTTTGTTATCCTGCTTACACAAGGAAGACTTTTGCTGCTTCGCATGTGACATTGGTAAAAGTCAAAAGATTGCCATAGTTTGTGTGTTAAACCATTAAACATTCAATAAAAGCAACACTGCGAAGGTTTTAGCTCAAAAATGGTAATCCGAGAAAAAGTAGAAAAGGGCAAACAACCGTCACGGTTTTCGCACCGTTCTGTCGTGTAAGAAATAGTTCATTACTCGAGAGTAATGAACTATTTGTCGATGTTTGAGTGAGGATTTCTCGAGAAGTATACAGCATCCCAGACCGAAAGATTTCAACATGAGGATTATCATGATCATCTACAAACTGTGTAAATTAGAAGGAAATCTGTGGACATCGATGTTTTCCGATCTTCCCAATGTTGTATTGGGCCTTTAAGAGACCTTAATCATGGTGGTGTCACCGCAAACCCTCCTAAAAACGTCGATGTTTTTTTTTTTTTCGATCTTCCCAATGTTGTACTGTGATGGTGGCATTGTGAGATCGTCCGCTGAATAAGGTCCTCAAAGAGAGTGACCCGATTCCTTTTTTTTGCAATTCCAGGTGAGGATGCAGTACTCACTGAGACCTTCGACAGTTGCGACGGTCACCCGGACCCGATGGGGGTCTACCACTACCACAAGCAGCCGTCCTCCTGCGTGTTCGACAT
Organism: Luidia sarsii; assembly: GCA_949987565.1. Classification (NCBI taxonomy): domain Eukaryota; kingdom Metazoa; phylum Echinodermata; class Asteroidea; order Paxillosida; family Luidiidae; genus Luidia; species Luidia sarsii. The sequence goes on from OX465113.1 coordinate 16,317,972, forward strand.
CGTGGACGGCCAGCCGTCGCCCATGATCGGCGTGGCCCTGGACGGATTCCCCATCTACGGGCCCAACGACGAGAACGGCGACACGCTGACCTCGGCCGACCTGGACGAGTGCCACGGCCGCCTCGTTAACGGCGCCTACCAGTACCACACCACGGCCGACTACCCTTACATCCTGGGCTGCTTCAAGGGCGAGGTGACGGTGAACGACCGGCCCATGCCCAACCGGCCTACCGGCCCGGGGGGAAACCCCGAGAACGGCGCGGGGTATGTCCGAAGTGGCGCCGCCCTGGTCTGCTTTTTGGCTATATTCACGGCCATCCTTCAAGCTCTGTCGTACGCGTAAAGCACACTTCCACGCACATGTACGTCATGATATGTGACCCATCACAGCATAATGAGAAATAACCCCACTTTTGAGATTTTGAGGTTTTCTAATGATGTGAAAGAGTATACCATTAGCTTTCAAATGATATCAAAATATAATATCCTCTAATACTTAAAATTTCCGAAAAATGAAAAACAAGAAAATTGATTTGTAATCAAATTGTGAAGATACTTTAGCTTCAGGCGTTGTTTACTCAAAAAGTGTTTTGGTGAGATATATATACATATGTACATGTGCATGTACAGTACATTAACATGTACATGACTTGTATTGCTATAATTATGGCAAGTTGCCAACGGCATGTACACAGCTGCACCATTGTGCCTGATGGCGAGCCAAAGTAAATGTTGCGACAGTGTCTATTATTTTGCCCAAGACAACAGTCGACATTTTCATCACGCCGTGAGTATGCCCTTGCCTCTCTGGCTTTGAGAAAGTTTCTACTCTTTAAGTAGGCCTAACTCTTTTAGCCTACTTGTCAGATTAGAAAATTATACCCAAAGATTCCGATAGATCAACAATTATTTGATTTCGGTAATAATTATAATTATATCATGGAGTCTTTTTGTATGATTCTTTTAACCATTTACTCATGTTGGGTGTGTCATTATAGAAATTGTTATTAAAAGTGTTTGCATACAATTTGAGTTGCGTGTGTATGATTCAGTGCTTTGTGTGTAATTTTTATTGTAATGCTTGCCACTAAGAGGTACCACAGTGCAATGGACCTTTCCCATGAAATATGCAAATTAGACCTAGCGCATGCGCTAAACTAAATTGGTGGGCAAGCGGGCTGCCAACCAATCATAGTTTTCCACGGGCGTGCGCGCATTCCTTCTCACTAACAGTTTGGCGTGCGGTCATTGGCTATTCAGCGTCTCCTGCGCGTGTATTTCGAAACCTGCACGCAACGCGCACTCGTTTGCCCACCAATTTAGTAAAGCGCATGCGCCAGCTCTTATTTGCATATTTCATGGGAAAGGTCAATTATCGCCGACAGCCAGTCAAAGATGGCGTCCGCGGGCCGCGTTTTTTTTTTTTACACCGCAGCGATATGGGTTGAAGTCGAATTTCGCCTTGTGTCAAGACTACGACTCAGCACGCATGCGCGTGGTAGTAACAGTATTGATCGCTTGGTCCCTATTCCAAAAGCAAAACCCGGTGTAGCGGTCTGATCCGGGCCCCATGCTCAGATGAGACCGTTACCATATATGGATAAAAACGTCATGCGCAGTGCGTATGGTAGTTGTCCATTTTGATGGCCGTGCTGAGTCGATACGGCCATTGGCAATGCAGAGCTTTCAGGCACGTTCGTTGACCCGTAGTTGACCCGTAGTTCAACAACGCTCAGTACTTTATGTACTGAGCCTAGTAACTAGGCCTGGAACTTGCAGATTTACAGTGGGGAAGAAATGCTACAGTAATTGTTCCACCGTAATGAGGGTGCATCGATTGGTTTTATACAATCAAAAGCAAAAATAGTTTTACAAACTGTGTTCGTTCGCTGATAATCATAAACAAGAGTCACGTACATGAAGGGCGCCCCCACGTGCTTCGTTCACTGACTCATCTGAGCACGCTGAGCAGCTTAGAACGTTGCTGCAACGTGCTGAGGTGAGCCAGTGACGTCACGGCTCAACTCAGCACGGGGCCCGTCTGAGATCGTTACACCGGCTTTTCGCTCAGGCTCCGGCTTCGTCTCTAGTTCTTTCGCATAATTATTTCAAATACAAGGCATGATAACAGGAAGCCTCTGGCATCATTTTTGAATGTTTTACTGCCTTTTGAAAAGGAATCCTGCACAGCTTCAACTTCAACAAAGAACTCCAACCTGTGTTTCAGCTTTTTGATAACATTAACAGAGACGAAGCCATAGCCGAAGCCTAAGCCGGGTTTTGGAAAAGGGCCAAGGCCACAAGTACACAGTCAGCATCGGCCATAATCATTATGTCAAAGGGCGCCACCAAGTGTGCACTTTTGTTCCTCATCTCCAGAATGACACCGTGCTCATTGGGTTTGTCGGGCAATCGATGATTTTATAAGTGTGGTTGCAATAATGTGGTTGCGTGGTTATGTGGAGGCATGCCAAACTACAAAAGTCAACCGTGCACGGGATTCTCAGGAAAATAACTCAGGAAAACCACCACTATCTTGAAAAATGACAAAAATTGACAGGACCGCCGGTGTCGATGCCAAAAAGTGTCCGCTGTGTCGTCGATTGGTCTAATTATAATACAGGCAGTTGCGCAAGCGCAGTTGACAAGTTGACAATAATGGCGAGCTCCCTCACACGGCAATAATTGTCCAGTTATATGTGCATGTACTGTAGTTGGCCCAAAGTGATAGTTGTGTTTACATAATCATCCAAGTGTAACTGTACATGAAGACGTGCTGAGACTGAAGTTCGGTTCTCTTTTTGTCTGTGGTACGTGCTAATTTAGGTTTCCTGTCAGTTGGTCTCGGACCGAGTTGGTTGCGGACTATTGACATAACTGTTGTACATGTACATGTACATGTACATGTACATGTACAATGTACACAGTACACATGTACATGTACATACCACGTGTGTGGGTACCTGTTTATGGAGCAAGAAACGGCATGGTTTACGCATCGTTTATGTCCGTCTGCCTGAAGATATGTTCTGTTGGTCTGCTTGTCGTTGTGTTTGTGATGTTTTACTTGGACTTCAAAATGAGTAATTCAGTACATGGAGTTGGGGAACCTGCTAAGTACATGGTCTTCCGATATTGCACGTCACATTATTGTTCACCTCGTTCGATTGAGGAGGATCGGCCGTGTGTGACGTCTAGCGCCCTCTTGAGGTTGCAGAAACATTCCACCCTTTTCACAAATGGTGGATTCCAATCGTTCAATGAAACCTAAATAATTAATAGCTAGGCTGCATTTATTTATTTCATTTTTTAATCCGTTGACCAATAAATATGAAAGGATCTTCATGCGATCAACTTCCTCTTCCCGATCAGAGACTGGTCTTGTGGGAATAACGGCGACTGGGCTAATCTATTTTGTTGAGAGGTAAGGTATAAATGGCACGTGCTTGCAACAATGGTTACATAAAAATTGAGACTGACAATACTGCAGTTGCTCTGTCACACACAATACACGTTGAGCATAACCGTCGGCAGACCTAGAGCATCCGAAGTACTCCTTGTCAAACAAGGTAAGCGATTGCTGTTATTTGACACTTTTAGCCCGATGCTGATGCGTTTTTGTTGGCATCATATTCTAGTCTATGGTGTGATTATTATTTTTCACTCGTTGGAGGCCGCGATTTCTGTACGGAAAGCGGAAATTGATTGGTCAAAAATAAGGCATGAGCGACGCCGATACTGCGATCGAAATGCCGGTACATGCTGTCCGCACACTGACCATGCATTGAGACTGCGAGTAAGCTAAGACTAAGACTAGAGTCTTAAGAATGCAGGAAAAGCAGCAACTTAGACTGTAAATTTGCATTTATAAAGAAGAACCTTGGGGGTTTCTTGAAAGGGGAGAACGTTGACATCCATAATTTATTAAGAGGGTCTTGAAAATGTACAAAGGAACTGGACGAATCAATTTCAGAGGCCCTAAGGAGTAAGAATGAATGAATAATTTTAATGGTTACGAAACTCGGAAGAATTACTCAATAGCTAATTAGATGGAATGTCAGGTGTTTCTCTGAGGGAATAGAGTTCGCTTTAGGGAAGGAAATTGAATATTTTTATGCAGTGGCTGTTGTTACGGCAGTCGTCCGTGTGGTTCCCTGACTTGATTGTATTTCGTCAGCATTGCAGGCTGGTTGAACCAGTCTATTACTAGTATTAGCTGATAGTCCGGTTCCAAGAGCTAAACATCCTGACAAATACTGTGAAGTCAGGGAACCACACGGACGACTGCCGTTACAACAGCCACTGCGATATTTTTAAGACTCAAGAGGTCAAGAATATGTAAACAAAGCTGCATGGATTAGACCCTACTTTCTGAGACTACACAGCTCAGGAACTACCCCCAGAACTGTGGGGTTACTGTTCTACGTCGTCCGCTGCTCTCCTGACCGGAACCCCAACACTAAACAGATAACTATGCTTTTTTCCCTTAGGCTTCTGTGTAAAGTTCACTAGTGCATTGGCATAGGGATCACCAGGTTCGGAATAACTCATAAAATACTGCATCATTCGGCCCAAGATTTCTAGCAAATGTGGTTTACATACCACGCACCTGTGTGCAACTGTCCATGTGGCGAAAATGTGTCGATTTCCCCCAAAAAAATGGGCAAAAACCTCCCGGTTCGGTCGCAAGATTCCACCGGCAGCGCCGCAACTGGCAGTCTGGTCCCCGGTAGTACGGTATAGCGGCTAGCTGTGAAGATGTACAGGGGACCAGTCTAGCAGTTGCGGCGCTGCAGTTGGAATCTTGCGACCGAACCGGGAGGTTTTTGCCCATTTTTTTTTTGGAAATCGACACATTTTCGCCACATGGCTAGTCATGTGTAAGAAAATAACAACAACTCATTCTCTTTGCGTTTTAGTACCAGCAGAGGTTACTGTTTTTGTGGCGAAACGTTAATTCCGTATCTGAAAGATAATTGGTTCCATTCACAATTACACAGAAATTCATTGCCTGGTCTGTCTGTCCTGCCTATAGTCAATAATACGATTTAGATTCAATATCTGATTTAATCTAAGTTTACAAGATAATGCGGATGCCCAAGCAATGTAAATAGTGTAATTACCTCCACGAGGGAGTACATGTACACAGTGTTACTGATAGTTACTACTTGGTATGATGAAATGCAAGGTTTGTATTGGCCAAGACTTTTTTATGACCATGTCATGACATACCCCCAGAACTGTGGGGTTCTATGTCGTCCGCTGCTCTCCCGACCGGAACCCTACAGATAACTAGGCTTTTTTCCCATAGGCTTCTGTGTAACGTGGCATCGTGGCTTCTAAGTGCTGTGGCATAGGGATCAGCAGGTTCAGCATAACTCATAAAATACTGCTTCATTTGGCCCAAGATTTCTAGCAAATGTGGTTTACATACCACGCACCTGTGTGCAACTGTCCATTTGGCGAAAATGTGTCGATTTCCAAAAATAAATGGGCGAAAACCTCCCGGTTTGGTCGCAAGATCCAAACGGCAGCGCCGCAACTGGCAGTCTGGTCCCCTGTACGTCTTCGCAGCAAGGCGCTATACAATACTACAGGGACCAGACTGCCAGTTACGGAGCTGCCGTTTGAATGTTGCAACCGAACCGGGAGGTTTTCGCCCATTTTTGGGGGGAAATCGACACATTTTCGCCAAATGGACAGTTGCACACAGGTGCGTGGTATGTAAACCACATTTGCTAGAAATCTTGGGCCAAATGAAGCAGTATTTTATGAGATATGCTAAACCTGCTGATCCCTATGCCACAGCACTTGTGAACGTTACACAGAAGCCTATGGGAAAAAAGCCTAGTTATCTGTGGGGTTCCGGTCGGGAGAGCAGCGGACGACGTAGAACCCCACAGTTCTGGGGGTAGTCATGACATACTCCCTGGAAGAGTCAATAGTGAATGTTGGATATGAGTAATTCCATACAACTGTAAAACAGCGGACCAACTTGTGACATTTTGGTGTCTGACATGTATGTGTACATGTTTACATACACGTGTATGAAACCATTCAGCTTTCCTGCATGTACAATGTAATGTATATGTAATAATTATGATCAGCCACTTTGTAAATTGAAGTGTAGAAATTGTATATATGAAAAGTATTACTTGTTAACTTGTTACATATCTATGGCCATAGGTCTACAATCAAAACTGGTAAAATGGACACCCCTGTTGGGTATCACTTCAATCTCCGTGATCATTCGATATCAGATATGAGTGTACTGGGCATAGAATCCCTTGGTCACCGTAGTAATGCTGTCCATCTAAGCCGTGAGAAAATGTGGATGAAGCGTCTTTGGACTATTCAACCACATGGTCTCACTCTCAACATCCAGGAGGGTAATGACTAACACCATGCAGCTTTCTGATAATCCTTCTTTTGTGTTCACTCCTTCACACTTCTCTCTTTGATCTTTCCCCCTCTTCTCACTAATCCCTACCCTACTCCTTGCCCTTCCCTTTGATCTCACCCTACCAGCTTTACTCTTTGTCCTTTGTTTCTCATCCGTGTCCTATTCACTCTCTTACTGTGTGTCCTTGTTTCTTCTTTCCCTGTCCACAGTGCTAAAACCCACAGCGTCACCATGTCAGCCGGGAAATGCCAGATCACAATGCCAGCCCCTGACTTTGTCGGCCAAGCCGTCATGCCCTCTGGGGAATTCCAGGAGGTCAAGTTGTCGGACTACAAAGGTAAATCTGGAGACATGTTTTGTTTCAACTTTGCCCTGGAAATAAAACCTTGACTTCTTCCACACCACATTACAGTAATATTCAGGCATGCAACTTGTCCGCGGATCCGCGGATTTCCGCGTTTTATTTAATTCAGCCATTAAAAAAAAATTAAAAAAATTAAAAATTTAAATCAAAGTCATAAGTTGTTACAAACTACTCAGAATGCACCACAGAGCATCTAGAATCCAAAATTTTCCCGGGCCCTTAAGCAGGCCCCAAACCACACACGTTAAGGGCTTCGTGCTTCGCGCTCGCAGTTTCATTCGGACATTTTCCTCTTTTTTTACAATTCAAGAGTTGCATGCCTGAATATTAAAACGAATGTTGCAAATACTGGTGATTCACAATTGTTTGCAACACGTTGACCAATCAGAATGCGTGGAATCTGTCGACCCTTTCCAGACGTGTACTGGGTCGACAGATTCCGCGCATTGTGATTGGGCAACGCGTTGCAAACACTTGAAGGCGCACTATTTGTGAATCTCTCGTATTGCTTGCTTACTTAGACAACCAGAATGCAAATAGAAAACAAAAGATATGTCATGATGTTTGCGTCGAGGAGAATGTAATTCAATGAGGTTTTTTGCCCTTGCTCAACGTGATAAACACTGAATGCTCAGTGCTTTGCCCTGTGCCTGATCAAAATATTTCAGGCAGTTTGGTGGTCCAGTGGTAAAGACGTCCGTAACCCGGTAGTAGAATTTGGGAATCCCGCCCGAGCTGCCTGAAATATCTTTATCAGGCAACAGGCAAAGCACTGAGCATTCAGTGTTTATCAAGTCGAGCAAGGGCAAAAACCTCATGGAATTAAGAAAACAAAAGGTCGAGGGCCTGACGTGCTGATCCTAGCAGGACCATTCTCAAAGGCATTAGAGAATGCTTCTGCAGCTCCTGCTACGTGTAGTCCTGATCGAAAAGTCTGTTCCTCCAGGCCTCCACATAGTTTTAGATATGGTTACCTGTGTGCTGCTTGTTAACCCGAATCCACTCAACCGCCCCCTCCCCCCCACCTGCAGTTCATAAGTTAGCCCCATCCTCCATCAGCCTTTGAAATTAATTCTTCAAATTCCTAATTTTCTCTCCTTTTTTTTTCTCCTCCAGGGAAGTACCTGGTCCTTTTCTTCTATCCTCTTGACTTGTAAGTACTGTCAACCTGGTGGTTTTTCCTGAAGAAGAATTGTCAGTTTTTAAAATTTAGTGGGCCTGACGTTTCAATCCTAGCAGGACCTTTCTCAAAGGCAGTTTTAGTTTTGAGGGTTTTTTTTTTCTGTTGTAAATTATAACAGTACAGCAATTTGAGAGCTTCAGTTTGAGATTCCCCTGTCCACTTTTTTTTCTCCCAGCATCAAAAATAAGGAAAAACTGACTGTGACCTTTTGAAGAATGTTTGTAAAATGGCAAAGGAAATTTGGCTGTACGGGGACTTGAACCCAAGACCTCTGGTTTAACATACCAGTGCTCTAAACATTGGTGATGGTAAACCTAGCTACAGCAGTTTGGGGAATCACAATTTCAGTTAAACAAACAAAGGAAAAAGTTGTTGCAGGTTCAAGTCCCGAACATTTTGCCTTTAAGGAAGGTCCTACTAGGATCAAAACATCAGGCCCAACTAATTGTTAATATTGAATAAAAAGGTGATATACAAAAATGTTGATATACAAAAATGTTGCAAACTGCTTACTGACTAAAATTACCAAGATGTAAATGTTAAAATTTAGTGGGCCTGACGTTTCGATCCTAGCAGGACCTCTCTGCCTTTGAGAAAGTTTTATGACGATACTTTTAACAGCCACTAAACAGAATGGGGGAAAATGGTTTTCACACATTGAGTGCCACAATGGCCTGCATAATGGACCTGGCTACTGTATACATATGCTGGGGGATAATTGATGTTGGCTAAGTACATGTATGTCTTCTTATCTAAAACACCAAATTTATAATTAATATGCAAATCCTGCCTTTTAATTACACATGCATTGCATATATGCCCTCGTGACCAATTGAGTTTTTGCTGGTCACATTTCCCGCTTGGTTATCTTATCTACCACCATTTTTTATAATGGAAATTTTAGTATACATGTCCTGTTTGCAAACTACCCATTTCTAGAAACTTGGACACATCCTGTGTAAAAAGATGTAAAAAGATTTTACACGTTTGCATGCATGTTGATTTACATGTGCATGTACTTTGAGGCTGGGAGAGAGGTAAACCCGATACCAAAATACCAATTTGTGGTGTCGTCAATGGAAAATGACTACAAGATCAACAAAAAACAGAGCTATAAGGAAAATGCTGTATCACAAATTAAGGAAAATCCTGCATCACAAATTAAAGAAAAAATCCTGCATCACATTTCCAAATTGACTTGGTACCTCAGGGTCTGACTGAAAGTGGTAAAGCTTCAAATAGGGAAAGTTGATTTTATTTTAAACAGACAAAAAGAAAATGTGTGCTCCCCATGAGAAAAGGCAACCTTATCGATATTTGGAATGAAAATTTAGAATTTTTTCCAGAAAAGTTCCTATTTATGATAATTTATTTGGACCTAAACAAATGTCCATAAAATTGCACTTTTGTTCATTGGTCATTTGGTCATCAGACGTACTGTACTGTAGGTCATTGAGGTCATGTACATGTACATGTACATGTACATGTACATGATTGTAGGACTAGGCTTGGGGTTATACATGTACTTTGGTCATGCCCATTTGAATTGTCACCGGCATCTACATGTAGAAACAAGCGTTTGGCCCCAGTTTCTTGGTGAATGCTCTGTACATGTACTTGACAAGTCAACAAACCTTCACATTAATTGGCAAACCATGTATAATTTTCAGGTTTTGTCAGGCGGAGACCAAGCCTGAGCCCGAGCCTGATCCATGGATTCGTCAAGGGCCATACTTTAAAATGCCACCATTTCATTTATGAATATATATTTTGCCATGTTGTAGTCCAACTCAAATGTTGATTACTGTAATTTAGTATGCACATTTCTCTTTAATATTCTTTATTGTGTGGGCTTTAAATTTAATGGATGTGATTTGTGCTGGCACCAGCATCCCCTCGCCCTTCCCATATTGCAACGCAGTGAATGCTTCACTCAACTGGGACAGAGATAAACTTAAGCCGCGTCCGCACTGGACTTAAAATGGGTAAACTAACCGAGCAAATGGGTAAATTGACCATTTTAAGTCCAGTGCGGACAGCCCAGGAAGTTTTCCTCCCGGGTAACTTACCCGACTCCAGTGGGTAGTTTAACCGACCAACTTCTGCCCGGTTAAATTGACCAGGTCAGGTTAACCGAGTCGATAAGTCCAATCCGGACACGACGTCTCAGTAAACGACTCGGTAAAAAACCACATCCGGCGCCCCGCACGTTACGTTACTGTATGCAAGACTCGTGCGGGCGCAGGGTAACAATGTGTTTGTGTACCTACATGTACATGTAGAGTACATGCACATGTACATGAGTCATTTAGTTTTACCGAGTCGAAAAGTCCAAGTGCGGATGCCGAGAAGATTTACCCATTGGAATGCTACCCACGGGCTCGGTAAAAAATAAGTCCAGTGCGGACACGGCTTAAGACAGTTAGAGTTGTCCCTAAAAAGGCCTAAATTCATGATTTTGTGACGCGTATATGTCAACCAGATAACAGGTTCGTACGTTGCTCTGTACAAAACTGTTCCTTTAATACACGCCACACATACGCGCCACAAAACCATGATTTTTGGGAAAACTGTAAGTCCACTCTTTTGGCAAGTTGTTGTGCCAGACCAGACCATGGATATTGTCTACAAGCACAATACAATTGTTGGTCAAATTTAAGTTTCGGTTTTATTCCAAACTTTTAAGGCAAACAATAAGCGCACATCCATGAAAGTGCTTGTCCTGAGCTCTCTTGTACACAAACGGTCCTGTCATGTTCCCCAAGTGATCTTTCTTTATCTACAGTGCCAGCTTGAGAATGGTCGATAATGTGGTTTATAAGGATAAGAATTTTGAAAGGGGACTGAATGTCAAATGTTTGCTTTGATAGTTTACATTAAGGGTTTGCATATTGCAATGATGACAGTCTTTCAGCGACACCACGACGAACAGGTTCCCTTTTTGAGCAATCAGTGTAGGTGGTAGTGTAGTCTGGTTTTTCACAGACGCGCTCCCAACTCGTGATTACAATAAGTGGACTGATAAGATTAGAAGGGCCTTGTGTTCATTGTTACAGCCCAGTAGTTCCGTGCAATTGTATCTATGCTTATCTTTCTGAACTTACTCATCAGTTCACCAACTTCACCCAGACACCTACATGTAAACCAGCTGATTTCACGAAACAGTGCGTAACTTACGCCTTTTGTATCAGCCTATGGTGCAATACATACGACATAAACTTTTCTATAGGGTAGCTGCACTACAACTTAGAATTACTTTTTTAAATTTGCAACATTGGATTGTTACGTCACCAGCCAGCCTTGGCCAAACATGCCATGCTTGGCAAAGCCCTTAAAGGTCTACAGAAATAGGATTTGAAAAAGAGCTAAAAACTCTCCTTTAATAGGTTATGTTCACAATATAATCAATACAAGATGGATTTTTTAAAATTTTGTTAGACACAGTTACTGACTCTACAGCCAAACTGACATACAGTAGTTGCTCTACATTGTAAGTTGTACTCAATTGAGAGAGAGACAATTTCTCATCCATAAATGAGAGAGAGAGACACTAATGTACGTACATGTACATGTACAACCATTGTTTGTCAGTTTGTAGTGTACACAGTACCCCTGCAGAGCAGACTCCATTATGATTGCATTAGCCTTTTTCATTGGTTTGATAGTTTGCTGTCGCTGTAAACACGTCGAGTCCTGTCCCACTTCATTAAAATTAAATTGAGGGAAAGCTGGACAGAAATTTGAAGGCCTTCATCAATTTGATGTACCGGTAATTAAATTCTGTTTGACTCGCTCTGATTTTCAATATTTTCTTGGGCGATGCCATCTGTGCTTCAGATTCCGTACGTATTTGCAACTGATGGATGGAGCTGGGGAGCACCCCAAATCTGATTTTCTTGTTGCCATGGCAACCACATCTCCCTCCCCCCTCCCCCCCATCTTCCTCATCCCGTTGTCGGGCAGGTCAAGGTAACAATACTCACTTGCTTCTAGGCTGAATGCCGAGCTGGCAAGAGATTGCTGTGTTGATCAGCCATTTTTCATCCCTCTCAGATCTCGACGATTGCATTGTCAGAAGGAGGGGGAAGGAGTTGGAGAAGAAACATAACCTGATAAGCCTCTGCACAGACAAAGACCATTTTCGAAATGAAGGCTTAGGCTCGGGCTCAGGCTTCGTCTCCGTCTGACAAAACCTGAAAATCCAGGTTGTGGTTTGTTTCCGAATTTGAAGGTTCGTTGGCTTGATAGGTACAGGGTATTCACTATACACCAAGAAACTGGGGCCAAACGCTTGTTTTTAGATGCCTGTGATATTATAACGAGTAAGATAGACATGACCGAAGCCTAAGCCGGAGCCTAAGCCTTCATTTTGAAAACGGCCATAGACTGTAGTTATGTGAAGAAGCAGCAAGACCTAGACCTCATTGAATTACATTCTCCTTGACCAAAAATATCATGCTATATCTACGATGCAGCAAGTCTCTTTGCAGTTGGTGTGCATTGCGATCGGCCACTGCTGTCTCCATGTCAACTTGAATGCTTGGGTCTGATTGGCCAGTCTCCTAGCAACCACAATGCTGCTTCAAACATTCCCAAACTGCACCCTCGGAGTCTTGGGCCGCCTGAAAGTCTCATAGTCATAGTACCATAGGGGCTGGTGACGACTTGATTGAATTTGGGGTCTTCGGGTAACCAGCGCAGCTGCCAGAAATTGTTAACTGCTGTCTGCCTGTCTTGCTGGGACCAGAAACTGGCATTTTGGGTCATTAAGGTCACTTTATAGCAGTTTGCAACAGTTTTGTGTAAAATCGTGAAACGTTTAGGGGGGTCGGACGTTCTGATCTTAGCTGGACCTTTCTCAAAGGCAAAAGAGAAAGATCCCGCAAGGATTGAAAATGGATCGTGTAAACTGAAATGATCATTATAATAATAATATTATAAACTGAAATGAATCATGTATATTTTTATGTACAGTTTGCAGTAATTTTGTATTTCTTCATAACTTCATCGTCATCCTAGCACATTGTAAAAGTACCCCACCTTTAAAGTAAATCTCAAAAGTTAGAGGGCCTGATGTTTCAATTTTGCCTTTGAGAAAGGTCCTGCTAGGATCGAAACGTCAGGCCCTCTAACTTTTGAAATTTTGTATATTGCAGGTCATTTTAGTCAGTTTTTGTATCAACTTGACCTTTATAGTATGCGTACATTTACACTGTACATGTAATACCCATCTGATGAGCTCAGAAAAACATCTGTGACTGTTAATGTTAGGATGCATATCCCATTATCTGCGACCCTTCCCCTTTGAAAAGGAAATTTGGTTTTTTTTCTCATTTGGCTGTATGCTGCCATAACTGATGGGAAAATTGTAAATGGACAGATGTGTGGTTCTCGTGGTAACGCCAGTCAGTACTGTTTTCAGGCCGATACTTCAGCCCACACATTTTTCACCACGTATTGTGAAGGTATCTTTTTCAGGTTCAATTACCGGTATATGTGTATTCAGATGTATTCAGGGTTTTGTTTACCTTTTTTTTTATAACAGAACAGATAATTCATACACGATGGCACTGCAAACTATAACGAAATTGCAGCCTCAACCATGAAAAACCTGCAATCTTTTCCTAAAGCCTGTACAGTAAACATGTACTGTATTGTGCTAGTGGTAGACAAGCCATGCTTTCTACAGGCTCCCTCATTATTCAATCTCTTCAAGCCTCGCGCTTAAGTTTTTTTTTACTAGCCCACCGGGCTAGTAAATTGAGTTTTTTGCTAGCCCGCAGCAAGTTTTACTAGCCCTGTAAAATTAATATTGAATTTAACACAAGGTTATTAGCTCAAGTAAAACAAATTATTAGTTTCTACTTTCTCATCTCCGCCCACATAGGTTGTTTTTGGCACCACACCCCTGTCTACTTTTTACTAGTCCGCCGGGCTAGCAAAGTGGGTCATTTTAACTAGCCCGCAGTTGTTTTTACTAGACAATGACCGCCGGGCTAGTGCTAAGGTCGAGCCCTGCTCGTTGACTTGATAAATACTAGACACTGTACCCTAATGTATGTAAATTAATTATTTAACCATGCATTAATTGATATTGCAATGAAATCAAGTCAAGGGGGGAAAAATCAGGCAAATTACTCCATATTCACACTGTGTGCTGCTCAGCGAAAAACCATCTGCAACTAGCCGAAATCGCACTCGGATGGCAGCACTGGAAAAAACTGTCTGGTGAAATAATGGAGTAAGCATATAATCCTCAGCCATGCTCATGTCAGTCATGGTCGTCTGTCATTGTTACTCTCAGCAGGCATTCATGTTTCCATTCCTGTGTCTCTGCCGCTTTCTGTGCGTCAATTCCTCGCCTAGACGATCTTAATGCAACCGCAGTTACTCTCAGTCTCAGTTCGTCAGAAAATTGGTGTCAAATGCGTCAAGCTTTGTCCACAGCGATAAACGCGACTAGTTGCAGCAAACAGTGGACTAACTAGATACAGTTTGTGCTATTGCAATGCTGATGTACATTTGTACAATGTACATACATACATGTACATGTAAGGCTTGCTTTAGAATTGGGGAAAATTGATGGTTTATCGGAAGGTCAGATTGAAGCATTTTTTGTTCGTTTACTTGTGACCTCAACCTCCAAGAATCGCTGAGATTGGATTGCTCAGCCTAGGACTTTGGCCATCTTCCAGGTGTTTTGGTCTTTCCCTATGTCACCCTCCCCCCCCCCCCCCCCCCCCCGATGCACCAGGGCCCGCAAACGATCAATAACACAGCACTTGCCACCCATCTTCTCTGTTTTTCCCCGAGCGAATCAATCTTATAATAATCAAAATTATTGCACGTGACTAGTAATCAGGCGGAAAGGGTGACTTCCTTGGTTTTGCGCTCAGTTGGACCTGCTCTGTTGCCATGGAAATCATATTTATGGGTAGCAATATAGCTCATGCCATTTGAATACCTGGTTTGGGTTTTTTTTCTCAATAGCGGCATTCAATTGAAAGGTTTTTTTTTTTTGCCGCCTGAAGGACGTTTCTTAATAAGCATTGTGATTGTACCATCTGCAAATCTGTTCAAGGTCTGTGGGCTAGATACTGTCTAGATGCATTCTGTCCACCTGATTGAGCATTATCACTGCAACCAATGGAGCACCTATTCTCACTCTCTCTCTCTCTCTCCTCTCTCTGCCTCTCTATCTCTCTTTCTCTCTCCCCCTTCTCTCCCTCTCACCCACTCTCTCACTCTGCCTCCTTTCTGCCTGTCTTTCTCTCTTTCTCTCTCTTTCTCTCTGCCTACCTCTCTCCCCCTCTCTCTCTGCCTCTCTCTTTCTCTTTCTCTCTCTCTCTGCCTCTCTCTGCCTCTCTCTCTCCCCCCTCTCTCTCTGCCTCTCTCTTTCTCTCTCTGCCTCTCTCTCTCTGCCTCTCTCTGCCTCTCTCTTTCTCTTTCTCTCTCTCTGTCTTTGCCTCTCTCTCTTTCTCTTTCTCTCTCTCTGTCTCTGCCTCTCTCTCTCTTTCACTCTCTGCCTCTGTCTCTTTCTCTCTCTCTTTCTCTCTCTGCCTCTGCTTCTCTCTCTCTCCCTCTCTCTCTATTTTTCATAAATTTATGACTAAAAAAATTACATTGAGGGCCTAATGATCTCAAAGGAAGCGAGCAGTTTACAACATTGCTAGCCCCAGAGATGAAATACCACAGCAACCGTATGCCTGTACTCAATCCCACACTACAGCTTATTAAGTTACCAGTACTCCACAATTTTCAGAATACTTAACCACTGGGCCACAATACATTCACATACATGTAATACCGGTACTTTCATGTACATGTACATACTGTACTGTACAATGTAATGTACACATGTCATGTAGCATGTGATGTACACATCAGTGAGTATCACAGAAGAATTTAATGCCTACTTGTAGGAATGTATAGTGAAATTGCAAAATGAGATTGACTGCTAACAACAAATCTAAACACACCCCAGACATACATGTACCAGAGTGTACTAAGCCCATGTACAGCAAGCAAGTGAACACATTCATGCAGACTGCACATTCACACAGACTGCGTTTATATATAGAACTTTTTCAAAAAAAAATGTTTTGCTTTTTGTCAAAGGAAAAAAGAAATCTCACCTGAACCAGTTTTGAGTGGTGATATACTTTGCCGCCTAATTTTACCTTTTCATCTGCCTGTAATTTTTTTTTTTTTTTTTTGCTGGTTATTCTTCGGGAGGTGTTTTACAAAGAGGCCATACTACTGTACTGTACACGTACATGTATGTCATTTAGTACTTGCAAATGCAGTGAAGGGATGCCAATGTACATGTGCATGTAAAAGTTTGTACACAAATGCTTGGGGGATGGCGTACATGTACCAGTAACCATGCTGTAACAATACATGTACCGGTAGCTTCGCAATCATGTCAACCATTACATGAGCATGGTACATGTACATGCGTCTTTACAGCTTATTGCAGCAGCACAATTAGGCTTGTCAATCACACACTCTCTCGTGCTAAGGTACATGTACATGTACACATTTTCATTTAATGACCATTGAGCAGGGTGCACGTAATTACCCAGCTTAATCGCGCATTTTTTTCTCATCCGTATTCCGAGGCAAATCACATGGGTTTCGTGAAATTTCAGAATGGTTCGTTTTCATGACTCAATTTGTCTGAAAGATATGCACATGCGGTGTGCCATATTTCTGTGTCAGTGTGCATTGTAACGTTTAATTACTACCTGCAAAACAGTGTAATTGTGCCTGGCAGTTCATGTACATGTACTACCTAGCAAGTTGTTTGCTCATATCTTTGCCATCCGTAGTACAGTGTATTTGTGCAGCCATTAGAAGGTGCATTACAATATGTACACATAGTCACATACATGTACACATACAACCTTAACGCGCGTTAGCTTTGCCTCTTAAAATCATGCCCAAAATCGGCTTTTACTTCCCCCAGGTATGGCTGCCCCATTAGTGCTCGCATGAAATAAAAAGAGGTCCCGAATGGACAGTTGCCATGGCAACAGAAACCCTTTCAGGGCTTCACCCCTCCTGTTTTGAAGCCACAGGAAAGAGAAATCTTGTCTGATACCGCACTGCAGATAATTACATGTGAAGTCCACCTTTTGTGCGCTTGGTAGTGGTATAAGTAGGCAATAGCATTCTCACTCACAGACGAAAGTAGTTGATCCAAGCAATTTGATCATAAAAGGTGATTTTTTTTTTCCCCTTCTATAATAAACCCAAGGCTGTGCTCTGCCAGCCAGCAGCCAAGCCAAACCTCCAGACTGCAACGATTGCTGTGTGCAGCTGGCCGTGAAAATGGCGTGAATGAACTAGATTCCCCTCAACCGACTGTGGGGATACAGTACATGTAACAGCGCACAGGCGGCAAATACATGTAACACACTTTCAGGGCCTTTCGCATCTTGCTATTTTTTGGCCTGTGTGAATTCGAGCAAAACAAAAACCCGTTTTTTTAATTAATCCAATCCCTCTGACTTTGAGAAAGGTCCTTCTAGGATCCAAACGTCGGGCCCACTAAATTTTAGATTAGAATTACAATCCAAATCATGATTATTTAATTTAGTGGAAACGGCCCTGAAGTGAAACCATATTACGCGGATATAATGCCCTTGTTGTCACATTGTCTGTAAAAATGTCAACTAATGTGACTTGGCTTGAGCTAAAGTCAAATGATTATAGGATTTTATTGATGGTCCACTCATGGTTGTTTTGCATGGACATCTCTTCTAATTTCCTAATGGCCTCTTCTCCACTTTTTTGCCTTCTCATAAGGAGAAGAGAACTTGTTCACCTGAGTCCCAAAAAACAAAAAACAAATAAAGAAAAGTAACAATGATTATTAGATTTGGAAAGAAATTGGGACAAACTAAAGTCACTTTCAATTCTCAACCATTTCTGTGACTTGGTGTTTTGATCCAAGTAGGACCTTCCCCAAAGGCCGAACACTTTCAATCAAAGTCTTGCCTGGAGATTGGAGAAATGGACAGAACATCTTAGAGAAATCCCCTGGGTAAAACTCACTTCAATGGCTGCAGAAGTTCAGAACGCCCTTTGAGGATTGCAGGTTTTTCCCCCAGTAATGCCTGAAGATACTTTAATATGATTCCCCTTGTGCTGCTTCTGACCTTTTTTTTTTTTTTCTTTTTTTCTTTTTTTTTCTTGTTCAATTCAGTACCTTTGTGTGTCCTACGGAGATCATCGCCTTCAGTGACCGAGCCAAGGAGTTTAAGGACATCAACTGTGAAGTCCTGGCCTGTTCCTGTGACTCCGAGTTCAGTCACCTTGCCTGGTAAGCCAGCAGGGCTATGGCTGGGGCTGTGGACGTATGACAATGGCTGTGTCTTTTGCTATGGCAATGGCCATGGGTTATGACCATGGGCATGAAGTTGTCAAGGGCTTTTGCTATGGCTATGGTGTGGTCATTGTTATCACTATGGTTGGGGTTAATGCTATGGCTATGGTTGTGTTTAATGCTATGGCTATGGTGTGGTCATTGTTATCGCTATGGTTGGGGTTAATGCTATGGCTATGGTGTAGTCATTGTTATCGCTATGGTTGGGGTTAATGCTATGGCTATGGTGGTCATTGTTATCGCTATGGTTGTGGTTATTGCTAAGGCTGTGGTGTGGTCATTGTTATCGCTATGGTTGTGGTTAATGCTATGGCTATTGCTATGGCTGTTACAGTTATGGTTATGGATTCCTAATGTTTTTTATCCATCCACATCTGTCTAATAATAAACAGTAACAGTCTAATAATAAATAGCAGTAGTCAGCAAGCTCATTCACTGCCATTCCCTTGAGAAATCAACGTGAAAGCTTCGGGCAGTACTCAGCAAAGGCAATGAACAAAAATACGATGTACATAAGAATAATTACATCATAGATTTGGCATGACGTTTGCGTCAAGGAGAATGTAATTCAATGAGGGTTTGCCATGCTCAACGTAATTAGGGCTGAATACTCAACACTTATTACATTGAGCAGGGCAAACCTTCATTGAATTAAGATACACTTCTCTTTTTCACCGGGGACTGAAATGTCGAGTTTCCACTCTATATGGTCTTTTATAAAGCTTTATAAATTCATCATGTTACAACCCTGTATAGTACCTTAGCGAGACACTTGACATTAGAGAGGCATTTCAGTGTCTCCCTAAGGTCCTAACTACCTTATGAAAACATATTTTGAATGGCCATCTCTTTATAGTAGATAGAGAATGCGCTCAAAAGAACACAGTGAATTTCAAGTTTGTTGGTTTGGAGGATGTTCAGAAATGGGGAGGTAAAGTTTCATGCACAACCCTATGGGAATGTCTCCCTAAGGTACCATCCGGGGTAAAATGTTATCATTATATTTTAGTATTGCTCATTTGCACGTTGTTATCATTTGCTTTGCTGCCAGGGTGAACACACCTCGCAAGAAGGGGGGCCTTGGGGAGATGAAGATGCCTATCCTCGCCGACAAGAGTTGCAAGATAGCCAGGGACTACGGCGTCCTCATCGAAGACCAAGGCATCTCCTTCCGGTAGGTCAGAGGTCATGAGCTTCAGGGGGTGCCGTACACTGCCGTTCACTATTATAGTTCGTTCCCTGTCAGAAGAGTTTGGGCATATTCATCAGACCAGTCTGGACTGTGTACTGTTGTTTGTGTGGCCACGTTGAATTTGAAGCCATTCTTGACTGACAGGTTATAACGACTCCTGATTGGCCAGCTGTGGGTGGACTGGAGGTCCCGGTTTTCTTTGCCAATTTTTCAATTTGTTTATCAGTTAGTTTGTTAGCTTATTCGATAATTTGTTCATTCATTCGGTTTTTGTTTTGTTTTTTTATTTTAATTCAAAATATCAGATGGCAATTCAACAGGCTAAAAACATCTCATTTATCATGAATATAACCTTATAAAAATATTTTTAAAATCCATAAAGCAATACCGGGTATACATTGAAAAGATGACAGGAAAGGATATTAAATCTGAACTGAAATATGTACACGACATTTGTACAAATCAAAGGGAGAGAAAGAACAAAATGAAATTTAGAAATTTCAGGGGGGGGGGGTTGCATCGTGTGTTTTCCCCTCTCACTAATGATGCTTCCCTTTCTTCACAGTGGTCTCTTCATCATCGATGGCTCGGGTGTCCTTCGTCAGATGACCATTAATGATCTCCCTGTGGGCCGCTCAGTCGACGAAACCTTGCGGCTTGTCCAGGCTTTCCAGTTCACCGACAAACATGGGGAGGGTGAGACCAACTGATTAATGTGCTGCCAAGAAACCCCTTGGTTTTCACCAAAGTCTCTTTTTTTAAGTCTCCTAATGAGGAGTGCATTGAAAAGCTTGACCATTTTTTTTTCAAAATTATTTCCTAATGATTTTTTTTTTTTTTTTAAATGAGGAGTCGTGGGTTCGAATCCCGCCCGAGCTGCCTGAAATGGTTTCATTAGGCATCGGGCAAAGCACTGAGCACTCAGTGGTGCTGGGCACTCAGTGCCAAACCTCGATGAAAACTGATTTCTGTTTGTGAATTTGAAAATAGAGACCCTGGTCTTTCGGTCTTCAAGAGTCTTCATGGGATCAAACATTCAATTGAAAAAGACAGGCGGAAAGAGTAAAAAAACCTTGGCAAAAACCTTTTGCGAAAACCGTGAAGATGGGGCAATGCTTCAGAAGAGAAAGCTTTCGCCTAACCAGCAAGACGAATATCCTCTGAGGTAGCAGAGTGTGTGCCGTGCTGTTGGCTACCTCAAAGTTGACTACAGATCAGCCTAGTGGGACATGGTCATGGAAAGTAAATGAAACAGCATTCTAGGGTTACCCACCAGTCACCGGTAACCGCTCTTGCTCCTGTTTGGTTCCATCCCCTGCCACAGTGTGCCCTGCTAACTGGCGCCCCGGCGCTGACACAATCAAGCCTGACGTGAAGAAAAGCCAGGACTTCTTCGGCAAGCAGTGAGGACGAAGCCCACCCAGCAAACAGCAGTGGACAGCATAGACTAAGCCCAGATACAATGTGTGGTGTACAATGTACAGTGAGCAGTATGTTATGTGACTGTTTTATGCACTGGTTTTGTTTTTCCCATTTTGGTTTTTTTTTGTGGTTGGGAAGGGCATCTCAAAGACTGACATTTCTTTGGAGGAGAAAGTACAACACCCAATACAGGATCTACAAGAATGGAAGATTTCTTCATGCTTTTCAGGGTTTTTCAGTTTTATTTTCACAATAGACCGATTGCATGATGTCACCACGTGACTTATAGTGGGTATTCCGGTAAGGTCTCAGGTACAAACTCTGGAATATTCTGCATAGATTTTGAGAAAGAAATGCCTCGGTCAAACAAACTAGTGCAACAACCATCGTGTACTTTACAACAGCGGCACCTTGATATGGGGGACGCCATGTTTGGCGATTGTTTGATACCCACTATAGGTCACTTGACCTATAAGGCGCAATCAGTCAATTTTGTCTGCAGACATGAGACAGTTTTAAGTTGTTGTTTTTAAAAAAAAACATCAATGAAACATTTTTATATGTAAACCCAAAGTTAAACGTTTGTCATACAAACAAATGCAGCTTTCATCCCCAAGTAGGATTTCTGGCTGTAGTAGACTTAAAACCTATGCAACTGGTCGGAGGGAGTCAACGTTTTGGCCGCAATAGCGCCCTCACTCTCAATTGTAAGGACAGCAGTAATGAGCCCCATATTCCTGCCACACAGCAATGCCTCATGTGCTATTTTATACAAGGTTTTCTGTGAAGTTCAAATGCTCGTAATATTTTTACTCCATCGGCAGCTGAGAAGGTCACAGACCGTTAATCTGAGAATCGCTGAAATCTTCCCATTTCAAGTAAAACAAACTTTCTTTCTTTTCCCACACAGGGCCTCTGGGCTTTGTCAGTCTTGAGACACAGGCAGCGGAACAATACTGTTGTAAAGTATAAAATGCCTGAACAATTATAGTGGAACGTTTCCTGGACATTAGTGTGAAACTGATGTTCAAAGAGAACACACTTTGTCTGTTTGTTTGGAGTTCATATTGGCGAAATAAACTGTACTATGGTATTCAGAGGGGACAAGCTCTAGAAATAGAATCGGTGTGTTTTGTGAAGAGGTACATAAATGATGTTTTGTATTTTGGAAGTGTCGTTTTATGATATACTGCATTTGGCTTTATAAAAGAGAGAGAAACCGGCCAAGTTGAACCAAATCAAAATTTGGATTTTGTTGAAGTGTATATGTAGCACTGTTGTTTTTGATGTTTTAAATATCGCAGTGGCTGTTGTTACGGCAGTCGTCCGTGTGGTACCCTGACTTCACAGTGTTTGTCAGGATGTTTAGCTCTTGGAACCAGACTATCAGCTAATAGACTGGTTCAACCAGCCTGCAATGCTGACGAAATGCAATCAAGTCAGGGAACCACACGGACGACTGCCGTAACAACAGCCACTGCGTTTAAATATTGTTTGCAAACAGCCCTGTTGATAAGCTACGGACAGGAAATATTGGCAACAGAACTTCAGAAGCCATATCTTTGACAGAAACCACACTGGTACAATTTTCAAAGAAGGGATTCTCAAGGACCACTGCAAATGAGGCATATGTCAAGCATAGGCAGTAAACAGTCATCAGAGAAATGAATATAGATGCATTTTCTTATTCCTCTCCATACTGCAAGATCGGTTGCTGTGTAGTGTGTGTTTACTATGAAGACGGGTTATGTTCGAACTAAACCTTGAAACAATAGGACTGTCAGTACAATAAGATGGTCAGTACAATAGGACGGTCAGTACAAAACAATAAAAAATCTTCACTACTAAGCGAATGCTGCTATCTAGTCTGTTCATACTTTTGTAGTCACTGGTTACATTCCTTTTCCATCTTTTACAATGTTGAATGGATGACAGAGTACCAGTTTGGTTTGTTTCATTCTGACTAAGACTTGCCACTGTGTGAGACTGGTGAGTTGTGCGTGTAGTTTTGCCAAGATTAAAACAATGGTTCCAGTCAACTGCCTTGGATTCCTTCAGCGTGATCTGATTTTGATCTAATTTTGGAAGTAATCCTTTTCTAATAGTAAACCTTTTGAAAAGTCCAGTGGAATGAGCCATCTGTCTGTAGCCATGCAAACAGCACTTTCAAACATTTTAATATACGGTCATAATTATGTCTTGTATGGGACCCCAAACAACCCCCCCATCTTACTTTTTGGAACGGTCCACTTGCCATTGAGTGAGACTACTTGGCTGGAATGCCCCATTGTTTGGGAAGGGGTGTATTCAATCAAATGCAGCCTACTGTGCTGCCCATTTGGATGGACCCTGACTCGACCTGGGTTCAAACCAGGGACACCTGGAATGTGGGCCGAGTCTAGCTGTTGAGTTTGACTTCACTACATCTGAGGTGGAGGGCATACAGTTCTAGCTACCACATGAGTTTGGAGAGAGTCTGGAAAGGCCTTGCGTGCTGTTGCCACTGCTGCTGCTGCTGCTGCTGCTGCTGCTGCTACTGCTGCTGCTGCATTCAGTGTGACCATGGAGGAATAAGTAGAGACTATTTCAAGTAAGTCCTTGCCTCCCCTCTATTTGATAAAAAGTAGTGGTCAAAATGTCTGCAAGACAGTGAACCAAGTCTAGCAATTTTAGTGTAGTGTGTGACCACACTGGACAGATATTCATGGGGTGTTTTTACTTGGTTTACCAAAAAAATGACACTGATATGTAAGCTGAATAACAATGCAAGCTTGAATTTTGTTTTCCTTACAACACATGGAAAATAGCCTGTTCATGCCGTGCTGAAATGAAACTAAGCCCCACGACCGTAACATCCTTGACTTGCTAAGTGCACATACATTCGAGAGACCAGTAGTTTCATCTTGTTTTGCAATTGAAAGCTACCCAGCCCCACCATGCTATAGTAGCCATTTGTCTATTCGGAAGAGGTTTGATACAATGACCAGAAAACAGAACGGTCTTTTCAAATGCCCACTTCTAGGTAATCTGTCTTCATGGAAAAAAATCTTCAGCAAAACTGAAAAAAAAATAGAACCTTCACTGTACACCATGCCTCCCTCATCATTCTGCATTGATATCAACGACTTACATGTACCGTACATACACTAACCAGTCCGGCAGTGTCCAGAAGCTGTCATAGCAACAACTACTTCATCGGACGTAGACAGATAGACTTACCCAGCTACATGTAGATGTACATGCATACCAATTGTATCCTTGTGGAGACATTGCTTTGTTCTCGTGCACTGTACAACCGAGTGAGAAACGATGTTTAAAAAAATGCAGTGGCTGTTGTTACGGCAGTCGTCCGTGTGGTTCCCTGACTTCACATAGACTTCAACCCGCCTGCAATGCTGACGAAATACAATCAAGTCAGGGAACCACACGGACGACTGCCATAACAACAGCCACTGCGTTATAAAAATGCTCCCATTTCAACCACATTCACTTTCATGGGTAGAAATTTGGACCGTATGTCCCTTATATAGGCCATAACACTTCAATTTGCGACGGATTCTTACCCATAACAAATTTCCTGTTTTTTGAGTTGGGCCTATTTCCAAATATCAGTTTCGTGAAAACCTTGTGGAAACCTATACACCTTTACCATGTCCCTGTGGAGAACTACCAGTATTCAACCTATTGGACTAGGTCTCCACAACGCAATAAAATCGCACCCATCATTCATGAGTATGCCCTTCTTCAGAGGTAATTTTCAGATTGAGACAAGCCCCACTTGCTCATTTCAGTGTAGCACCCCCATGTGGTTTGTTTTTTGCAAATTCAAAACAAATCACTGTTGTGCCACTGTACGCAAAGTGATGATCAAATGAGCAAATGGCACGGTAACCTTTCTGCTACGTATGGCATGTAGATTATACTTCAGGCTGAAAGAAGTGGAACTGTATCAGTTCAGGGGAAACAGATTTGTAGCATTTTGGCAATAAACTGTTTGCATGCACATGTATTGGCAAGCTGGGGGTCAGTCGCCATGGTAATTCATGTCTCAAATGGCAAAGTCTTCAGCAGCACTTATAAAGGACACGGTATTCACTCAAGTTGCCAGTCATTATCAGCCATTCTTTTTATTGAATATTGCTCATTGAAAAGACACAACAAACCTTTAGTGCATACTAAAGCATCTGATATCTGGATTCTGCATAACCTTGAGTAGGACTGGAATTTTGCAGTGACTGTGATTATCCTGATAGACTTCAAGGGGCATGTATTTCAGTTTGTTCTTATGGCTATGCCCATTGCATGTGGCTTTTTACCAGGCTCCTTTCAGAATACAATACCTAGGACCATTGTAATGTGTGTATCTGCCCCAAATCAGGTATGAAGCACAGTGTGCATATTTGTTTCAAAGACAGGGAAGGTGTGAATGTTAATAAATGAAAGGTCAAAACAGAACACACTTTCAAAAAGTTTATTTTGACTACCCAGTGCTCTTTGCTCATGCAAAGTGCGTGTTTGAAGACGGCAAAGACAAGATGTGTATGGAGAGAAAACACAAAATCCTGTTTTTGAGCGGTCATGATAATAATTATTGTGGAAAACAAAGTGT
Organism: Luidia sarsii; assembly: GCA_949987565.1. Lineage (NCBI taxonomy): Eukaryota > Metazoa > Echinodermata > Asteroidea > Paxillosida > Luidiidae > Luidia > Luidia sarsii. Next base: position 16,343,535 of record OX465113.1, read on the forward strand.
GGTCCTTGATTTCTGCACAAAGTCTTTACACAAAGTCTTTACATTGAAATTTACTAAGCACGTGTGATGTCATTTTAGCCTGGATAAGCACTGCAAAAGTCATATGCAGCACAATTTGAGGTAGAGAATTCAAACCCTATACAACTGGTATCCTGCTTGAGCGTGTAGTGCTATGTATTTCCGTGTTACCAATTAATTTTCTGCCTCAAATCGTGCTGGGAATAACAAAAGTACGGGACCCGAGTGCACACAATAGGTCCCAACACAAAATCTGGTGTTTTTTGTTTTCAATTTTTCTTTCATCCTTCATATGTTCAGGGCGGCAATAAGTTATGTTAATAAACTTTAAGAATTAAAGAGAAAATAAAACACTCTGTTTTAGCATTGACAGCAAACATTTGTTCTTAAAAAAACAAAAACAACAATAGACACGCCTGCCTCGTTGGAAAATAGTTCAAATGTACACATTATTTTCACTCAAATACCAATACTCGGATACAGTATATAAATTATACAATAAAATTTGTATTCACACACAACACACACAACCTTTGGTCTGCTTCAGTGTCTTAACGAAGTCAATTATTCTGCTTTTGAGAAAAGATCGAAACATGGAGCCCTTTAAATTGTTGAGAAAGCATATATAGGAGGGTTTGTATGATACAAGGGGTCTTAAAGAAGAGGTATGGTTCTGAAAAGAAACTTAGTGAACCATACCTCTTCTTGAAGAGACCTTATATTATACATGATGTTATCGCAAACCCTCCTATATTGTTTCACCCACCATGCAAAGCCTTAAGTCTTATTTATAATTACATATTTAATCAGCTCCTTGGTTTTGACAAGCGAACATTTTCAAAAGTTCTGACAATGGCTTTGAAAGAAAGGCAACTAGAGAGACAGTTTGTTCCTGTGCCTACATTTTCTCATAGCTTAAGAGACTTTGATAGCTACATGTTGGGGTATAATTATTTGGGATGTGGAAGACTAAATATGTAACCCGGCACAGCATAATGAGGAATAATCCCACTTTTAAGATTTTGAGATTTTCTAATGATGAGAAAGAGTATACCATTAGCTTTCAAATGATATCAAAATATAATATCCTCTAATATTTAAAATTTCCGAAAAAAAAAAAAAAAGGACAATTTATTTGTAATCGAATTGTGAAGATACTTTAACTTCAGGCGTTGTTTACTCAAAAAGTGTTTTGATGGGATATTCCTAATGTCGTTGTGCCAGGTCACTTATATGCAAGTCGGACTTGCATATTGCTTTACATCACCCTCAGAACTGCCCTTTGAAATGTTGACGACCCCCAAGGTACAGGAGAGAATGTCAATCAAAGCCTTCACCGTGGGAGAAGACCCTCATCACGTCTTGCCGGAGTTCCTCCGCATTGCCAAGGCAGCCAAGTCCTGCTGCGTCACCTGCTGCGTCTCAATCAGGTCCGACTTGATCTTCGACCGGAGCGCGCTCCGTTCGTCCGACCGCGTCGACCCTCCACTGGCGGGCCTTTGATCGCTCAGCTGAGGTCGGTGGGTGGGATTCAAGTCGGGGCTGTTGGCACCCGAGTCCATGGCGTCCCTGGGCGTGGACTCCGGGGTGCAGTTGGGGACAGACGGGGGCCGGACCTCCTCCTCGGCAAAGGTGACAGTCCGGCCGCCCTTCTTGGCCGAGGGCAGCTTGCGCGGCCTCTCCGCGAGGTCCTGCTCCGTCCCGGTCAGCTCCAGGCCGTCCACCCGGTTGATGATGTAGCCCAGCTCCTCCGGCCCGTCCCGAGTCGATGACGGCGGACGGCGCTGGGACGAAGCGCTGGAGGCAGCGCTCGAGCTCACCCCGCTGCGTGCGCTGCGACCCGCGGCCCGTTCGGAGTGACTCGGATCGGGCTCATCGGTGATCGGTGCAGCGCCGCGATCGTCGTGGCTTTCGTCGGTCGGAAGCGCTCGGCCAAAGTTGGCGCTGTCTTCGTCCTCGGCGTCGTCCTCCTGTGCCAAGTCGGCCATCGCGGCAATGTCGGAGCTCAGGCTGCCCCGGAAGGAGGAGTAGGAGGCCAGCGGGTCCATCTCGGAGACGGAGTTCAGGTCGGAGAGGCTGCCGCCAAGCCCCAGCTCCTCGGGGGCGGTGGGGATGCTGATGGCCCGGGCCGAGCTGAAGGAGGTGCGGGACAGGGCGGCCGAGACCGCCCGGCGGGCCTCGGGGCTGCAGCCGCACTGGGCCGGCGAGGGCAGGTCGCCCAGGTCCTCGGGGAGCCCGCGGCCCGCCCGGTCGCCCTCCACGTTCATGCTGTCGCCGCTGTCAAAGCTGGCCACGGAGGAGGGGCTGTCGGTGACGTCCGTCCCGCTCTGACCGGCGCGGACCCGGGCGATGGCGCTCTCCATGGGCGAGGGGTCGCGCTCGGAGCCCGGCAGGATGGGCTGTGAGATCTTGATGTACTCGTGCTCGCCCTCCTGCAGGCCCGGGTTGATGCTGGACACGCCCGTCCGCGGGAGCTGGCCCGGCCGGGCCAGATTGGGGTGGGGGCTGTGCAGGTTCCTGGGCGTGGCCGGCTGGCTGAAGTTGTAGCGGGCGTGGCCCCGGCCCTGGGCCTTGCCGGACTGGGCCCGCTGCGACTGCTGCGAGCCCGTCCCCGGGCGGGGCCGGCCGCCGACGATACTAGGCGAGCTGGGCACGGGGCTGGCCAGGGGCATGGAGCGGGGCCTGGGGGTAGGGGAGGCGCCCTGGCCGCCGGCACCCCTTGCCGCTAGCCCCGCCTCGCTGCCGGCCGAGGAGTGGCGGGGGCTACAGCGGGGCATGGAGGGCTTCTCCGATGCCCCCGACCCCACCCGGGCTTCCCCCGCCGTCTCCCCGTAGGGCGAGAGCCGCTGATGAGCCGCCTTGGAAGACGCCACTACTCCCTCCTCGGGGTGGCGGAGGAGAGCCGGTGGTGCCCCTTCCTCCTCCTCCTCCTCCTTCTCCCCCTCGCCCCGGGGGCAGCCCTGGGGCTCCAGGCTCCTCTGCAGGATGGCCTCGTAGTCCAGCGGGCCCGGCGAGGTCTGTCCCCCGCCGCCGCCGGCGTCGTCCTCCCCTGGGACCTGGTCCACGGTCAGCACCGTGATGCGGTTGCTCAGGCTGGCCGTGCCGTCCAGGTTACGCTTGGTCTTGGCGCGCTGGCCCAGCCGGTAGGTCTCCAGCTTGGGCCCTCTCTTGGGACGCACCCCATCCTTGACCAGCCGCTCAAAGACCACCGGGTGCCTCTCCGACAGATCCTTGGATGGAAACGAATGATGAAAGAAGGAAGACATTTAACAATGTCAGCTGGGTTGGTCTCTTAGACAACATATGAACGACAAAAAAAAAGGTTGGAAATCAGAAGCCACTACATGGTGAAGTCTGCCCACTCATCACAGCGGAACGTCGCTATAATGATCCCCGATATACCAAATATTCGGCTATAACGAATATGCCCTTTGGCTCCCGATTTTTGTGTACAAAATATGTTGCCACAACTTCTATAACAAACGACCACTATACCAAATGATTTTCATGGATCCCAGGATGTTTGTTATAGAGACGTTTCACTGTACACCATCTTAGACTTGCTATTGTTCAAGAGCATACAGGGACAGACAAGAAAGGAAGGCTCCTAAATAAAAGATCATTGATATCAAGAGACAGTGGTCGTCTGATTCACTACTAGATTTGATGCTCCAGTTAACCTACTGTTCCTACTTATTGATCCCCTCTTTAATAAAGCTCTGTACTTCGTAAGTGCCATTCGTAAGTTGTCATGATTCATCCGTTAGACTAACACAGCTACATGTATATATTGACACATCTTCAACAACATGACTGTCATTCACAACTGCAACTTGCAGAGAAGAAACCAACGTTCAAAAACATGTCTTTCTTCCTCCATGCTTCCGTCAGAAAGTCCAGTTCTATTCTATTTCTACCTCAGTCAGGATCTCCAATTATTAATTGCGTGAAAAGAATAACGGACAATTGAAACGAAAAAATCTGTGTGAACTGGTGGTCAGGTCGATAGTCAACCTGCTGAGAACGCCTGGTCAGATACCATTCACATTTCAGAAACCGCGATCGCTGGTCTTGCTGTGAGGTTGACAATAGACCGAGAGAGAGCTCGGGGCGAATGGCTCTTATATGCGGGCGAGATTATGTAATCTCTAGTATGCTAATGCATCCAGCCATGTCGTTCGAAAACGAATAGAAATTCCACAATCCAGCACCCGGAGTCGGCATAAATGTTTGATTCTCACCGGCTTGGCAGAAGGCGGGGGCTTCTCCAGGACTTCTAGGACCCGGACGTCTGGCTGGCTGAGCTGATCGTCCCAGCAGAGGGGCACGGCGGGGGAGGAGGAGGCCACCTTTTTCTTGGGCTTGCTGGCCTGGCCGCTCAGACGGAAGAGGTCCGAGTCGTTGGTCGCAAACGATTCGCTGGAAACAGCCGAATCCACCCTGTATCATTCAAAGTATTCAGGCAACATCTCTATTTAGTTGAAAGGAGAACACAACATTGGTCGAGGTCAAAGAATAGCATCCATACGTTGTCTGATCCAACATATGCATGAAATAGCACATCTGTGAAAATTTCAGCTCAATCCGCCAAACAAGTCTCAAGAAAATAATGAAAACCGATTTATTCGTTCACGAAAATGCAGCATTCATTCTAGGGGTGAGACGAAAATGATTTCTTTACTCTTTTCTCCAAAAATACAGCACTTTAGGCAGAAATATTTCAGTGCAAGGTTTCTACCATAACCGTCTTCAAACTATATGGGTTTCATGTAAATCTGTAAACATTTCTGTTTTTCGAAATACAGCCAATACCGTAATAAAAAAAAAATGGAAAAATTGGCAACGAAAAAAGCTGCATCCACTTTGTGTGATCCCCGAGCAGCCGTAGCCAGGATTACAACAATTAGCTGTTTGCATCTGAATTAAAGCGGGGGTGTGATTCTTGGAGATATACGGCAGTTAATGGTTGAATTGCTTCTGACTGGCAGCCCCAACCCCGGTAAAGGCTAGGTGACTATTTGGGAAGGCCACCATCTAAGGGCTGGATAGCTCAGATGGTAAGAGCACTGGTGTGCCAAAGACTAGTTGACTATTTGGGAAGCCCACCATCTAAGGGCTGGATAGCTGAGATGGAAGAACCTGCTGGGCCTCTGTAGGGCGAGGAGACCTTCCTTTAAGGGCTACACTATGGGAGACAGATCGGGCCCTATCAATAAAGCTTTCAACTTGACAATGACCATGACCAATTAAATTCCTCTTAACCCCATGCGTAATTGTGTCACATATGATTCGCTGATACAAAAAGTGTACTCTTATTCATTTACTTGGCGGGTTTATTGTTCTCTGATTGTTTAGCGAGCTTTAGAAATGGCACTGTATGTGCTGGCCATTGGCACTAAAATAATTCTAGCGTCATGACGGGGCTATAAGGTCCTGCCTTCCTGCCAAGCTCACCGCTCAATCTCCTTCCTCCACTTGCGTACTCTCAGGCTCTCTGACTGGACGCTGCCATTGACCCCTATGCGGATCTTGTTGCCGATGCGCAGCTGGGTGGCCACATTGGCTCCCACCTTGCCCTCGATGTTGTAGAACTCCGAGTTGGTCTTGCCTTTGTACAAACAACGCAACAACACAGTCATTTGTGAAAACAACGACAGTCATTTGTGAAAACAAAGATACAGTCATTTGTGAAAACAACGATACAGTCATTTGTGAAAACAATGATACAGTCATTTGTGAAAACAATGATACAGTCGAAATGAAGGGGCTGTTCATCGCGGTGGTGTAGATAAGTGGAAAGGGTGATCAAAGTCACGTGATGTGTCGTTGCTGGTGGCGACGTTTCGGTTGCTAACTGCTAACCTTCATCAGGCAACTGAAGAATGCGCGCTGCGGCGTCTGTTTACGTCCGCTTCGCCGGTTCCTGTGTGCCGGTTTGCGGACGTCGTAGTAGTACACAGGAACCGGCGAAGCAGACATAAACAGACGCCGCAGCGCGCATTCTTCAGTTGCCTGATGAAGGTTAGCAGTTAGCAACCGAAACGTCGCCACCAGCAACGACACATCGCGTGACTTTGATCACCCTTTCCACTTAACGATACAGTCATTTGCAAGTGAAACTGATGGCACTGTGGGTCACTATACTATGATACCACTGGATATTCACCGTTTTTTGGGTGAAGTGGGAACGGCCCTAGTATCTAACAATGGTCAAAATCCAAGTCAGAAGCAAATGGCATCGTACACAGGTATGATTGTTTATCCTGCCTATTATGTTCCATGTAATTTATAGCAGAGTTGCACAGTCAATCAGCTCTAGAGCACTCTCGAAGGTCCAGCTAGGATCAAAATGTCAGGCCCTGTCCTGAAACTTCAAGGAGTTATATATGCCTACAGAGATCGAGGGTTGTAATGGGGAGGAAGATAATGAGCACCGTGCGGGCGAGACGACTTGCACGGGACGAGGCGGATTTCAGGCAGCGCGAGACGTGCAGGCCACATTGCAAGGGACCCGCTTTAGTTCTAGGGATATACCGCTGTGATGACGCGGATGATGAAGACGATGAGGATGGTGGAGATGAGGAAGATGGGGATGGTGAGGATGAAGCAGATGAAGAGGATGATGTGGATGATGGCGGTGATGAGGATGGTGGAGATGAGGAAGATGGGGATGGTGAGGATGAAGCAGATGAAGAGGATGATGTGGATGATGGGGGTGATGGGGATGATGGGGATGATGGGGATGATGGGGATGATGGGGATGATGGGGATGATGATGATGGTGGAGATGAGGAAGGTGAGGATGAAGAGGATGAAGAAGAAGAGGATGATGGGGATGAAGAGGATGATGGGGATGATGGGGATGATGAGGATGATGAGGATGATGGGGATGATGGGGGTGATGAGGAAGGTGGGGATGAAGAGGATGATAGGGGTGGTTGGGGTGAAGAAGATGAAGAGGATGATGGGGATGAAGAGGATGATTAAGAGGATGAAGAGGATGAGGAGGATGAGGAGGATAAGGATGTTGAAGAGGATGAAGAGGATGAAGAGGATGAGGATGATGAGGATGATGAGGATGATGATGATGATGAGGATGATGAGGATGATGAGGATGAAGAGAATGAGAATGATGAGGAGTAGGATAAGGATGATGAGGAGGATGAGCATGAAAAAGAGGATGGCGAGGATGACAGGGATGACAGGGATGAGGATGATGATGATGATAGGGATGATGAGGATGACGGGGATGATGATGATGATGATGATGATAAGGATGATTAGAATGATGAGGCTGATGATTTGGTGTGACATGACCACCACACCAAATCATGACGACCGAGGAGCTCACCTGTAAAAGCCTCCACGACCCCACCCTGATTCTCCTCCCCCTCCCGATCCCCGCCCGTCATCCCGCCGGGCGTGGCGCCCTCATCGTCGTCGGCCCCGCCCGCGGCAAAGCTCAGCCACTGGCCGGCAAAGGCGTTGCAGCTTCGGGGGCTCTGGCCGCGCTCCCTGCGCTGCTCCTGGGAGGCCCTGCGATCCTCCGCCTCCCACTGCTGCCGAATCTCCTCCGTGATGCGCTTGAACTGAATCGTGTTGCCTCCGCCGCTGCTTCTGTTGCCGCTGCGCTTCATACGCACCCACATGAAGCCGGAGGCCTGCGGTGGCTTGCGGGAAGGCTTCCTAACGGCACCTTAGGGACCACAGACAATTAGATATCGTATGATTAATGTGTCAAGGGGAATGTAATTTGATAAGTACATTAATCCAGAGGTCTTGGGTTCCAGTACGGTCCATTCAATGTTTTTCTTTGCCAATTTTGCCAGTTTGCTCAAAAAGTCAGTTTTTCCTTTGTTTGTTTGACTTGAATTGAAAAAGTAATGCACATGCTGCTGTAGCCAGGTTTACAAACAATTTGTTGTTTGCATCTGAATGAAAGCGGGGGTGTGATCCCTGGAGATATACGGCAGTTAATGCTTGAATTACTTCTGACTGGCGCCCCCACCCCGGCGAAGACTAGTTGACTATTACTAGTATTAGGGAAGGCCACCATCTAAGGACTGGATAGCTCAGATGGAAGAGTGCTGGTATGTTAATCCAGAGGTCTTGGGTTCAAGCCCTGGTCCAGTCAACGTTTTCTTTGCCAAGTTTTCAATTATAAAAATTTCAAAAATTGGCAAAGGAAACTTCCTTGGTTTGTTTGATTTTTTCAATTAATTTGGTAAGTATTAGCCCTACTCAAGGTATAATTAGCCACTAATACATGAAGCAAATTCTTAAAAATGCTCACTAATGCTTCGATCCTAGCAGGACCTTTCTCAAAGGTTTTCTCTTTGCCTTTGAAGTTAATACAAAACCTGTTGCAAACTGCTCACAGACTAAAATGACCTGCAATACATAAATCTCAAAAGTTAGAGGGCCTGAGGTTCTGATCCTAGTGGGACCTTCCTCCAAAGACTTGGAGAAACTAATACAGATATCCCATGTGCAGCCCACACTCACCAGTGCTGAACGGACGAACGTTCAGGGGGTTCATCTGCAATTGACCAGTTCCGTCCGGGATGGAGATGGATGCTGACGTGTGAGGGCGCTGTTCAATATCCACTGCAGCCCAAACAAACAATGGTTGGACATTTTGTAGACATAAACAACACAAAAAGCAGCAGTTTTAGCATGCAGCCGGTGGTTTCAATCGAAAAACCATACCTTCTGTGTATTTCACAATGGGTTGCCCATCGTGTAAACTGTAAGTGGAGCCACAATGGATGGTAAGGGACCCTGTGTCTCCACTACCAAAACCTGTGTTGAGGTTACCGGGTACATGGCTCACAGATTGGATAGGGAACGAGTCTTAATCACTGTGTAATAAGCTCATGTAGAAACGTACAGTAATATGTGGAGGCTGGAGTCTGCGGTCAGGGATTGACAGCACCGTACACACACACACACACACACACAAGTCCCTTACGCTCCATTGACGATGCACAACGACGTCCAAATTGTGCCAGGTTTTACTCTCTTGTCCCCATAGTATACCCTTATCGATTTATTTCACAGAAATATATTGTTCCGATTGTTTTAGCGAGATTTGAAAATGATGCATTGTGCAAAAACCCCCATATGGCGGTCATCGGCGCAGAGATACATGTACCACCCGGTGCGAAGTGGTTAAGCAACTCCATGAAATTGGGCCCATTTGTGACCTGGCAAAACACTTTTCGAGTAAACAACGCCTAAAGTCAAAGTATCTTCTCAATTTGATAAAAAAAAATTGGGGGGGGGGGGTATTTTCGGAAAGTTAATGTATTGGAAAACATTTTATATCATTTGAAAGCTAATGGTACACTCTTTCACATCATTAGAAAATCTCAAAATCTCAAAAGTGGGGGTTATTCCTCATTATGATGTGCCGGGTCACATTTCTACATGGCGCTATTGGCAAACTGTATTTGTGACTTTAATACTAAACGAATAAACAACACCAGACTTACAGGGTGTGGGCGCTCTTTCCTCCATAGAGGTGGACGGACGACTCCATCCTGTCAGAGTCTCCTTCCTAGAAAAACCAAACCAAGTCATCAGACACACAGTAATGATGATAGGTTTGCCCTCCTTCCTCCTCCCTCCATGCCTCTGTGCACTAACAGGCTCGGGGTGGGATTCGAACCTGCGACTGCTGCTTTCTAGTGCAGACGCCTTAACCGCGTGACCCCTGATGAGCAGGGGTCAATGTCATAGAGCCGCTAAGAGGGATAACACAGCATTGGTCAAAGATTGGCATCCATACACGTTGTCTGATCCAACGCAATGCATGAAATAGCACACCTGTGAAAATTTCAGCTCAATCCAACAACCTGAGTCTCGCGAAAATGCAAACCTTCAAACCATGCAAACCTTTGAGTCTTATCTAGAACATCTGAAGTTTAACAGGTGCAATTTCAGACCTGTTAAAATTTAGTGGGCCTGACGTTTCGATCCTAGCAGGACCTTTCTCAAAGGCAGAGTGACAAGGACAACACAGATACCTTGTCACTCTGCCTTTGAGAAAGGTCCTGCTAGGATCGAAACGTCAGGCCCACTAAATTTTAAGATTTGCATTTTGGTAATTTCAGTCAGTAAGCAGTTTGCAACATTTTTGTATATCACTTTTAGAAAGTGGTTAGGGAAAATATTTGATACTGATGGGGAGTTTGTTCACCCAGCATTTCCACCAAGACACAAATTTCACCACTTTTTCGGGCACACACATTTTTAAAAAGCCGTACACATCCTCACTGGACGTGGGTAACATTCCAATGGGTAAATCTTCCCGGCGTCCGCACTTGGACTATCGACTCGGGTAAACTAACCGAGACGATAGGTAAAACTAACTGACTCATGTACATGTACATGTACTACTGTATGTACACAAACACATTGTTACCCCGTGCCCTCTTGAGTCTTGCATACAGTAACGTAACATGCAGTGCGCCGGATGTGGTTTTTTACCGCGTCGTTTACCGAGACGTCGTGTCCGGATTGGACTTATCGACTCGGTTAAACTGACCTGGTCAATTTAACCGGGCAGAAGTTGGTCGGTTAAACTACCCACTGGAGTCGGGTAAGTTACCTGGGAGGAAAACTTCCTGAGCTGTCTGCACTGGACTTAAAATTGTCAACTTACCCATTTGCTTGGTTAATTTACCCAATTTAAGTCCAGTGCGTACAGGGCTTTAGTCTCTTTGTGAAAAAAATAGAAATAAATCTTGTAAAAAAAAAGACACAAAAAAAGGTGACAATGTCGGACTCTAGATTGACTCTCACCACTGGGTTTTCTCGTAGGTGTGTCGGATCTGCCGATGCTGGTCCGAGATGATGCGGTTGGCCGTGGTCGTGTTGATGGCCCGGGACTCGGGGAAGTCCAGCGAGACCAGTGAGTTGACCACGGTGGCCGTGGAAGGCCGGGGCCGGTGGTGGTGCTTCCGGCCAATGTCGCCAAGGTGACGTTGCTATAGTGACAACAACAACAACAACAACAACAAGAAAGAGACAAAGGAGAAACATACAACATTATCAGGCAAGTCAGCAATTACCTCAGAAAATCATAGTTCCACTTTTTTTCAACAATTTAAAGGGTCTGATGTTTTGATCCTGGCAGGACCGTCCTCAAAGGATTTGAGAACGGTCCCACTAGGATTGAAACAACAAGTCCTCTGATCTCTGACCTCTAAACTGTTCAGATACGCAGTTTGGTCATGTGAGCCAGTAAGCAATACATGTATAAAGTGGTTACGTAAATTGAAATATGTGTATAAAGTGTGATACATTTGCACATTCAATTGTAATAATTACAGGCTTGATTTTTATCATACCGGTATTTACAAAGTTTACCAAGTTTTTCTCATGAATACAAAGTTGTTGATTTTGTGCTTTGGAGCATATACATATATGTTACTACTGTACTGTACATGTACATGTACATTATAATTATGATATTGACTACCACAACTATGGTTACGCAGTAAACGATAGTAAAATTATACACTGTACAATGTACACTACAGGTACATGCATGTGTTTACAGATACATATGTACAATGTACATGCACCAAACCCATTTACCAGTACATACTGTAGTACATGTACATACACCTGGATACTACTGTTTGGAAAGCATAACCCTACTTTCTTTCATTGGATCTATTCAGGGATAAGGAGTGACACAGTTAAACCATAGAGTTCCTTGCTCTATAGATGGTTAAACAGGGCTTGGTGGACCACTCTGATCCAAGCACACAGACACTCCCCTCCCTCTGAAAAGCCCACAGCGCAAGGGATGAATAGAGCCACCAGACACCTCCCCCAAAGAACCTGGGGGGGAGGCCATTGATGCAGTCACAAAAGAAACTTCCCTCTGAATTCGGAAAGGCCCAATCCCTCCTGAGCCTAAGAGGTTGTTTGCGAGGACTAGGGAGATTTGACACAATACTGTCAACAAGTGGGGATATAGGGGTAGACAATTTCCCCGCAGAAAGGCTTCGGGATACTGTTAACCGATAACCATGTAGAAGGGGATTTTCGGTTGTTGTTTTTTATTTGGGTTGGTGCATGGGACCTCTTGTTTCCCCGGATCCAAGATCTAGCTACAGATTCTAACCATGACACAAAGCACCATGCACATCAAAACCACAATGAAAAGCCAAATCTCACAAACTTATAAGAACAACCCGATATTGTTTTCCATCTAATCCTGGCACAAGCTCTCTCAAAGGCAGATAAAGGTCCTGCTAGGATCAACATGTCAGCAGCCGATTTAACAAAACTTCAAATAAATGAGACTTCTCCTGATGACGGCTAGAGCATACTGGTCGAAACGTCGAGTTACCCTCAGGTTCTTTTCAGAACCATACCTCTTCCTTTAAGAGACCTGATACATGGTGTTCACCGCAAACCTTCCTATATTAAAACTTCAAATGTTGCATACGCAACATTTTTGTTGTGTAACTTAATACGCAACATTTTGCTGCCTCTTCTGCCTTTGAGAAAGGTCCTGCTAGGATCGAAACGTCAGGCCCACTAAATTTTAAGAAATTCCAAATATTGCTAAAAAAGAGTCACTGGGGCGCAAGACTTAAACGCAAGATTTGTACATTTTCTTGAAATTTTCTTGAAATCAGCTGCAGGCACTCTAAATTTCTCGAGAAAAAAAGTCTTAATGATGTTTCAAACTGCTTAATGCAATACACGACCCCCCCAAAAAAAAAAAAAGAGAACTCAAAAAATAGAGAGCCCAATTTTTGATCCAAGCAGGACTGGGAACAAAGTACAATTTTGAACTAATGTTTGGCATTACACCAACTTAGGCAGAGCAAGCACTTCAAACATGGTGCTGGGAGTCAAACTCCATGCATCACAGTGTGACAGAGCTGTGTTTACCGTGACCCCATGACCCCTGGAGTTCAATGTAAAAAGCCAAGTATCTGGGTGAGTCTGGGAACGTTACCATGGCACCCAGTGTACACAATGAGGAGCGAGTCGAGGATTGCCAAGTCGTGTGCTGAACAATACGTGTGCAAATATACAGGTACAGATAATCATGTACCCGCAAAGTAGATTGGGAGATACATGTATGTACCCCTTCAGCAAGCACACGCTACGTACATTTGGTATTTGGTAATGATTTGATGCTACATCTAATAATTTATTTTTTATTGGCATTAGTGTCTGAGCTAACTGCACCCATTCATGCCAATCCATCTGTCCATATCATATCATATGCATGCTACACACATGTACATGTACATGTATGTAACGCCAGTGTTTGTCCCCACTGGTATGAATATCTGAGGTACATGATACATGTTCAATAATTTGTGCATATGTTTATGGCCACAAAAAGGAGTATAAATACTGGGCAAGGATGTAAAGAGTACAGATACTAACTGCAAGGATAGCTAGCAGGGGAAGGTAAATGTACATGTACACTCAATCTGTGCATATATTATATCCATAATGTACATGTACAAATGAGTACAAATGAGTGTGCATGTACCGGTACAATGGAATACAATGTACAAGGACAAGCTACAGTGCTGAAAACGTTTATCATTAAACATTGACTTTTAAAACAACAAGCTGGCCTGATATTCAGTGACAGAAATTCAATTTACAGGCATTATCGCAACCCACCCATGACCATATAAGAGCACTGACTCCATTAATTTTATCATCGGTCAATTGCATCTGCACAGTGGTTTTTATGGTGCCCAGAGACATAGGAACACAATAGGAGTTGACGTTTGTACATGTATGTATGTCAACAAGTTAATTGACAGGCAAAGTCACCCATCAAAGTTAAACAAACTTGATGATTAGCACAACCTTAACCCATGGCTTTTTGTATCATTGTTGATATTAAAATGCAGTACACTTCCAAAGATTTTGGCATTAACCACTTCGCGAGATCATTTCTCACTCTCCCGATGAGTTCAATTAAAACAAGTCTTCCTTGTGTAAGCAGGATTACGGACCGAATTGTTGAGTGAGGTTAGTTGCTTTGGACAATGCATTCCACCCTCCTTTTCTTTGTATGAAACAGAAGTAAAATCAGCAAGCTGACCTTATGAATCGTGACATTTTGCGCTTTTAAAAGCAGATTTTGGTGCTTTAAAACTACTTTGCTGAATCCGGAGCTCAGTTGGCTTGACTATGCGACGGGGCCCTCCGAATCCGGGCACCACTGTACTATTGTCCACATTCTAAACAAAGACTCTTTTCAGCTTAGATATGATATTTGTAATTTGTTTGTCTGATATTAGCTGCAGTGAACCAGTGGATTAGCCAATCAAGGTGTAGTGTTGCTTTGGTGGGCTACTGGTACTGTAATAGCTGGTATACGTAAGTCAAAAAAACTGTTGCAAACTGCTCACTGACTAAAATATTGCCTTTGAGAAAGGTCCTGCTTGGATCGAAACGTTGGGACCTCTATCTTTTGAGATTATTGTATAGCTCATACACTTCAATTAGTCAAATGACTGCCTCTCCTGAGAATGAGGTGTTTGGTTTTTTTTGTTCTAGATTTGCTATTTACAACTTAAAGGTCTCCTGAAAGGTCAAGGCATCCACTGAATAGATCAGGATGTAACATGCCAAGCCCCTTGAAGCACAACTCATTGAGCGAACAAAGTTGAACATAGATCTGTACAACATCTGCGAACTACGTGTACCTTTGTGTGTTTCTTGACGTACTCTCTATCCTTCAGATCGACGTAGTCGTAGGCATAGAGGCACTTTTCCGTGGCCATGTTGATGCTTTTGCAACGCACGCACAACAGTAAGATCAGTTCTCCTCATAAACTCCTGTGATTCTCAGCCTCGACACAAAAACAGGCACTCCTCTGTAAAGGGTAAGAACATTTAGAAGCCAAATTGCAACCCTCATTAGCCTGAAAAATCAAGATTGAAATCTGAAAATAATACAAAACCTGTTGCAATGCAAACTGCTCACTGACTAAAATGGGCCTTACATTTCGATCCTAGCAGGACCTTTCTCAAAGGTTTTCTCTTTGCCTTTGAGGTTAATACAAAAACTGTTGCAAACTGCTCACTGACTAAAATGACCTGCAAATGCAATACATAAATCTCAAAAGTTAGAGGGGCTGACATTTCGATCCTAGCAGGACCTCTGTGTCCTCATCACTTTGCCCTTGAGAAAGGTCCTGCTAGTGCTAGGATCAAAATGTCAGGCCCTCTAACTTTTGAGATACATGTATTTGCCTATGAGAAAGGTCCTGCTACATTGTAGGATTGAAATGTCAGGCCCTCTAACTTTTAAAATCTTTGCCTTTGAGAAAGGTCCTGCTAGGATCGAAATGTCAGGCCCTGTAACTTTTAAGATCTTTGCCTTTGAGAAAGGTCCTGCTAGGATCGAAATGTCAGGCCCTCTAACTTTTGAGATCTTTGCCTTTGAGAACGGTCCTGCTAGGATCGAAACGTCAGGCCATCTAACTTTTGAGATTGATGTATTGCAAGTCATTTTAATTGTTATTTTTAGTCAGTGAGCAGTTGGCAACAGTGTTTGCATTTAACTTCAGTTTAAATTTAATTTAGTGTCTGTACTGGCCAAATATCCAAGGTGGCAAGGGTCCTTATCCCTGCCAGATCAGATGAGATTTGATGCAGCGTCATCTTACTTTGTTAAATCACTTTCTCTGTTTGTGTTTCAGTCCAAACAAACGAGTAAGCAAACAAGTATGGTTGAAGTACATGTACATGTACTGTATAGGCACTACAAACAAGTGCGTGGTCTACCAGTACCACTACCCCTACCACTTTACCAGTACCAGTACTCAGTAGTATTAGTCAGTACCACCAGTGCATTCTATTTCTAGTACTTTATACTACACTGTACTGTAGTAGAACAACTTCGAATTCGTACTCGTAGTCGTAGGTCTTGAGGAAACAACCTCGATCGTCAAAATGTGATCGTCAAAAATAATACGGAAACACAATTATTTAGAATGTACTTACATCCGTGACCCCAATATTCAACGAGTATGCCACGATTATCTCCAGCGTAGGCCATCATTTCGCGAATCGATTGACATTTTTCTCTCAAGCGCTCGATGCACCACCATGTGTTGTCAAGAACGACGTATAAACATCGAGAAAATTCAACTATTTACGAAGGGGAGAGCGCTTTTCAAAAAAATCCCTCGCAGTCCTGAAAGCCCACCTAATCTGTATAATTTTCGTTAGTGATTGTATCCTTCTTCAAATATATAGAAGTGACTGTGGCTTAATATGGGGAATATTGACTTTATAATCACCACTATACTTATCGAATCGTTGATAATCTGTAAGGTTTTCTAAACCATCCCCATCGAATAATAGAACAACCCAATTAAAAAGCCTCCAGGTAACTCACTTTTTAATCCAATCATTGAGGGCGCCCTTTCAGCTATCCGTGAAAGTGAAGCTTCCAGAGGGCTATTGTCTTCGCAATAATAATTATTGTGTATTTCCAATAGGGGGAGACCTAGACCATGGAGGAATAAGAAGGGTGCATAGACTTACTAGCTCTAGCTATAGACGCCCGTTGCGGATACTGCCTGACTGTCGGGTGAATTGTCCAGATAATAAAAATTAATAAAAGGTCTTGATGTATGAAAATGGTGCAGATGACATAGGACAAAACTAACTTGTCCGTGCCCGATGCCTTAATCTGAAGTTACAAAATAATTATGTTGCAAACTACTCACTGAAATGACCTGCAATGCACCAATCTCAAAAGTTAGAGGGCCTGACGTTTCGATCGTAGCAGAACAATTTCTCAAAGGCAAAGTGACAAGGACGTACACAGTACAGACAGCCACGCAGGGGAAGGAAAGACCCGACACACACTGGCAGAGGAAGGACAAAAGGGAGTGAGTGGGGATGCAGATGCAAGTACCACTGAAACTTAGGAAGATCTTGAAGAACTTGAAGATCAAAAGGGGACTAAACTAGCAAAGGGTTGGGAGGATCAAGGGGACATGAAGGAGCTATAGGTGGGAGATCATAGGGGAGAGACACAGAGAAGATGAAAGGGAAGAGGGGTTAATATGTTACTTCATTAAGTAATTAATAACATATGTATCTGTTTTGTCCTTGTCACATATCTGCCTTTGAGAAAGGTCCTGCTAGGATCGAAACGTCATATGCAGGCCCACTAAATTTTAAGATTTGCATTTTAGTAATTTTAGTCAGAAGCAGTTGGGAACATTTGTGTATATCACTTTAAGTAATTAACCGTTTATTTGTGTTTTATTATTTTGTAATTTATTGTACCCTGCAACACTGCGAGTGAGCAAAATAATTTCGTGTGGATTTTGTTTTTTTACAATACGCGCCGCCGACTACTTAATCATTCATGTTACAGTATATCGAAGTCTTGAAGTAAAAAATCACGATTGAACCGTGACTAAGATGTAGATCGACCGACATTCCAATCTGAGCAGTCTTTCTCGGTCAGAGACAAATCTATCAAAATAAATTTGTACAAATAAATAATTGGGCAAACCTTTTGACTGACTTGATCGATCAAATCAACAAGATTCAAATCTCAGAAATCGCTGACGGTACGGTTCGATGAGTTTCTTTCCTAGCAGGAACTCCGAAATGAATGTACCTTAAATTTGTCCCCTGAGAGAATTAATTAGTCTTAAAATTTAGTGGGCCTGACGTTTCGATCCTAGCGCTAGCACTTTGTAGCAAAACCTTTCTCAAAGCCAGAGAGAAAGGTCCTATGCTAGGATCGAAACGTCAGGCCCACTAAATTTTAAGATTTACATTTTGGTAATTTTAGTCAGTATAAGCAGTTTGCAACATTTTTGTATAATTATCACCTTGAGAATTAAGTCCTGCTAAAATTATAGGATACGTTGTATCCATGCCCTCAAAAGAATGGTCCCAATAGAAACCAAAATAGCAAGAAAATTGAGTATGACCTATGGTTTCTTTACTTGCCATTGTATTAACTAACCGGAGTTTCTAATCTTTGACAAAAAAGTGCTCTGCGGGGATAAACAAAATTACTGTGAATGTTCTTCATAGGCCACCGTCAAAAAAATAGACTCCACCTTTTTTCATTGATTTTCCCGCTACACTTTCTGCGCCTTTTGTCGTCACCGCCCCACAACAAAAGAGATTGGACGACAGCCAGCCGGGTCTAAAAATAGCCAGTGATCTCATCCGAATGCCTTTTGTATTCATGCACGCGGCGGTACGGTCCAAGCAGTCGCATTCCTAACTGTTTCAAAACACGAGTCAGTTTTCAGAGTGGAAGCTGGTGGTGAAAACTTCGCTGAGAACCACCTAGCGAAATAACTCGGCCCGAAATCCTCTCACTGGCGGATATCTTTACTGTAATTTGTGCGTGGGTGTCTGAATGGGATTTATCCCTGCGGTCAGAGCACCCTGGATGTTTATATGATCACTTGAGATGGGATAAAACTGACGGTGAAGTTGGTCTACCAGTACCATTTTATTTGAATAGTCTCAAACGACCGCGTTGTCGTTGCCTTGGTGCGGTGACGCTCTGTGGATTTACTTATTTTTTCCTTGACACTCGATCCAGCCCCGGGAAGAGATTTGGTGATTTTTTATCAGCGAGCTCTGTCTCAAATGGAAGCAAGGAAGGACAAGTCTCACCACAAAGGAGGGATTTCCAGTCGCGATCCGTCGCCCGAGCTGGGCAAAGCTCGCACTCGCAGCCGGAGTCGACGGGCAAGGTCGCCGTCGGCAGCTGCGGAAGACGGGGGCAAGGCGGCGTCCGAGGCGGGACAGCGGCGGGCCTCGTCGCCCGCTGGGCCGGGAAGGCCTGCGGGCTCCGTGGCCGTGGCGGGGAGTTCGACTGGATGCCCCTCTTCGAATGGGTAATGCAACCTTCTTATTTTTTTATTTCACCCCCTTCGATCCTCCATGATTGTAAGTTAGGCCCAGTGGCGTGAGTGAATTAATTAGACCTTGGCCCTAGTTTAGTAATTAATAGGGGCCTAATGAGTAATTTGCGAGGAAACAGAGGAAAGACCCCTGCGAGGATATAGGCCATGTACACTCAATACAGTGCTTACTTTTAGTGAATAGTGATTAGTGGTAAGTACCTCCTTGATTTTGGCTCGTTTAAATTAATACAGGATTACGGGTCTCTTACTCGTAGTACTTAGTAATGTCGACATATAGTAAATAGTACACTTTACTTTAGTATTACTAAAATTTTAGTAGTCCAAGTAACTTGGACCCTTTACAATCGCCTTTTTTCATCGCCCGACTCCCCGGTGGGCTAGTAAAAAAAAAACCTTAAGCGCGAGGCTTGACATGCATGTAGTTTGGCTTGCCATTGGGGTGGAGTTGCCTGTCAGATGAATTAGCCAGTACCCTGGTAGCTGTTTACTTAGTAACTGTCATTATATCTGACTCCAGGGATTACACGCTCTCTTTCTTAATTTAATCAGTGTCCATGGTGTGTTGCACTTTGGCTGTTTTTTTTTCTTCTGTTGGATGTGTAATTTCCTGTGTACTGATGAGCCTGAACAAGTGGTCAGTGGACATGTTTACGTTAAACAGGCCGCACTTACATTGTAGCAGGGGAAGCAAGTTCTTCCTGTGGCCTTCAAAGGCCAAAGAATTGCTTGGGTGGCACAATTCAAGTCAAGTCATTCTAGCGAAACACTTTAACACGTTGGGCGAACCCCGATATCCTATCTGCTGGAGGATTTTTCTCAAGACTGTTGGTCCACAAAGTTTCCTTGTTCATAGGAAGATAGGGAGATTGGTAAAATGGCATGTTCTGTTGTCAGAGGGGTTCACATTCAGGCAAGGTGAGTTGTCATCCATCTGAGCAGATAGTGCTCCTTTTAATAAATCCCTAACCTTCCCAAATCCTGCAGAATCCTATTTGCCTTCTGCAGGATTCTGCAGGATTCAGGGCACATGAGAGTTGACACATTGCAGGATTCTGCAGGATTCAGGGCACATGAGAGTTGACACATTGCAGGATTCTGCAGGATTCAGGGTACATGAGAGTTGACACATTGCAGGATTCTGCAGGATTCAGGGCACATGAGAGTTGACACATTGCAGGATTCCGCAGGATTCAGGGCACATGAGAGTTGACACATTGAAGGATTCTGCAGGATACAGGGCACATGAGAGTTGACACATTGCAGGATTCTGCAGGATTCAGGGCACACGAGAGTTGACACATTGCAGGATTGTGCAGGATACAGGCTACTACTATCAAAGTGCTGGAAAAGGATTTTGCAGGATTGAGGGCACATGAGAGTTAACACACTGTAGGAATGTGCAGGATTGAGGGCATAAGGCGATTTTGTCAGTAGGAAAATGCAGGATGCTGGTAACAATTCGGATGTTGTTGTGGCTTTTGTCAAGAGATTATCCGTTCGAAAAAGGGCCCATTGTTCTAAGCTGAAAAAGTCTTTGTTTAGAATGTGGACTAAAACTCCATAAACTCAGTGCAGGATTTGGCAGGATTCAGGCAATGGTCCACAGTAGCCAGTACTGCAGGATTTGGCAGGATTCAGATCACATGGAGCTTTGAACAAGGTAGGATAGCAGGATTTTGCAGGATTGAGGTTATATCCTACAACAAATTGGTAGGGGGTTAGGGGGAAATGCCTTCCATATTCTAACTATGAAGCCATACTGTACAGTATGGTCATGGAGTCATCTCATAAATGATTTTAAGTTTTTGTTTTTTGTATATGAAACTTGTTTTCTTGTACGGATAGCTGTTTGAAGCTAGCAGGCATGTAGGGGTGTATGCCATCAAACATGGAACCGTTGGAAGTCTGACTAATTTTGCTCTCTTGACGTCATTTGCAATGAGTTGCATAGTCGGTAACTAGTTTCTTCCTCAGCAAATCCCCTCTGTGCTATCAACAAACAGCCCCTTGGTTAGAACTACGGATTGCCTTACACAGTTATTCCAACCACTCTGCTCCAAAACACAGTGACTCATATACCAGCTAGTATACCTTTTATGGCCTTAGATTTTGAGTTGGGAGTCGGACATTTCCATGTTTGTTCGAATAGAAAGGACACTGCCTTGCAAGAGGGCAAGTGTCACTGGATGGATGACTATATAACTGTCTAGTTTTAGTCTGCCCACAGTGCCCAGTGCATTTCTAAGTTTTCTGGAAGCCGGAGAAAGAACAACCATGGTTGCCCGATCCAGAACGTGCAACAACAAAGTGAAGAGCATCATCAGGTGCTTACAGAAATGTTTGCGATTGTCCCTTGGCGATCGAGCAGGGGTTGTGTGCTGGCAGTAGTCTGTGGTGACTGGTGACCACAAGTCTGTTGGTGATTTGTTTTAATGAATGGCGACTGACCGTGATCTGTGACCGTTGGAAAATTTTTCTGCAGGCGATATGTGCCGTAGGTCTATTCTTATAAGGCTGTGGATCTGGTGGCTTTGTTTAGTTGGAGTGATTTTGGACAGCCCCATCTGATGGATTAATACATGTAGCCTCTAATTGGTCAATGGCCATATACATGTACATGTACATTGTACATCTTGTCAACTACACAAAGCAGCTTTTAACATGCAGTCTTCTCTTTTCTCCTCTACTCCAAGAATGATTGAGAAGGACAAGTGGAAGGTCAAGATGGAAGACCCGCCCGTGAAGCAGCGCATCCGGGAGCGTCTGAGAGCAATGCCTTCTGGGAAGAAAGAGGCTGAGGACAAGCAGCGAGGCCGGGGACCGATGGTGAGTACACTAACATTCGTCTACCTGTACTTTGGTTGATTTTATCGGCGGCAGGGTTTACCGGCAGAGTTTTGTGAGTCTCAGGTAGCTATCTATAATTTGAGGGAAATTAATTTCGTAAAAATATATCATGTACGTACCGGTACATGTAATAGTGTAGTTTGATGTGCCATATGTAGGTCACCGTCACAGACCACTGTAAGAAAATTGACCAGTGCACGTGGTGGAAACCTGATATATGCCATTGAAAATCAAGTTGAACTGTAGCTGTGTTTGATTAGCGGTTCTGAGTAGATCCGGGTCTCCATGGTGATCCCGCAGTCGATTTCACGAAACTCATCTTAACGTTCAATCAATCGCAAGAAGATGAGCAATGCACAGAAACCATTTGGTACATGATATGACAGCTTACATACCTTTGACTGGTTGTTAAGGTCTATCCTTACTAAGTTGAGTTACAGTAAGGTGCATTGTGAGGCATTGTAAAATCCACCACAGCTTGCATGCAGGGTTACCTAGGGGTAAAGTGATGATGACATCAGAGCCAGCAAGGGCTAACCGTGGCAGACCCGGGGAAGCTTAATCGAACACACCCCTTGCTTCAGTCCCGACTCTCAATTATCATTTTTAGTCTCCATTGTATTGTATACCTCACACCTCCTCCTTCCCAGGTTGTGAGACCGCCATCCCCTTCGTTGGTGTGCACTGGCTGCGCATCTGGGTCCAAGGCTGTGACATCGCAGCGGGCCCGTCCGGTTCGCACCCACCGTTCCCCCTCACCCAGACAGACCCCAGACTCAGTCTTTGCTCAGCAGGTGAGAAAACAAAACAAAACTCCAGTTTGCCATGAAGTGAAATCCCATAATTCCCCCCTTTTTCAGAAAGTTCTGTGCAATTAGAATGATGTGTACATGTATAATACAAACTGCACACCACACAAATCTTTCTTATTTTCCGTTTAACATTCTCATTTTTCATAGATTGGACTACACTGCTTTAACCATACACTGTATTCCACAAAGTTAAAAGTTTTCTGCAAAACTGTATCTTATATTGAACACATTAGAAATATAAAAATTTAGTGGGCCCGGCGTTTCGATCTTAGCAGGACCTCTGCCTTTGAGGAAGGTCCTGCTAGGATCGAAATGTCAGACCCACTAAATTTTGAGATTTGGTTTTTGGTAATTTTAGTCAGCAAGCTGTTTGCAACAGTTTTGTATATCACATTTTAATAGAAATATGCTGAAAATGTTTTAAACTGAGACAAAAAAATTGAGGCATAATTCTTCTTCTTTTGCCAATTTTTATTAAAAAAAAAAACAAAACCTAAATTTTCCTTTCCTTTAAGGAAATAACCTTGTTAAAACCACGCAAATGGGCTAAAATGCTATGCTGTTTCCATGTTTTATAATGAATACAGCATTTGGGTGCAAGACCAAAGTGCAGATCAGTATGAAATAAATTCAACTGTTATCAGTGCCCCCGAAATCTGGCCGACAAACAAAATGAAAAGATGTGGCCTTCCATATCTGTGCTTTGTTGCCGTTGTGAAGTGTTTGCTGATGGTGATTACACTCTGCTGCAGGTAATAAAGTCCTACGTCAACCAATAGTTGCCCGCGAAAAAAACAGAAATCCCCAGGATTGGACGGGTCTGTTTGGATGGATAAACAAGGTTATCAAAGTGGTTTACAAAATGGTCGCCGACCAACCGTTCAGAGTACACCACTTGCATCCCATTATTCCAAAGCAAACATTCTTGTGCGCTCAGTATGCAAGGTTTCTTTGGGCACAAATCTGAATTTATAACTGACCAGAATACTGCACAGGAGAGCCTGTAGGAGGCAAAAGGAAGAAATATTGGGGGAAAACAAAGACGGATGTACATTGTACACACATGTACTGGTACATGTATTTGTAAACACTGTAGAATACAATTTGTAGCATTTCTTAACTTGCAGAAATGAAAGGTGAAACTGTTTACTGACTTTCAAATGCAAAAGACCAAAAGGATACAAATATCAAGACCTGAATTGTTTTGGGTTTTTTTCAGATTTTTTTTTATTCCAGAAGGACCTCTCTCAAATGTCTCTCTCCCTTCTACTGCCAGGATTGAGACATCGGACCCTTTATAATTATTAAGATTTGAACAAGAATGCGGATACTGGTTTTTGGGGGTGGCAGGGGAGGACAGCCTGTGTTACTGTTCATCCAGTGTGATGACTCTGAAATTACGCAGACTGTCAGACAAAAAGGAAAACCACACCTCCCAGTTCACGTGCCTGGAACCTCCCAAACCCCAGTCACAACTAAGAAATGCCCCCAAGTCAAATTCCATTTCACTGTCTATGGCCGGCGAATGTCAACTATGCCTAAAGCAGTATTGACAATGTCTCACTTGTGCACACTTGAGTGAGTCATTGAAATTATATCGCCGTCGGATTCATTCAAAAGAACCAACCTACACAAGGGAATCATTGTGTTCACAGTAGTGTGCTCAGGTACCCATGTACACCCAAATCTTTCTGTGTATTTGTGAACAACTATCGTCGCATTTTATCACGCGCGGTTGGCTGCTTTCACAAATTTTTTGGCAAGTGGGCGTGTGATGTCACAATGGATTTGTCATTTTGGCGGGAAATTTTTTATCAGTTCTCCCCGGCCCATAAATACATACAGTATGTGTATGTTGTGTGGGGCAAGGTTGACATACATTTGTTGTGTCAGTGGGAGTTGCCCTGTATACATGCACAGTCCATCGATGATATGGGCAAAGGTGGGAATGGTAATGTAGGTCTTTACAACAAAAAGGCAGACGTTTTTAACCCTGTGCAAAGTCTAAACAGGGCAAAAGAGACACTTACATACAATCTGGTGTAGGTCTACAGATTTCCTGTGTCAATAAGCCAGATATTTTCTCAATATTCTTTAGTTAAAGCCCCTACACAACATTGGTTGAGGTCAAAGAATATAGCATCCATACGTTGAAAATTTCACCTCAATCCGAGTCTCGAGAAACTCATGAAAACCACTTCATTTGTTTCGTGAAAATGCAGCATTCAATGCCGTACTGTTCCGAAAAATAGTTTAGATCTCAGTGAGACGCAAACGATTTCTTTTACTCTTTTCTCCCAAAATACAAAATATTAGGCAGAAATATTTCAGTGCGAGGTTCATACTATAACCATCTTCAAACTGTATAAGTTTCATGTACATGTAAATCTGTTTTTCGATCTTACCAATGTTGTGTGGGGGCTTTAAATACGAATGAAAATGCTACTCCCTAGATTTCAAATTCAGGAAAGATAAGTGAAACCTCGTCAAAGAAATGTCAACTCTTAAAATCCCTCATCTCAGCACTATTTGCTGTAAAACCCAAGTAAAAAATGTATAAAGGCTAACACAATTACAGAAGATGTACGGAGAGTACAGCTTAGAGTACTGCTACGTTAAACTATGGGTCTTGGTTAAAATCCCAGTCCACAAAATTGTCCTTACTCTTTTTCATAGATTCAGAGTACGGTAAATAAAAATTACAAAAATGTTGCAAAATGACAAAATTGCAAATCTTAAAATAGTACGTGGACTGATGTTTTAATCCTGGCAGGACCTTTCTCAAAGGGACCCTTTTTTGAGAAAGGTCCTGCTAGGATTAAAACCCTCTCAATTTTTTCAAAATTGGCAGAAAAAAAACCCAGTCAGTTTTCCTTTCCTGTGTTAAATATCATAAAAAAATGAGCATGTACATGTACATTGTATGTACATTGATTTGGACAAGTCCATATTGCCCAGTACCGGTATATGGTTCTTATACAGTATGCAGTTTCCAAACCATTTACGTACATGTAGTTTCTGCCCTTCGTATTTTTAACTTGGTGCGTCACTTGGTGTCTCTTCCAGATACATGTACACATCACTGTAGACGCACATCCACCCCATTCATACATGTACATGTACACAGTTTGATTTGCATTTTCCAAGGGCAGAAAATTGTTCCCATGGTAATGCAAACAGCAAACAGGGTGGATAGAATGGATACACATGCTCAGTGCACTGATGCCCATTGTGCATTGTTACTAGGCAGACGCGATAGAGTACGTCACCATCCATACACTCTGTTGCCCCGGCAACAGCATCCTGTCCCGCGCTTTGTTGCATACCGTTTATTTTAACCACTGATGAGCATCTGTGGTTTTTTTTTATCTCTCACCTTCACCTGCTTAGCATAAAAGGCCTGGAATCTGCGCGAAGAGCGCGCATTTTTAATTGCCACGTATTGAAGTATTGAGATACACAATTCTCGCAGCCTTGTCCCTGACAATCTACAGAGGCTGTGAAGGACATGTCATTTTTTCTCCTAAATTGTGTAATTTTCAGGAGAATGAAAACCAAGATGGTTTTGTATTTTTAAGGACAAAGGAGAGGTACTGTACAAAGTCAGCACATTGCCGCAAATTGTCAGTCAAAATTTCTGGAATTTTACACAAAATAGGCCTAATACACAGTAATCCAATATACTACATGTATAGTATTTTGATTTGTTCTTTTGGTTTAAGTTTGTTTTTTGTTTTGTTTTTATTTTGCGGTTGTTTTTTGGTTTGGTTAATTTGCTAAGATTAAGTGAGTACCTGGGAATCTGACCGAATCACCATCTGAATCACCAAGGCCACCCATCCATGAATCATAATTGCGTAGATCTATACACTGCATGTTGCGTCTTGGCCGACCCTGAAGTTGTCATAATTCAATTTGCCAGTGACATGTATGACAGTTTGCGGCTATGGGCAGAGGTGTTGGGCAACACCCTGCCCCAAATGGCTGTCTGTGAAAGACGCCGAAAAAAAGAATGAAGTGTAAAGCAAGTAAACATATGTGACGCGGCACAGCATAATGAGGAATAACCCCCACTTTTGAGATTTTGAGATTTTCAAATGATGTGAAAGAGTATACAATTAGCTTTCGAATGATATCAAATTCATTTCCATTTGAACTTTGTTGTAAATAGTACAAGGGGACTTCGCTCGCTCATTTGGCACCAGACACAATATAGCAGCACCAGTCTAACTCCTCGAAAGCGGCCATTCAAAAAGGCAGGATCTTTATATTTTCATGAAAACTATATACAAACACTCCCCCGAAATCCTCGTTTTTTCAACATTTAGAGATTTCGGAAAAAATCTTTGGACATAATATCCTCCAATACATTAACTTTCTGAAGAAAAAAAATAATATTTTTTTTAATCGAATTGATGAGATGAGGCGTTGTTTACTCGAAAAGTGTTTTGGTGGGATATTCCTCATGTCGCTGTGCCGGGTCACATATAAATAAAGGTGAGGTATTTGGTTTTGAAATGGTTCAACTAATGGCCTATGTTAATCAACACACTATCCTTGACCATTTTCAGACTTGACCCTGTCGACTGATTTGAATCGTGTGAAATTAATTGACCTAGCAGACAGGAGCACAGGAACTGTAAGGAAATCTTTGCCAAACTCTTTGCAAATAAGAATGTTTGCTGAGATTGATAATGTTTTTTTTTTTTTCCCATTTTTTTTTTCCCATTTTTTTTTTTCATCACCCAGGTTGTCTGTCGTTCAGGCTCCCCTACCTCTCCCAGGATCCCCAGGCAGAGATCCCGCATTTCCCCTTCGGTGAGTTCTCAGAAACAAGTTCACTCCCTCGGAGATCTGCTCCGACTTACTGTCTCAGTATTAAGGATCTTAGACTTTCTCTCGTCAAAGATGAATTTGGAGGGAAATTCGGATTGCAATGCAGAATACAATTTGTCGTCACTTTTACAGAATTCATTGAGTCTGAGAAAAGGTGGCTGGTTGAGCCCTGGGTCAGGGGACAATGTACATCATTTCCATGGTTGGTTGCTTCTGGGTGACTGGCAACCTCACCCCACAAAGATGACTGACTATTTGGGAAGGCCATCAACTAACTGACTAAGTACCTGTACTTGATAGCTCATGTGGTGCATGTACTGTAGATCAGAGGCCTAGGCTCAAATCTCAGTCCAGTAAACTGAGCACTCATCAATCAGTTAAATCAATCAAACAAAACCATTCTCAGCCAGTTATCATTCAGTTATGACAATTTTTTTCATTCTACAGTACTAGGATCTTGTTAAAAGGCAGAATTTGTCTGCCTTGTGAGAAAAGTCTTACTAATGAGCATTGAAATGCCAGGCCTTCTAAAAAAATATAAGATTTAAAACAAACAAAGGAACAAATGAAGATTTATATTAAGAATTGTGAGTTATTGAAGGGTTTTGGGGGTCTTTGCAGTTAAGGTATAGAAGTTAAACAACATTTTAGGTATCATTTTATTTCTCCCTTTTGATTTTTTTTTTTTTAGAACTCGCGGCCTCCTTCCCCGCCCTTCTCCTCCCTCAAGCGAAGCCCCTCCCCCCAGGGGGAGATCAGCATCGCTATCGCCGAGGAGATTCTGCAGAAGCGCGTGGAGAGGGCGCTGCACGCCCGCCTCTACCTCCTCCAGCAGAGCGGGCCCAACTCCTTCGTCATAGGCGGCGACTCGCCCAACCACAAGTACAAGGTCATCATCGGACCGCAGGTAGGCAGGGAAGACCAACCGATGTACCTGTAGGCACTGTTTGGTTTGAGTGGGTTTTTATAGGACTAGAACGGAAAATATCAAATATAATCAGAAGGGACCTACTAGTTAGTGTTGACTCACGGAATCAGATATAAACGAATAATCAAAAATCACAAAAGATTGAGTACTATGAATAGACAAAATTCATTTTAAACAGAAGTCTAAAAATAAAGGAAAGTTCACTAGCGCACTGCGTAATGTAACGTAATTCTCTGATGTGCTGTATCCTACTTTTGGATAAGCACTTGGTAAAACTCAGCATCAGTGGTATTTTTTTTCAGTATTGGGTCCACACATACACTCTACCTGAATCAGTAACTTTGTTCTTGTGCACTAACGCAATAGAGTGAGAAACAATGTTTTAACAATGCTCCCGTTACGACCACATTCACCTTCCTGGTTAATCTCTTAAAGTGATATACAAAAATGTTGCAAACTGCTTGCTGACTAAAATTACCAAAACGCAAATCATAAAATTTAGTGGGCCTGACGTTTCGATCCTAGCAGGACCTTTCTCAAAGGCAGAGAAAGCAGGACCTTTCTCAAAGACAAAGTCTGCCTTTGAGAAAGGTGCTGCTAGGATCGAAACGTCAGGCCCACTAAATTTTATGGTTAATCTCTTATTAACTAAATTGCAATTATACATGTGTACATGGTGATTTTTATGGTATGTCTGACAATGTAATTCAATGATGGTTTTCTTTATGTCGAGTATTCAATGATGGTTTGTCAAGTTGGGCAAACACACATTGAATTAAATTTAAATTGTCAAAATTCTGAAATCTAACATTCTAGTACAAGCAATGACATGCATGTACAGTACATTGTACATGCAAAACACAATTATTACCATGCTGCTGGCCTGAGAAGCAGGAATTTTCTGAACATTTGCAGTTTTGGAACCGGGTTTTGGACTGGTGTCCCAAACCACTGCAAATAATACTTGGAAAGGCCCTACCAGCATGGATTGGCTAGACAGCTCAGGTGGTACAGTAGTATTACTAACTTATACAGTAGGGTCGTTCCCACTACACCAAATAAACACGATTATTTGGATCGCGATTTGAATCGCGATTCAAACTCCACTCTTTTTAATTGTATGGACACAATAAACGCGATTATTAGTGGGATTTGAATCGCGATTCGGACTCCACTAAGAGTGAGACTTTTTCAAATAATCGCGTTTATTTACGACACAATGTGTGTGCAAACGCTCCGCTCAAATCGCACCGTTTTTTTTAAGCCCACAATGCATTGCTCAAGCATGGCATTTCCTGCCAGCAGCTTACTGTCAGGAAGTGAAGCATAGGGTTTATTTACTTTCGTCAGCGAGTCCCGCCATTCCCGCTTGCGCTGCGCGACCACATGCTAACCGCAATCGGCTCGCATTTATTTGCGAAGCGATTATTTGGCCTGTGTGAACACGACAAAAAAAAACTGGATTTTGAATCGCAATTCGCGATTATTTTCGTAGTGGGAACGGCCCTAGTGAGTGTCCCTGTTCCTTTTCCTTTCCTTGAAAAATTGAAAGTTTTGTCATGTGCACATGGAGTGCAATCAAGGATTTCCATTTACAGTATTTCTCTTCAACTAAATTGATTTAATAATTAGCCACAACAGAAATCCATCAGGCTCTTCGGGAACCTTGTACGTGTGACAAATTCCAGATTGCTGAAGCATGTGCAAACTCCTTACGATGTGCCATTACCATCGGCAGCTGGTCAGCACTGTTTGCATGGGTCTTTGGCTGTTGACAAAGTGGGACAAAAACAAATTGAGAATTACACACGTACACCCCTTTACATTCTGAATGGCGTCATGAATACGGTGCAACCAACCAAACTGGTCTCAGCGTGATAGAGTGGTCTGTGGTATCAGTTCAAAACAAATATAACATTGCTAACCTGTAAAGTAAAAGTGAAATTTCCAAAATTCCCAAAACTTGTCTGAGTTTTTGCATCATACAATGCCAATTACTTGCCAGTTTAAGGTAAACAATGCTAAACATAGGGGGGAATTTCTTAATCATTTTTTGTTTTTCTGGCGAGAATGTTGTTCTTCTCTACTGCACCACCTTAGAAAATCAGAGCCGTTAGATAATCCAGCATCGTGTGACTGCATGGCCTATTAACAGATGAGGCACATGCGCTGAGATCAGACCTAAGATTTGTTCCTTAAGAGCCTGATCTGTACACAACCTTGGCTTTGACTCCTTTGAGTGTTTTTTATTTTTTGCTTAATGGTTGATGGTCGCTGAAGATAATATGACGGAAGCCCATGCTGCCTCTCGCAAGATTGATTCATTGTGCTGTCATTTCTGCGAGATTGTTTGCTGAAGCGGGATGGGCCAGGAGCCAGTCATAACAAAGGAAAGCCAACCCAACCCCACCCACCCAAACAGTGACTAATTGATGCGTCCTTGGCAGAATCATTAATTCAGCTACCCTAAGATAAGAATATTTCTAATTATATTAACGCTCATCCAGGCGTGGGTCGGATGACGATATTTTGTCTCTCCTTGTGGAATCTCTCAAAGGTTGGATGCGGCAGGTGCCTTTGTCCTTAGTTGGCAATTTTCCCGAGCAGGAAATGGATATTTCGGTTGTCTGGCAGGACGGCGCGGCATCGCCTGCGTAAAAAGAAAATTCAATACTATCCCCCAAAGCGCTGCTTGCTGTGGCCGTGGCAACCGCGAGCTGTCGCCATGATGGTAGACGATACACACTGCGTCAAGAGCAGATGTTGCGCGATTAATCATTAACGATTCATTAAACAGACGACGTTATTGCCGGAGTGGAGTGCTTGATAGTGGCTACATTTTCATCTTGAATCGATGGTTGTTGAGTTTGGTGGTGGGTTGGTTTTTTTTTCTCTCTCTTGCAAATCGTTTTTGGAGAGATCCCTCAAGCCCGCAACTAATGAGGAATCTCGACTGGCAAAACAAACACTCGTGGCAGACTACAGGAATAGACCAACCCGGGCACTTGTGGCCCAGAAAATTAGCCGGTGTTGTTGCCATGGATACCGCACAACATAACCCCCCAAATTGTCCTAAAATGCTTCGGCTGCCTGGTTTCCTTAAATTGCCTTTTAAAAAAAAAGCTCTGTGTTTAAAGAGGATGTGCCGTGCCAAAATAGTTTCAAATCCAGCACGGCACATTCTCTTTAGAAGAAATCAGGGCCTGACGTTTCTGCATAGGAGAATTCTGCATTGGAGAATTCTGCATGGGAGAATTCTGCATACATGTAGGAGAATTCTGCATACATGTAGGAGAATTCTGCATCATAGGAGAATTCTGCATAGGAGAATTCTGCATAGGAGAATTCTGCATCATAGGAGAATTCTGCATCATAGGAGAATTCTGCATAGGAGAATTCTGCATAGGTGAATTCTGCATCTTTAGGAGAATTCTACATAGGAGAATTCTGCATAGAAGAATTCTGCATAGGAGAATTCTGCATAGGAGAATTCTACATAGGAGAAAAGTTCCTGTGGAGATCCAAACTTGGAGATCCAGCATGATTGAGATTTGCATAATTGTTGTCAATGAAGTGAGTTGGCAGTTTGCAATAGTCACCTACAGACCTACTGTACATGATTTAAAGAGGGAATATACATGTGTGTATATATATTTTGTGTGTGTGTTTCAGAACTGCAACTGTGGGAAAGGGCCCTTCTGCCTGCATCTGCTCTTTGTGATGCTGAGGGTATTCCAGGTTGCCGAGGGTGACCCCATCCTGTGGACACGGACGCTTAAGAACTACGAGGTAATCCTCTCAAATGACAGACAGCAGAGATCCCCAGATTGCCCATCCAAAATGTGCAGCACTGGGGACTCGTCTGGTACCCGTACCCCTCAAACTGTGAAGGCCATTTCCCATTTCAGTGGTGGATTAATCACCAATCAATGATGCATTGTAAGTTGTAACCCACACTTGCATATTGGATTCCTCTTAGTAGCAATTACTGATTGAATAGCGCCTCCATAGCACATTGTCAATCTCACAAATTGATAGAAGGTCAGAGTTCGCTCAGGCAAAGGATTGACCTCAGAACTCGCAATTTAGTTAAAAAATGATAAGTCAGTGGTGAGACACAAAGGACGGACGAGAGGTCAATTGTGAGGAACACAGAAATATAGGGAGGTCAGAGGTGAGAAACAGAAAGGATTAGAGAGGTCAAAGGTGAGAAACAGAAAGGAAGAGAGGTCAAAGGTGAGAAAAACAGAAAGGAAGAGAGGTCAAATGTGAGAAACAAAGGAAGAGAGGTCAAAGATGAGAAACAAAGGAAGGGAGGGCAAAGATGAACAACAGAAAGGAAGAGAGGTCAAAGTTGAGAAAAACAGAAAGGAAGAGATGTCAAATGTGAGAAACAGAAAGGAAGAGAGGTCAAAGATGAGAAACAGAAAGGAAGAGAGGTCAAAGATGAGAAACATAAAGGAAGAGAGGTCAAAGATGAGAAACAGAAAGGAAGAGAGGTCAAAGATGAGAAACAGAAAGGAAGAGAGGTCAAAGATGAGAAACAGAAAGGAAGAGAGGTCAAAGATGAGAAACAGAAAGGAAGAGATGTCAAAGATGAGAAACAGAAAGGAAGAGAGGTCAAAGATGAGAAACAGAAAGGAAGAGAGGTCAAAGATGAGAAACAGAAAGGAAGAGATGTCAAAGATGAGAAACAGAAAGGAAGAGAGGTCAAAGATGAGAAACATAAAGGAAGAGAGGTCAAAGATGAGAAACAGAAAGGAAGAGAGGTCAAAGATGAGAAACATAAAGGGAGAGAGGTCAAAGATGAGAAACAGAAATGAAGAGAGGTCAAAGATGAGAAACATAAAGGAAGAGAGGTCAAAGATGAGAAACAGAAATGAAGAGAGGTCAAAGATGAGAAACAGAAAGGAAGAGAGGTCAAAGATGAGAAACAGAAAGGGAGAGAGGTCAAAGATGAGAAACAGAAAGGAAGAGAGGTCAAAGATGAGAAACAGAAATGAAGAGAGGTCAAAGATGAGAAACATAAAGGAAGAGAGGTCAAAGATGAGAAACAGAAAGGGAGAGAGGTCAAAGATGAGAAACAGAAAGGAAGAGAGGTCAAAGATGAGAAACAGAAAGGAAGAGAGGTCAAAGATGAGAAACAGAAAGGAAGAGATGTCAAAGATGAGAAACATAAAGGAAGAGAGGTCAAAGATGAGAAACAGAAAGGAAGAGAGGTCAAAGATGAGAAACATAAAGGAAGAGATGTCAAAGATGAGAAACAGAAATGAAGAGAGGTCAAAGATGAGAAACAGAGAGGAAGAGAGGTCAAAGATGAGAAACAGAAAGGAAGAGAGGTCAAAGATGAGAAACAGAAATGAAGAGAGGTCAAAGATGAGAAGCATAAAGGAAGAGAGGTCAAAGATGAGAAACATAAAGGAAGAGAGGTCAAAGATGAGAAACAGAAAGGGAGAGAGGTCAAAGATGAGAAACAGAAAGGAAGAGAGGTCAAAGATGAGAAACAGAAAGGAAGAGAGGTCAAAGATGAGAAACAGAAAGGAAGAGATGTCAAAGATGAGAAACATAAAGGAAGAGAGGTCAAAGATGAGAAACAGAAAGGAAGAGAGGTCAAAGATGAGAAACATAAAGGAAGAGAGGTCAAAGATGAGAAACAGAAATGAAGAGAGGTCAAAGATGAGAAACAGAAAGGGAGAGAGGTCAAAGATGAGAAACATAAAGGAAGAGAGGTCAAAGATGAGAAACAGAAAGGAAGAGAGGTCAAAGATGAGAAACATAAAGGAAGAGAGGTCAAAGATGAGAAACATAAAGGAAGAGAGGTCAAAGATGAGAAACAGAAATGAAGAGAGGTCAAAGATGAGAAACAGAAAGGGAGAGAGGTCAAAGATGAGAAACAGAAAGGAAGAGATGTCAAAGATGAGAAACATAAAGGAAGAGAGGTCAAAGATGAGAAACAGAAAGGAAGAGATGTCAAAGATGAGAAACAGAAAGGGAGAGAGGTCAAAGATGAGAAACAGAAAGGAAGAGAGGTCAAAGATGAGAAACATAAAGGGAGAGAGGTCAAAGATGAGAAACAGAAAGGAAGAGAGGTCAAAGATGAGAAACAGAAATGAAGAGAGGTCAAAGATGAGAAACAGAAAGGGAGAGAGGTCAAAGATGAGAAACAGAAAGGAAGAGAGGTCAAAGATGAGAAACATAAAGGAAGAGAGGTCAAAGATGAGAAACATAAAGGAAGAGAGGTCAAAGATGAGAAACAGAAATGAAGAGAGGTCAAAGATGAGAAACAGAAAGGGAGAGAGGTCAAAGATGAGAAACAGAAAGGAAGAGAGGTCAAAGATGAGAAACAGAAAGGAAGAGAGGTCAAAGATGAGAAACAGAGAGGAAGAGATGTCAAAGATGAGAAACAGAGAGGAAGAGAGGTCAAAGATGAGAAACAGAAAGGAAGAGAGGTCAAAGATGAGAAACAGAAAGGGAGAGAGGTCAAAGATGAGAAACAGAAAGGAAGAGAGGTCAAAGATGAGAAACAGAGAGGAAGAGAGGTCAAAGATGAGGAACAGAGAGGAAGAGATGTCACAAGGTGAGAAACAGAAAGGAAGAGAGGTCAAAGATGAGAAACAGAAAGGAAGAGAGGTCAAAGATGAGAAACAGAGAGGAAGAGAGGTCAAAGATGAGAAACAGAGAGGAAGAGATGTCACAAGGTGAGAAACAGAAAGGAAGAGAGGTCAAAGATGAGAAACAGAGAGGAAGAGATGTCACAAGGTGAGAAACAGAAAGGAAGAGAGGTCAAAGATGAGAAACAGAGAGGAAGAGATGTCACAAGGTGAGAAACAGAAAGGAAGAGAGGTCAAAGATGAGAAACAGAGAGGAAGAGATGTCAAAGATGAGAAACAGAAAGGAAGAGAGGTCAAAGATGAGAAACAGAGAGGAAGAGATGTCACAAGGTGAGAAACAGAAAGGAAGAGAGGTCAAAGATGAGAAACAGAGAGGAAGAGAGGTCAAAGATGAGGAACAGAGAGGAAGAGAGGTCAAAGATGAGGAACAGAGAGGAAGAGAGGTCAAAGATGAGAAACAGAGAGGAAGAGAGTGGCCGATTATTTCGTTGTTTGTTGAGTAATTATTGGTGCAGTGCATTGTGGGTTTTTAAAAAGAATTGACACGGTTGGTTGCAGGTGGAGACCCTGTTCCAGAACTACCAGGCCAGGCAGAAGAAGAGGCTCAAGCGTACCTCCAAGGCCACCGGTCACCACGAGAGGAAGTCTTCCCACGATGCCCAGGCGCCAGCCGCGACGACAGCGACGTCGTCCACCACGACCACGGGCACTTCGTCCCTGAACAGCACATCAAGCAGTGAGCAGAGGTACGAGACGAGCCTGGCGCTGACAGACATTATTTCTCGGGGAGAATTTAGAGGCTGATGATTTGCACAAAAAAAAATTAGTTTCCCAAATTGTGGGCATGCTACATGTACATGTAGCTTGATGTTCAATGGGTCATGAATTAAAAAAATGATGACAAAAATATCTCCTGATGATAGCCGCAGCATGTCGAGTTACCACTCAGGTTCTTTTCAGAACCACACCTCTTCTTTAAGAGACCTTATTCACGGTGTCACCGCAAACCCTCCTGTATTGGGTCATAAATTGGCCGGTGAATAAAAAAACAAAGTACAAAATACCACACCACTCAAGTCAGGGGTGGTTTGCAATGAAACCACGTGGAAATTTCTCTTTTGTACGGTCCTGAAATTGTGATAAAACAAAGATGTTTTTGCAAGTTGTCACTGCAAAGCACCTTAGATTTGCCACCTCCATCATGAGTAGCCTGAATTTGTTTCATCTGTGAAATGATGTCATTCATTTTTTCCAGCCCAGTTTCTGGTTTGATCTTGAATTGTGAATCGTGATTTTTTTTTTTTTTTGAATTTCTTTGGCTTTCCTAGCAACAAGGAGGAGGATCTGTGCCCCATCTGTCTGCTGGAGATGGTGGACGGAGAGAGCCTGGTAGTCTGTCAGGACGGTTGCCGCAACCGACTCCACCACCACTGCGTGGCTATCTGTAAGTATCGCAGTGTTGTCTGTATCTTTGCTGTCCCAAGATTCTGCATTCCCTCCACTGCGCAACACAGTTTGTGGTGTGGCAATGGCCGAGTTGTTCTTGTCTCAGGGTCTTGTGCCTGAGCTACAAATCTAGACTAGAGAGGGGTTATTGGGGCTTGCATCCTTTGGGAAAGATGCCTCGTCGCAAGTGTAGCGTCCATTCATTCCAGTCAGTAAAACTGCCGATGATAAATTGTCGATGTAATTCCTAGGAGAGTGAATACCAGCCGCTTGTAATGTGTTTGGGTGGGGATTTGGAAATGCAGGGGCGGTGGAGTGTGAGCGTCAGAGCGACCCGCTCAACTGCCCGCTGTGCCGGACCAAGTGGGAGTCGTCCCCTGACGACGGTTGCCAGGCCCCGCCCAGCACCAGGAGGCCCTCCCCCGCCCAGTCGCCGCGGCTGATGCGTCGCGTCAGCCGGCAGAACTCGGACGTCCATGAGCTTCCGTCGGAAACCCAAGCGTGGATCCAGGTAATCAATCAGTCATTTGTCAGGGATCTAAGACTTCCGAAAATTCCCGGATTTCCGGAAATGTCAGGATTTTTTTCTTCTGATTTCCGGAAATGCCGTGATTTTTTTCTTCAGATTTCCGGAAATGCCGTGATTTGAAAAAAAAAGGAATCATGTCAAACTGGTATCTCACACTGCTCAATTTCACCTGGTGAAATCCTAACTAAAACCCTCTTCATTTCTTTTTACAAAGAGGAGAGAGATCTTAATGAAGACAAGGTCTTTTATTACTTGATTCAATCAATGGTACAGAAAAGTGTTAATTTACATAAAATGCAAATGTCGTAGATTTATAAATCCTAGCAGGGCCTTTTTCAGGTCCAGCTGGGATTGAAATGTCAGCCCCTCTAAATATTTTAAAACTTTATACAATCAGAATCTGTCTTTGAAAAACTGTGGACCATTTTTTATTTATTTTTTTATTTCTCGTCACTCAGGTGTTTTCCGAGGACTTGATCCGCCCCCTGTTCTCCCGGGAGTGGTCGCTGCGCGAGAACGCCTTCCACCACTTCAGGTCGGCCATGCGCGGCAAGATGCAGCCAATAGAGGGCGCCCCGTACGCGGACGAGGCAGTTCTCCAGACCTGCTGCGGTGTGCTTGCCATGGGCTGCTCGGATCCCGTCTACAAGATCTACGTCGCGGCATTGGTGAGTTTGGAGAGGGGGGGGGGTGGGTGCATTGGGTGGGTTATGTTTCCCTTGAGAAAACGGCGACGATTTGTTGGGAAGAGAATCCCACAATACATGAAAACAACTTCCTCGGTTCAATGATTGAATCAAAGTGAGAAACTTGCTTAAATGACCGAATTTATGCAAATCTCGTTAATATAGAAGGCCTGATGATTTGATGCTATGCAGGATCGTTTCCACTAAAGCATTCTGCTTATTTACTGTCGCAACGATAGAAATAGTTACCGTATTTCTGGGGTATTCTGTGTTAAAATTACGCAGTGGCTGTTGTTACGGCAGTCGTCCGTGTGGTTCCCTGACTTCACAGTATTTGTCAGGATGTTCAGCTCTTGGAACCAGACTATCAGCTAATAGACTGGTTCAACCAGCCTGCAATGCTGAAGAAATACAATCAAATCAGGGAACCACACGGACGACTGCCGTAACAACAGCCACTGCGTTGAAATTAAGCTTAGTCAGAATACAAGCCCATTTCAATTTTATTTGTAGCGGCATATTTCTGGCCAATATAACTACTTCTTTTCTAACGGTGCATTGGCATTGGAAATCTGTGCTTACCCCATATTCATGGAACTCTGCAAGCACCGAAATCCTGGAACACAAGTGCCTCCCACATGAAATACGCTCAACAACACCTCAAGCGCTGATTGTTTATGCTATTGCAAGCAGCGTTCTTTTCTTGCGAGCTGTAATGACTTCCATGGCGGTCGGGACCCGACTTGACTGCTTGTATCTGTGCCGAATTCCACAGAAGGGACTGCGGACCATGCTGTCCAGCATCCAGTGCCACACGGAGGCAGACAGGCGCCGCCTGAAGGAGGAACTGAAGCAGGTAGTGGAGCCTATTCTCCTGAAGTGCGCCGACGGAAACAGGTATAACTTACTCTCATGACCTTCCCTACATAATAATAGTAATAATAATCATCTTAAAATTGAGTGGGCCTGACGTTTCGATCCTAGCAGGACCTTTCTCAAAGGCAAAAGACTCTGCCTTTGAGAAAGGTCCTGCTACATGTAGGATCGAAACGTCAGACCCACTGAATGTTAAGATTTGCATTTTGGTAATTTTAGTCAGTAAGCAGTTTGCAACATTTTTGTATATCACTTTAATAATAATAATAATAATGATGGACATTTCTAGAGCGCCAGAATTTGTCTGCAAAGACGCTCAAGGCGCTTAACAACATTATACAGAATCAAAGAAAAAGACAACGTATACCATTAATTAGGAAAACTATGATCGAACATATATGTTTTGAGAGAGGATTTGAAATCCGATATGGAGGACATACTACGGACTTCCCGAGAAAGGGCATTCCAGAGGGTAGGACCAGCATGGGAGTGGCTAGAAGGTGCGGTAGGCGTAGAATCACATATGTGACCCGGCACAGCAACATGAGGAATATCCCACCAAAACACTTTCCGAGTAAACAACGCCTAAAGTCAAAGTATCTTCTCAATTCGATTAAAACTCTGGGGTTTTTTTGTATGTATTTTCGGAAAGTTAATGTATTGGAGGAAATTTTGATACAATTTGAAAGCTAATGGTATACTCTTTCACATTATGAGAAAATCTTAAAATCTCAAAAGGGGGGGGGGGTTATTCCTCATTATGATGTGCCGGGTCACATATGTAGACATGGTGAAGAGAGGCATGGGTCTTGATGGCACTAATGTATTGACATCTGCCATGCTGGACAGGCCAGTGTGGAGAAAGTACATTCATGGAGTCTCAGTAGGCATTGGCTATTAAATGCTTTCCGAATTAGTTGTAGACACTGTATGCCAGAAATACCGGTAGAAGGTGTGGTAGGCATAGAATCACCTAGTTGTAGACATGCTGAAGAAAGGCACGGGTAATGGATGACACTATTTGAACTAAAATCTGATATACAAAAATGTTGCAAACTGCTTACTGACTAAAATTACCAGAATGCAAATCATAAAATTTTATGAACTAAAATCTGTTTTTCTTAAATTTAGTGGGCCTGACGTTTCGATCCTAGCAGGACCTTTCTCAAAGGCAAAATTTCTCACTCTGCCTTTGAGAAAGGTCCTGCTAGGATCGAAACGTCAGGCCCACTTAATTTTAAGATTTACATTTTGGTAATTTTAGTCAGTAAGCAGTTTGCAACATTTTTGTATATCACTGAAATCTGTTTTGTCAGACAGGCTATTGTGGAGAAAGTACATTCATGGAGTCTGATTAGATGCTTCTCGAATGAGTGTCAGTCGGAGTATACCGTTGCTGACACTTGGCCATTCGTCCTTTCTTGATTTTTCAGACGAACCAGTCAGCTGTCTATCTCTGCCCTGGTTGAGCTCAGCAAAGGTCAGGCTGGGGAGCTAGCCGTCGGACGGGAAGTCTCTTCCACAGGTAACGAGCAACTCTAATGGAGAAAATGTTGGGTTTTTTCCCTCCTCGGTTGATCTTTTGAGGCCAGGCAGAAGCAGTTAACCACAAACCACCTCACCCTCCAGAAATCACATTCCCTTTTCCCTCAGAAAGAAGCTGTTTCTAAAAAGTCTAAAACTTTAAAACAGAAACAGATAACAATTCACTTTCAGAATTCTGTTAAAAAAAAAAAAAAAAAAACACTTCAATCTCAAAAATCTGCAAAAAAAACTTTTTTTGAATTTGTGTTTGGGCACTTTTTGCAACATTTGCATTATGGCAATAAATCTTTTTTTTGTATTTAACTTGTTTTGAAACGTAAAATTATAAAAGATTCACAGCAGCAGTCTGACTGTACTGGCATCTGAGGTGATTTTTTGGGGTCTCGCTGTTTTTCGTTTTCTCCGGCAGATTTCATTGGTCTGGGAGGGGTGGAGTTTGTGGAGGAGTGCATCTTTGACGCGTCAGCGTCTCTGGAGCCGGCCTGGCAAGCGCAGCTGGGCCGCCTCTGCCTCCTGGACAAGATGATGCGGGAGTTTCCCGAGGAGTACGTGCCCGCTGAGGACGAGGAGGATGAGGATGGCGGAGGAGGAGGAGGAGGAGAAGAAGGAGGCAGCACCGACGGGGAGGCCCAGAGGGGCCTGGGGCCGCAGCGGCTGGCCAGGCTGCTTGGCCTGGCCCTGGCGGCGGCCGGCAAGTCCCACATCCGCATCTGCAAGCTGGGCAAGCGGGTCTTCGTGGCCGCCGCCCGGGCCAGCGTCCACTCGCCGGCCGCCTACGGCCAGCTGTGCCGGGCGCTGGACGGCCTGGAGCCCGCCGATCTTGGCCGGGGTCTCCGGCGTCGCCTGGCCAACATCA
Organism: Luidia sarsii; assembly: GCA_949987565.1. Classification (NCBI taxonomy): domain Eukaryota; kingdom Metazoa; phylum Echinodermata; class Asteroidea; order Paxillosida; family Luidiidae; genus Luidia; species Luidia sarsii. The sequence goes on from OX465113.1 coordinate 16,384,451, forward strand.
CGGACGAGTTTGAGGCGGCGTCGTCGTCTCAAACTCACCAGCCGGAGACGGACTCACACATCTACGGCCTGGCGGGGGATGAGGCCAACGAGGATGCACCGTCCGGCGGTGCGGACGCGACCGCGCACTCCGGCAGCGCCGTACCCAGTGCTGGGATCTCCGAAGGCATCTTGACGCCGCCCTCCACTCCGCCCGCCTCCAGAATCCCGCTGCCGGCGCAACGAGGCCGTGTGTCGCCGGACCGGCCCCACTTGGACTTGGACGCGGGCAACGGTCACTCCGCTGCGGCCGGCGCGAAGCCGGAGCCGGACTCCTCCCGGACGGAGGACCTCTCGGACCTGTCCCTGTCCATGTCCCCATGCTCGCCCCACGATCGGGCCATCTCTTTCAAGACAGAGGTGGCCTCCGCGGCCAGCAGCATCGCCTCGCCGGCCCACCGGCCGAGCTGCAAGGAGCAGATTGAGATGGAGGAGGCGGAGGCGGTGGCCATCGCCATGGAGACCTCGGTCGTCGCCCAGAGCCCTCTCCCCTTGGTGCCCGGACTGACCCCGGACCGAGACGAAGACGTTGTCGTTCACGTCCAGAGTGAGGTAGGCAGTGACTCTTAAAACGGCTCGCAAAAACATCGTCAACATTTACTTTGAGTACTCACTCTGAATGTCTGATACATGGTTCATGTCCACAGTGCGGTGGACTTGGGGAAAAAGATTTAGAACAAGTTTCAAACTGCTTACTGACTTCAATGACCAAAAAGCAAATCATTAAGATTTAGGGGGCCTGAAGTTTTGATCCTAGCAGGATCTTTCTCAAAGGCAGATTCGGCCTTTGAGAAAGGTCCTGCATGGATAAAAAAAACACGTCAGGCAGGCCCTTGCAAAAAGATTGCTGAAGTAACCCTTCTTGAGTACTCAGTTTGGATGCCTGACTGGTTTCTACTTTCTACTCTTTTTCTTTATCTTTCATTTTTTATTTTTTTATTTTTTTTATTTCTCAGGACGGCAATACGCCCAGGGACAAGTGCTACGTGGAGAAGGATCACTGGGTGAAGGGGGTACTCTTGGGCACCGGGGCCTTCTCCACCTGCTACCAGTCAAGGGACATACGGACCGGCACCCTGATGGCCGTGAAACAGGTGGGCGCGAGTGGGACGCAAGTGGGGAGCTAATGGGTGCTTGCGGGTGGTAGATGGTGCCAGTAGGCACCAGTAGGTGAAAGTGAGGCACCAATGGGTGCCAGTGGGATGCCAGTCGGTGCGATTGGGTGCAAGTGAGATCAAGAGAGCAAATGGGATGACCCATTCCTCCTCAAGGGTGCCTCTCGCAGATGCCATTTCCCTAATTTTTGAGTTTCCCATTCTCCTGACAACAGTGACACTTCACAACCCCACACTCAATCCTCAATCCACTCTCTCGATTTTCCCTCTCTCTTACTGACTCTCTCTCTCTCCCTTTTGCCCTGTCTCAGGTATCCTTCATCCGCAACACCAAGACGGAGCAGGACAAAGTGGTGGAGGCCCTGATGCGAGAGATTGGCCTAATGCTGGAGTTGGACCACCCCAACATCGTCCGGCTGCTAGGGGCCACCAGGCACAACGGTCACTTCAACGTCTTTGTCGAGTGGATGGCAGGTACGTCCAGAATCCTCCTCCTCACTAGTCCCCACCACCACCACCACCAACAACAACAACCCCCCCCCAGACATACACACACACACAAAACTACATGTCCCTCTTCAGCCATGTTCTGAGCAAGCAAGCAGTTCACGTTTTCGAAGTGATGCCAAAATTATTACCAAAAGTTAGAGGGCCTGACGTTTTGATCCTAGCAGGACCTTTCTCAAAGGGCCTTTGAGAGGCCTTTGAGAAAGGACCTGCTATGATCGAAACGTCAGGCCCACTAATTTTTGACATTGATGTATTGCAGATCATTTTAGTCAGTGAGAAGTTTGCAACAGTTTTTGTATGAACTTTTTTAATATTGAGAAAGGTCTTGCTAGGATCGAAACGTCAGGCCCACTAAATTTTAAGATTTACATTTTGGTAATTTTAGTCAGTAAGCAGTTTGCAACATTTTTGTATATCAACTTCTTTAATACTGACTTCTTCAGCCCAAATTTATGCAAATCTCAAGAAAATGTGGAAGGCCTGGCGTTTTGATCATATTTAGCAGGGCCTTTCTCAAAGGCAGTTTGTGATTTGAGAAGGATACAACAAGGGGTTGATGGTCCAGATGGTAGAGCTATGAGACTGTCATCCAGTGGTCTGAAGTTCAAGTCACTAGTTAATATGAAGAAGGATATCTAGAAATGATAAACAAAAATGTTGCAAACTGCTTACTAACTAAAATGACCAAAATGCAAATGTCAAAATTTCGATCCTAGCAGGACCTTTTCTCAAATCACAAAATCTTTGTTAAAGCTGCATATGAAACTTAGATTTCTCTTTATGATTGCCTTTATTGTGATGATTTGGGTATAGATTTTTTTTAAAGGATAGTTTTGGTGAAGGTACCGGTAATAGGAATTTCTGCTGGTGCGGAGTTAGTGTTTGTGAATTTTGTTGCAACTTCCTGTGGGAAAAGCTATTGGTTCCAGGTTTCTTTTCCCTAAACTTATCTGGTGACGTGTGCATGTTCTTTTCTATCTCTTTGTCTCAACCCCCAACCAACTATCCACCCACCCACCCACCCACCAACCCATTCCCTTCACTCTCCTATCCATGTATCCAACTCACGAATCAACAAACTTCACCCATCCAAACCCAAACCTACATTGTACCTACTCATCCACCCACCCACCTGCCCAACTCAACCCAACCCAACCACCCAAACCCACCTACCCACCCACCAATCCACCCACCCACCTGCCCAACTCAACCCAACCCAACCCAACCCAACCAAATCCACCTACCCACCCACCAATCCACCCACCCACCTGCCCAACTCAACCCAACCCAACCACCCAAACCCACCCACCCACCCACCAATCCACCCACCCACCTGCCCAACTCAACCCAACCCAACCACCCAAACCCACCTACCCACCCCCTCCCACCCCCAGGTGGCTCTGTATCCTCAGTTCTGTCCGCTTACGGCGCTTTTGAGGAGGCGGTGGTGGTCAACTACACCCGGCAACTGTTGACGGGCGTGGCCTTTCTGCACAGCAAGCATGTCGTGCACCGGGACTTGAAAGGTATCCACGGGGAACAGCCTTGTTTCTTCAAGGGGTAAAAGTCATAGGTTGAGAAGAAAAGGGTCAAAGGTCGCACTTCTTTCCCCCCCAATCTTTTACAGGCAAACCTTCTCAGGTTCTTGCATGCTGCCTTGACAACATTTTTTTTTTTGAGGTATTGCAGGTTCGAATGCTACCTGGGTACATGTGCAGTTGGTCCGCCACATTGTGTGGGTTTATAAATTTCTTAGTCACAGCAGAGTTCTTTTAGGAAAAGACAACATCTACAGACCAGAGGAAAGCTGTACAGATTAACCACTGAGAAGCCCTTTTTGATTTTTGTCCAATGAGAACCTCACTTGCTGAACCAGAAAATGCTGTAAGAACAAAATTCTCCTGAAGCTTCAATGAAAGTTCCCAGCCAATACTTTGATGGTAATTTGGTCCAAAAAAATACAATTTGTCAAGCAAGGGAAATAAATCTGAAGACATGTAAATGGTTAAGTGCTTGTAAGTGGAGCCCCCCCCCCCACACACAGCAAAGATAGTTTGACTATTGGGACGGGCCTCACCCCACCCTTTGGCTGTATAGGTCGTTAGAGCACTGCTTCCTTGATTTTGAGGCATGGCTTTTGATTCCGGCCCAGTTAAACAATTTCTTTGCCGTTTTAATCAATGATTAATTTCCGCCATTCTTTGACCAGGAGCCAATCTTCTGCTGGACAGCACTGGCCAGCACTTGCGCATCGCCGACTTTGGCACAGCGGCCCAGCTGGCCTCAAAGGTCACGGCTGAGGATGAGTTCAAAGGTCAACTCTCTGGCACCATTGCCTTCATGTCACCAGAGGTGGGTCAGAGAGCCAGTATTATTATTTTTTTTTAATAAAGGTGAAGGAAAACTCACTGGGAAATGTTCTAACAAATTTGAAAAATTTGTCAAGATTTTTTATTTTTCTGGACTGGGAGCTGAACTAGATTCCTCTGGTTTGATGTACGAGCATTTTTACCACCTGAGCTATCCAGCCCCAAGATTGCGGCCTTCCCAAAGTAATAGTCACCTATCTTTTTGCCGGATGGGGGCACCAGTCAGAAGCATTTTTAGCCGTTAACTGCCATATATCTCCAGGGATCACGTCCCTGTTTTCATGCAAACAAAAATTCACTGTAAGCCTGGCTACAGCATTCGGGGCTCACACAAAGAGAGAGAGAGAGCAAACCCTTATTGAGCTACGTTCTTACCGATGTCAATTTATATGTGTATCCATGAGAAATAGCCTTCCTGTTGTAAAAAAAAAAAACCTGCACAATATGTATGTTATAGGGGAAATCCTCATTGAATTACATGTACATTCTCACTTCTGGAAATCATAGGTTATCTTTAAGAAATGTTCTTCTTGTAAAACAGATTCTTGGCTGTTTCGTACCGGTATGCAATTTACTGATTACATGTTACATAGTAGATAGGGCAAAGCTCCTTTGTAATACATTCTCAACAGTGCATATGAAAAAAATAATTACAAAAATCTCGGATAACGTGCATTGACTCTACATTTCAAAAAGGGCAAACCCTCATTGAATTACACTTTCACCCGTTCAAAGAAGAATTTATCCATGAAAAATGTGCGCCTCGTCATGAGTGAAAATCCCAGGTGTCAGTCCTTATGCTACAAACCCTCATTGAACTTCATTCTCACCGACGCAAAATCGTAAGACACCTATGAGAAATAGACTCCTCGTCATTCATGAAATTCTCAGGTGTTGCGTGGAGAGCCGTACGGTCGTGCCTGCGATGTTTGGAGCATCGGCTGTTGCATTGTAGAGATGACCACTGCCCACCCTCCCTGGAATGCCTCAGCCGTCTCCAACCATCTCCAGCTCATCTTCAAGGTATGCTCAGAGCCCAGATTCACAGGGGTAGGGGGTTCAGAACAACACCAATCTCCCACTCTCCCCTTCCTTTCTCCCTGCCTCCCCTTCCCTGCCCTTTCTCCATCCCTGCTTCCCTGCCTGCCTCCCTGCCTGCCTCCCTGCCTGCCTCCCTGCCTGCCTCCCTGTCTGCCTGCCTCCCTGCCTGCCTCCCTGCCTGCCTCCCTCCCTGCCTCCCTGCCTCCCTCCCTTCCTGCTTGCCTCCCTGCCTGCCTCCCTGCCTGCCTGCCTGCCTGCCTGCCTGCCTCCCTGCCTGCCTACCTCCCTGCCTGCCTCCGTCTCTACCTCCATCCCTGCCTCCCCCTCCCTGCCTCCCCCTCCCTGCCTCCCTCTCTCCCTGCCTCCGTCCCTGCCTCTTTCCCTGCCTCCGTCTCTTCCTCCTTCCCTGCCTCCCTCCCTACCTCCGTCCCTCCCTGCCTCCCTCCCTGCCTCCCTGCCTCCCTTCCTGCCTCCCTGCCTCCCTTTCTCCCTGCCTCCCTCCCTGCCTCCGTCCCTGCCTCTCTGCCTGCCTCCCTCCCTGCCTCCCTGCCTCCCTGCCTCCCTTCCTGCCTCCCTGCCTCCCTTTCTCCCTGCCTCCGTCCCTGCCTCTCTGCCTGCCTCCCTCCCTGCCTCCCTCCCTGCCTCCCTCCCTCCCTCCCTGCCTCCCTGCCTCCCTCCCTGCCTCCCCCCTCCCTCCCTACCTCCCTCCCTCCCTCCATCCCTCCCTCCCTCCCCCTCCCTCCCCACCTCCCTTCCCCTCCCTCCCTCCCTCCCTCCTTCACAGGTGATAACGGCTAACAATAGGCCAGCTGTGGGGGGACTGAATGAGGGAGAATGTTGTACCATTTAATGAGGTCGAAGTCAAGCTCACTATGGAGTGAACGGACTGTACAGACATAGATTATGAACTCATGGGGTTTTCGTTTTTCTCAAGTTGTTTCTACCAGTGCAAAAAAAACCAAGGAGTTAATGAATTTTCTTCCTCTAAAATTTCCTATAGATTGCCAGCGCTGAAGGGCCACCCCCAATTCCTGACGACCTCTCAGCACCGATAAGGGATCTCTTACTACGCTGCTTTGAGCACAAGTCCACCAACCGCGAAACCGTGGCCGACCTGCTGAAGCATGCCCTGTTCACCAGGCTGTGATGAGCGCGTTGGGCTCATCAAAACATACGCTGGGTGGACTGTCGCAAGTTTAATTACTCAACTGCTATCAGGGGCATCATGGCCCCATCGTCAGATGCAGCGGAGTGCTGGCGGCCAGTCTAATTGAGCGAGAAAGTATTGCATGTTCACCCGGGTTGTGGCGGGTTGTTCTCTGCTAGGCAAGCGGCACATGGACTGTTGCAAGTTTAATGACTCACTGCTTTGATTTGGGTCTTAATCGTTGGCCTCTTCAGCAGATGACGAAGTACTTGCAGCCAGTCTAATACGGCTTGAAAGCCTTGTTGGTACTTTTTAGAGCAATGGCTGAGGGTGTGGCTACATCTGATAGAATTCTATTGAAATTATAGCGGCTTTTGCCTTTAGGTTTTGAGTTTGATTAGTCAGGTTCACGGAGACAAAACTCTGAGCCCTGAGGAGGTCGTGTCCAAATTCATTGGCTGTGGCTTCAATTTGTACATGAGTGTATGGAAGCTGCTAGCCAGCCGCAGTCAATTCCCAAACATTTGTGTGTTATTTCTGGCTGTAGCAATAACACAGCCTGAGCCCTAGCCTCAAAGGCAGAGACTTGTACCAGTCTGTTCGTCACAATACCATTTTTTTTTTATGTTTCAGACTTTATATTTGAATCTTGTTTCATTCATTTGGCAGTGTTTACTACAGCAGGGCATGACAGAATGGAGTGTGTGTTCAAGAGCCACCGGTCTGGTTCCAGACCCATTCTCGATCCTTGCTCACACAGAAACTGAAAAGAGAAACAAGGTCCAAATTTGAACTTATTTATAGCCAAGAGGTGCTGATCTAACTCATGCGTAAGCAATTTTGAAAAATGGCAAAGAAAACTTTGACTGCATCGGAACTTTAACCTGAGACCTCTGTTTTTTTTTTACCCCCCCCCCCAGTGCTCTTACCATCTGAGCTGTCCATCTTTTAGATGATTGCCTTCCCATATAGTCAGCAGGCGGTATGAGCATTTTCAGAATCAAGTGACTTAAACCACAAAAGGTCTGTCTCCACTGTCCCCCAAAAACGTGATTATTTGAATCACGATTCAAACTCCTTTTCTTTTCTTTTTGGACACAATAAACGCGATTATTAGTGGGATTGGAATCGTGATTCAGACTCCACTATTAGTGAGACTTTTCTCTCAAGTGCCTTCCTTGTTTATATGTCTCCCTGCATGGGCAATCCTCAAGGTCACCATTTTGTCCACAGCTGCTAACCACAAGCGGCTCACAATTTTTCAGCAATTTTTCAGGGGGAAAAACAGTTATTAAATCCCGATTCAAATTGCGATTCTTTGGACAGTGAGAAAAGCTCTAGTGCCTGCATTTTCATCCAATGATGCCAAGGCATGCCAGACCATTAAGAAGAAATAGCATTACATTACTAGTATCAGGTACCCAAGCATGAAGCGGATAAAAAGCTCATTACCATTACCAGTATTTCCGTCGACAAAACATTTTTCTGGACAGCTCAGCGTCGTAAATTAATGTGGGGCGAGGATGTCTTTCGGACTCAAAACTTGGACACATCCTCACTCTTAAGTTTGCTCTCTCTTTAATATTACATGGATAGAGCAATAGTGATGTACAAAAATGTTGCAAACTGCTTACTGACTAAAATTACCAAAATGCAAATCTTAAAATTTAGTGGGCCTGACGTTTCGATTCTAGCAGGACCTTTCTCAAAGGCAGAGAAAGGTCTGCCTTTGAGAAAGGTCCTGCTAGGATCGAAACGTCAGGCCCACTAAATTTTAAGGATAGAGCAATAGTTAGAATGTCAAGATTGGTTAGCGATGACACCTTGTAAAAATATATCTTGTGAGTGTGCTCATTTCTTGTATTCATCTGTTTGGTTTTAATACTTTCTACTGCCCTTTTTTTAACAATTTCAGTTTGAAGATTTTTTTCACATACACAAATAATTTGGAAGGCATTTTACTTAAACATTATGGATTCTTTTTAGCCTGCAATTCCATTCAAACCAATGACAAGGTACATATGTCAGTTCCGTCCAGAGAAATTTGAAACAAGATTTCTTGTAAAATCTTTCACAAAAATACATAGTTTTTAAAATAACTTCAAAACTCAGTTGATTGCATGTGTGCCACAATTGTGGTTGACATGTATTTTGAACCACTAGGTTGCCATTTTTGTTTGGCAGGATTCAAAACTCCGTAGTAGTGCCTTGTGTAATAAAGGGAATGAGACAAGTTGTCATTTCATCAATCAGACTGCCATTTTTAGTTTTAAAAGAAGTACTGAAACCGAAGCAGGGACATTTTACAGAAGGACCTAGTCCAAGGTTAGCTAGCATGCAGAAGTTTTTTTAAAGACTTCGATTTTTTTGTAAAAAAAAAAATAGATATGACTGATGGGACCAATTTTTATACGGCATATCTTTTTGAAGTATTTTTGTACAGAGTCTGTAAGAAAGAAAAACATATAGAATGATTATGAGAAGGACGTTTGTGGATTTGTATGAGCATTGTACAGATGTATAGTTATTTGAAACGATTTTTTATACCAATTTTGGTTTTGTTTTTTTAAATATTTAGTCTATTTTAAGAGTCATTCTTTTATTGAGTTCAACTCAATTCTCAGGACGACAATTAGGCCAAAGTTATGACCAGATTGCCCTCCAAACGACCCATTTTATATTTTGAACAACATGTTTGGAAGACAGAACGTCATTTTCTTTATCAACGACATAACCATTTTGTCGAACCTCGTGAAACTACTTATTTTGAGAGAAATTGTATAAATATACCTCAAGTGTTCTGATGAACCTGTATAAAGTGCTGTGTAAATATCACAATAAAATATGCTTAAAGGGAAAATGAGATTGCTGTGTATACTCATGATGTAATTGGTTGAGCATTTGGATACTGGTGAAGTTTTTTTCAAATTTTAAGGGAACTATGTTTAAAGGCCCTATACAACATTGCCAAGATCAAAAAACATAATTGTCCACAGATTTCCTTCGAATTTACAGTTTGTTGATTTTTTGAAATTCATTATTTTGTGCAATTTCGCCCAAAACAAGCCTATAAAGCCTGTCTAGGTTAAGGGCTAAGGAAGGAAGGAGATAGGGAGGAACTGGAGATATGAATTGACATTCCTCTAAAAAAATAGACTGGTCATTGTAGAATCCTCATGTGGAAATCTTACGGTCAGGAATGCTGTACTTTTTGAGAATTCTTCACTCGACACCGAAAAATAATTTTAATCTCTGCAGAGAAAAAAACTAAATTTTTGCACAAACTTGAATTTGAATTCCTATTTGGTCAAGGGGAATGTACACCACGGTCAACAAAACTGTGTACCATTTCAACTGCAACTATTTCATACAACGAGTCTATGGCCAACAAAACTGGTAAATTGGACACACCTGTTGGGTAGCACTTCAATCTCTCCAATCATTCCTTATCAGATATGAGTGTTCTGGGCATACAATCACTTGGTCATCGTAGTGATGCTGTCCGTCTAAGCCGGGAGAAAAATGTGGATGAAGTGTCTCCGGACAATTCAAGCAAATTGCCTCAAAATTCAGGAGAGGAATGATTAACGCCTTGCTTGTCAGTATCCCTCTTTCTCTTTCAGTTCTCTTTGATGTTTCCACTTCCACTACCTTATCCCTACCCAAACCCCTGCCCTTCCCTTCGATCTCACCCTACCTGCTTTCCCCTTTGTCCTCTGTCATCCATGTCCCTGTTACTCTCCCCTTCCAATTTGTTTTGTCCCCGTCATTCTGCCTTTGAGAAAGGTCCTGCTAGGATAAAAATGTCAGGCCCTCCGAATCCTGATATTTCATTTTACATTTAAAAATTCATTGTTTCTTGTTTCAAATATTTTGTTCCCAATTTCCACTCAAAGTTTCAAGAATGAGACAAATGCAAAAGCAATACAGACTACAGTTTCATTCATCATTCATCATTTTATTTGTGTACATCGCCCATTCATGATTGCAGTAACTATGAGCAGCCATTATTCAAATTTGTCTTTAAATAAAAAAAAAAAAAAAAAAATAGAGGACATATTTTTCTGTGATGCTCTCAATCTTGGCAGACAGAAAACCTTGGATCCAAAGAATGCTGTTAACTGCATGAGGATCCAAAGACCAATGAAATCTGCACAGGAATTTGAACACCATTCGATAGAAGCGCTGTGGTCAAACGGTGGCAGAACAGACACCTTTGCTTTAGGAGTCGGGTTCAAATCACATCAGACCCACACACATTTTTTTTCTCATGTTTATCACACATATTCATAGGAAAGGCCATTCTTACAGCAATTAAACGTAAATCATGGTTTTTTTTCTTTTGAGGGGATGAGAGGTTGCTCAAATGCAAGCCATCACACTTTTTAAAAAGGAAAATCTCAATATTAGTCAATTGTTGTCCCCACGAACAAACAGAAAAGAAACAGGTTAATTGGATTTGTTTCTTCTTCTTAAAAAATAAATCATTAAATAAAGTAAAGGAAAATTTAATGGGAAATTAATAACAACTTTGAAATTTGGCAAAAAAACATTGACTGGACCAGGCTTTGAACCCAGGACCTCTGTCTTCATGTACAGTGGAACGTCGCTATAACGAACGCCGATATACCGAACATTTGGCTATAACGAACATGCCCTTTGGCTCCCGATTTTTGTGTATGGCCGCAATGGCTATAATGAACGACCGCTGTACCGAACAAATTTTGTGGATCCCGGGATGTTTGTTATAGCGACGTTCCACTGTACCCACGCTCTTCCTACCTGAGCTATCCAGCCCATAAGTGACCTTCCCAAAGAGTAAACTCATCTTTGATGGTCCCCATCAAGAGAAGGGGGGGGGGCACCATTCAGAATTAGTCAACCATTAACGGCCATTTATTTCCAGAATTCTTCTCAATTCTAACAGTTGAGGTTTCTAGATCATCCTAACAGGAAAAAGGTCCTGCTAGGATTGAAACGTCAGGTCCTCCTAATTTTTTATAAAAGCTGAAGAATCACTTCTGAGCCAAAGCAAGTTGTGCAAACACTTTATGTTAAAAAATAGATATCCTGCTTTTTCAAAGTGTTGCATACACATCTCTTCAGATGTTCACAAAAATTGAGATTGCTAACCTTGCTTTGCATGTCAGTCTTAAATGTCATGGCAACATGCATTGTGACAGCACAATTTACACAGTAATTTCAACTTGTAGTCTTACGCAAGTCTGGTGCGGGGAAAAAAGAACATTAAATTTGGGACCATTATATTACAGCTAGTTGTTGGAGTGATACAACCACACAATCTTAAAGCACTGCAGTTTATATCTCATTTTGACCTATGTAATAATGCACAATCAAAGATTTGGTGAAAGCAGACATAGCTCTGAGCTAGTTCAGAACACTTCTCTGAGCATGCGTACTACCAGTGAAAGCAGTGAAAAAACGGGACCTGTACAATCGTGGGCCATTTTCACGACACAACACTTTCCCCGAAAAAATAGAGATGGACCTTTTCACACTGCAGTCACTTACAGCGGCAATGCCGCAGGGAATTTCTTAACCCTGAGGATTGACCGCTTACTGCTTGGAAGCAGTGCTAAGCATGCTCACCCTGCGGTTTACTGCAGATTTCCAGTGGAAATAGGTTTTGCTAGCCCAAGGATTTTGTGCTGTAACTGAGACCCACAGTACAGTGGAACGTCGCTATAACAAACGCCGATATACCAAACATTTGGCTATAACGAACATGCCCTTTGACTCCCAACGTACACATTCGTGGATATGCAGCGGCAACTGCTATAATGAATGACCGCTATACCGAACAATAATGGATTCCGGGATGTTCGGTATAATGAATGACCGCTATACCGAACAATAATGGATTCCGGGATGTTCGGTATAATGAATGACTGCTATACCGAACAATAATGGATTCCGGGATGTTCGGTATAACGAATGACTGCTATACCGAACAATAATGGATTCCGGGATGTTCGGTATAATGAATGACCGCTATACCGAACAATAATGGATTCCGGGATGTTCGGTATAATGAATGACCGCTATACCGAACAATAATGGATTCCGGGATGTTCGGTATAATGAATGACCGCTATACCGAACAATAATGGATTCCGGGATGTTCGGTATAATGAATGACTGCTATACCGAACAATAATGGATTCCGGGATGTTCGGTATAATGAATGACCGCTATACCGAACAATAATGGATTCCGGGATGTTCGGTATAATGAATGACCGCTATACCGAACAATAATGGATTCCGGGATGTTCGGTATAATGAATGACCGCTATACCGAACAATAATGGATTCCGGGATGTTCGGTATAATGAATGACCGCTATACCGAACAATAATGGATTCCGGGATGTTCGGTATAATGAATGACCGCTATACCGAACAATAATGGATTCCGGGATGTTCGGTATAATGAATGACTGCTATACCGAACAATAATGGATTCCGGGATGTTCGGTATAATGAATGACCGCTATACCGAACAATAATGGATTCCGGGATGTTCGGTATAATGAATGACCGCTATACCGAACAATAATGGATTCCGGGATGTTCGGTATAATGAATGACCGCTATACCGAACAATAATGGATTCCGGGATGTTCGGTATAATGAATGACTGCTATACCGAACAATAATGGATTCCGGGATGTTCGGTATAATGAATGACCGCTATACCGAACAATAATGGATTCCGGGATGTTCGGTATAATGAATGACCGCTATACCGAACAATAATGGATTCCGGGATGTTCGGTATAATGAATGACTGCTATACCGAACAATAATGGATTCCGGGATGTTCGGTATAATGAATGACCGCTATACCGAACAATAATGGATTCCGGGATGTTCGGTATAATGAATGACCGCTATACCGAACAATAATGGATTCCGGGATGTTCGGTATAATGAATGACCGCTATACCGAACAATAATGGATTCCGGGATGTTCGGTATAACGAATGACCGCTATACCGAACAATAATGGATTCCGGGATGTTCGGTATAATGAATGACTGCTATACCGAACAATAATGGATTCCGGGATGTTCGGTATAACGAATGACCGCTATACCGAACAATAATGGATTCCGGGATGTTCGGTATAATGAATGACCGCTATACCGAACAATAATGGATTCCGGGATGTTCGGTATAATGAATGACCGCTATACCGAACAATAATGGATTCCGGGATGTTCGGTATAACGAATGACTGCTATACCGAACAATAATGGATTCCGGGATGTTCGGTATAATGAATGACCGCTATACCGAACAATAATGGATTCCGGGATGTTCGGTATAACGAATGACTGCTATACCGAACAATAATGGATTCCGGGATGTTCGGTATAATGAATGACCGCTATACCGAACAATAATGGATTCCGGGATGTTCGGTATAACGAATGACTGCTATACCGAACAATAATGGATTCCGGGATGTTCGGTATAATGAATGACTGCTATACCGAACAATAATGGATTCCGGGATGTTCGGTATAATGAATGACTGCTATACCGAACAATAATGGATTCCGGGATGTTCGGTATAATGAATGACCGCTATACCGAACAATAATGGATTCCGGGATGTTCGGTATAACGAATGACCGCTATACCGAACAATAATGGATTCCGGGATGTTCGGTATAATGAATGACTGCTATACCGAACAATAATGGATTCCGGGATGTTCGGTATAACGAATGACCGCTATACCGAACAATAATGGATTCCGGGATGTTCGGTATAACGAATGACTGCTATACCGAACAATAATGGATTCCGGGATGTTCGGTATAATGAATGACTGCTATACCGAACAATAATGGATTCCGGGATGTTCGGTATAATGAATGACCGCTATACCGAACAATAATGGATTCCGGGATGTTCGGTATAATGAATGACTGCTATACCGAACAATAATGGATTCCGGGATGTTCGGTATAATGAATGACCGCTATACCGAACAATAATGGATTCCGGGATGTTCGGTATAATGAATGACCGCTATACCGAACAATAATGGATTCCGGGATGTTCGGTATAATGAATGACTGCTATACCGAACAATAATGGATTCCGGGATGTTCGGTATAATGAATGACCGCTATACCGAACAATAATGGATTCCGGGATGTTCGGTATAATGAATGACCGCTATACCGAACAATAATGGATTCCGGGATGTTCGGTATAATGAATGACCGCTATACCGAACAATAATGGATTCCGGGATGTTCGGTATAATGAATGACCGCTATACCGAACAATAATGGATTCCGGGATGTTCGGTATAATGAATGACCGCTATACCGAACAATAATGGATTCCGGGATGTTCGGTATAATGAATGACCGCTATACCGAACAATAATGGATTCCGGGATGTTCGGTATAATGAATGACTGCTATACCGAACAATAATGGATTCCGGGATGTTCGGTATAATGAATGACCGCTATACCGAACAATAATGGTTTCCGGGATGTTCGGTATAATGAATGACCGCTATACCGAACAATAATGGATTCCGGGATGTTCGGTATAATGAATGACCGCTATACCGAACAATAATGGATTCCGGGATGTTCGGTATAACGAATGACCGCTATACCGAACAATAATGGATTCCGGGATGTTCGGTATAACGAATGACCGCTATACCGAACAATAATGGATTCCGGGATGTTCGGTATAACGAATGACTGCTATACCGAACAATAATGGATTCCGGGATGTTCGGTATAATGAATGACCGCTATACCGAACAATAATGGATTCCGGGATGTTCGGTATAATGAATGACCGCTATACCGAACAATAATGGATTCCGGGATGTTCGGTATAATGAATGACCGCTATACCGAACAATAATGGATTCCGGGATGTTCGGTATAATGAATGACCGCTATACCGAACAATAATGGATTCCGGGATGTTCGGTATAATGAATGACCGCTATACCGAACAATAATGGATTCCGGGATGTTCGGTATAATGAATGACCGCTATACCGAACAATAATGGATTCCGGGATGTTCGGTATAATGAATGACTGCTATACCGAACAATAATGGATTCCGGGATGTTCGGTATAACGAATGACCGCTATACCGAACAATAATGGATTCCGGGATGTTCGGTATAATGAATGACTGCTATACCGAACAATAATGGATTCCGGGATGTTCGGTATAACGAATGACCGCTATACCGAACAATAATGGATTCCGGGATGTTCGGTATAATGAATGACCGCTATACCGAACAATAATGGATTCCGGGATGTTCGGTATAATGAATGACCGCTATACCGAACAATAATGGATTCCGGGATGTTCGGTATAATGAATGACCGCTATACCGAACAATAATGGATTCCGGGATGTTCGGTATAATGAATGACTGCTATACCGAACAATAATGGATTCCGGGATGTTCGGTATAACGAATGACCGCTATACCGAACAATAATGGATTCCGGGATGTTCGGTATAATGAATGACTGCTATACCGAACAATAATGGATTCCGGGATGTTCGGTATAACGAATGACCGCTATACCGAACAATAATGGATTCCGGGATGTTCGGTATAACGAATGACTGCTATACCGAACAATAATGGATTCCGGGATGTTCGGTATAATGAATGACTGCTATACCGAACAATAATGGATTCCGGGATGTTCGGTATAATGAATGACCGCTATACCGAACAATAATGGATTCCGGGATGTTCGGTATAATGAATGACTGCTATACCGAACAATAATGGATTCCGGGATGTTCGGTATAATGAATGACCGCTATACCGAACAATAATGGATTCCGGGATGTTCGGTATAATGAATGACCGCTATACCGAACAATAATGGATTCCGGGATGTTCGGTATAACGAATGACCGCTATACCGAACAATAATGGATTCCGGGATGTTCGGTATAATGAATGACTGCTATACCGAACAATAATGGATTCCGGGATGTTCGGTATAATGAATGACCGCTATACCGAACAATAATGGATTCCGGGATGTTCGGTATAATGAATGACCGCTATACCGAACAATAATGGATTCCGGGATGTTCGGTATAATGAATGACCGCTATACCGAACAATAATGGATTCCGGGATGTTCGGTATAACGAATGACCGCTATACCGAACAATAATGGATTCCGGGATGTTCGGTATAATGAATGACCGCTATACCGAACAATAATGGATTCCGGGATGTTCGGTATAACGAATGACCGCTATACCGAACAATAATGGTTTCCGGGATGTTCGTTATAGCGACATCCCACTGTACCTGCTTGGGTTTTTTTTACACTAAAGTCGTCAGTGGGGCGAAAATTCCCGGGAGAGAGAAATTCCTCCAAAATAGCTGTTAAGTTTGAAAAGACCTATAGATCCACTACATATGATCAGAACTGCCTGTATTCATGTATCCATAGCAGTAGTTTGCATACAGTAAACCCTCACACACATACACTTGCACACAGCAGTAAATGAGGATACCGGTTGCCATTTTGAGTGCAGAAGCCCTCAGAAAGACAGTCAGCCCAAAGTAGAGTAACTCGCTGTGGCACCACCCATGGATCTTCCACATTCTATTCAAGCAAGACCCATCCATCATGATGGGTTGTGAACCTTTCTTGGACTTATTGCTAATCAGCCTCCTCGTCTGAAATGCAAATGTCCCAATTGCACAGGTACTTATTGGATGTTTAAAACTAAGTTGCCATCTCTCGTAGCAAAAAACCCCCAACCCAACACCAAATCCCGTACCCAACCCCTACCCTACAGGAAAAGACATCCCCCAAATATGTTGCATAGCAAAACCACGACACAGTGGCCAGTTTAAGCTACAAATTCAAATTCATCCATTGATGTGGATTATACTGCAAATCCCAATTCATTTCATTGGTGTGTGTAAATTTGTGTGGAATCAACCATCCAACATGCACATGATATCATGCACCAAGAAAAATGTCCCACCAAAATCTACTCCCCCCCCTCTCTCTCAGGCCCTGTTCTATACCCTTATTCCCAGTCGATGTACCTATTTCCTCACCCTCCTATGCTCCCATATTTACCTAAACCACACCCGACCCCGACATGCTAACCCAACCCCTAACCCATCCCCCAAGCCCTAAACAAAATGCCTAACCCAACCCGCAAACCCTAACACAACTCCCAAACCCTTAGTAAAACCCCTAACCCAACCCCTAACCCAACCCCCAAACCCTAATCCAACATCCAATCCCTAGCCCAACCCATATTGGGAACAATACCTCCCAAATACATTGCATAGCAAAAGCACTACACAGTATTCAGTTGATGCTAAAAGGTATACAGAAATCAAAATCAACTTGGGATTAAATAAATCGGTATTGTTATAAAACCCAAAGTGTCTATCATTTTTGAGACCAAAAATAATTATTTTAGCAAAAAAAAAGAGCTATTTTTGGTCTGAAAATTGTTACCCCTACTTTGGAGATGAACGTACTACGTCACATACAGAATTTGTGGTCAGCCTTGAGGTCGTGCGCTTTGCACTGGCCCTATACTTTCTCTATTGTCTATCAGCCTTAAATACCGCACTGTCACATGTGCAGTGGCACACTTCTTCTCAGCATTTCGATCGCAACGCTCGGCTGCGTTTGGTCTGTATGTGACGTCACATGCTCACAAGGGGAATTTTTGGGGGCGGGGCAAACATGGATTTTTAAAAATGTTTTGGGGCGAAATTAGGCGCTAATTTTTTTTTTAAAATCAATCCTGTATTGATTATATTGTGAACAATACCTAAGTAGAGTTTTTAGCTCTTTTTCAAATCCTATTTCTGTAGACCTTTAAAAATCTCATCCATCCGCTGATGTGCGAGGACATGTATGTAAATTCAACCATCCGACATACACATCATATTCGGAGACAACAATGCCCAATACAAAAATCGACCCCCTCCCAAAGCTCATATCTCATCCCCGTCTTTCGTCCAACGTTTTTTCCTCATCCACGGCCCTTCCCTGTCCAGCTCGCTGCTCCCGTCCTAGTCCAAAAGCTCAAATGTCCGAAGCGCGTCCTCCTCTTTCGCCTCCAGCGTTGCTATGGCGCCGTCGTTGAACACAAAGGACGACCCGCTATCCATGACCAGGCAAGCGTCCCAGCCACGGGACCGAATTCGAATCCTGTTTGGGCAGAGAAAATGTGGTGTTTTTTTTTTTTTAATGACTTTCCGTAAAAAAGAAGAAGGATTTCCAGGCCATTTACTTTACCTTCATTTGAAAATAGAATTGGAAAGTGGCTACATCCCCTCTGTGCTATCCCAAAACTGCTCTAGCTATGTGTACGGCTGATTGCTATAGAGGTTTTTCCACATAACGTCACCTGACCGCCAAAGGCTACTTAGCATATCCGCAGGAGCGTCCAAATCCGCGGAATTAGCGCATGCATATATCCAGTCTGAGTATTTCCATTGGACATTTGATGACGCGAAGGCGCGCACGTTGCACGTACATCCGATTGAATTCAACGCTGACCGTCAAAAAGCATACGTGACTGAAAAAATCTCCATTTGCGATCGGAATGAAAATGGAGAATGTGACCCCTGGGGAGGATTTCACGAAGCCGCCACGAAGCATCCTAACTCAACTCACAATGCATTATAACCCACCGTAGGTTGTGATCGGCCGTAGAGTTTCCCCGGCATATTAGTATTAGATTGAGGTGGCTACCAATAATTTGCTCCAAATGTGAGTTTGCGGAGGTTCCACGGGTCAGAGATTGGACAGAGAATGAGCTTAAAGCACTGTACGTGTCCATGTAGAAACGCACAGTCATTGTGCAAAGAAACAGCCTAAATTGGCCTCTAAGGTCCTTTTGCATTTGTGTGCCTGTTTTCAGGACCGGCGATCACAACGGTCCTCCTCAGAACCACACACAGAGATTATTCTCACCACAAACCACCCTTGACTTTACAAAAAGCAAGGCATCTGTAATAAGGCCCCCTCCCGACCCGCTCGCACACTCCCAATTGACGCCGGGCCAACGCCGGACAAAAACAAGACAGCGCGGGGGGCCGAGCAACTCACTTCTTGGCAAAGCCCCGCGGCATGTTGGCGTTGAAGATGCCGTTGATGACTGGGTCGCGCACCGTGTAGGCCAGAGTGGCCTGGTCCGAGCCAAACACCAGCGAGCCGTTGAACTGCGAAGCGATGCGCTTCTGGAGGTCGGGGGTCATCGGGATGTTCACATCGGTCTCCTGGTTAACTGACAAGTGAATCATTCGAGGGGTGAATGAGTACTACCATGTAGGTTTTATTCTGATATATACAATTATGTGAGTGTGACCCAGCACAGCGACATGAGGAATATCCCACCAAAACACTTTTCGAGTAAACAACGCCTGAAGTCAAAGTATCTTCTCAATATGATACAAAGTCAATTTTTTTTGTGTATTTTCGGAAAGTTAATGTATTGGAGGATATTATGTCCAAATGTCCGAAATTCGTCTCTAAATGTTGAAAAAACAAGGATTTCGGGGAGTGTTTGTGTACTGTTTTCATGAAAATGTAAAGTTCCTGCCTTTTTGAATGACCGCATTCGAGGAGCTAGAATGGTGCTGCTATATTTTGTCTGGTACCAAACGAATGAGCGAAGTCCCCTTGTACTATTTACAACAAAGTTCACACGGAAATAATTTTGATATCATTTGATAGCTATTGGTATACTCTTTCACATCATTAGAAAATCTCAAAATCTCAAAAGTGGGGGTTATTCCTCGTTATGCTGTGCCGGGTCACATATTTTATACTAATTTTTATGGGTGAATGCTTCTGACTGGTGTCTCCTATCCCAGCAAAGATAGTTAACTATTTGGGAATGCTGCCACCCAAGGCCTGGATAGCTCAGGCGGTAAGAGCACTGGGGTCGGTTTTACCAAACTCGTCGTTATTTACCCATCAATCGAAAGACGATGAGCGATGCACAGAAACCATACGGTCTAACACAACTTACGATGTGTTATCCATCGTAAGTTGAGTTACGATTCATCGTAAGGCTTTATGAAATCAAACCCCATGTCCGTTAAGCCAGACTTCTTGGGTCATCCTGTGATCTATATCTTATTACTTCTCCCATAGATTTGTAACTTGTCTTTTCCGCCTTTGACAAAAGGTCACACTGTGCATGAGATCTACTCTCTATGCGTGGCTGGTCGATACTTACTGATGTTGACAAGTTCACGGACACTCTGGTGCGACAGTTTGTTGATGTTGAAGGACCTGCAGAATAAGAAATCACGCAACTCATAAACAACTGACAATGATTCAGAACAGTCAAACAATTAAAGGGGAAAAAAATGACTGAGAACTTTTGAACAATTTAATCAAAGAAAAATGGCAAAGAAAACTTGGACTGGACCAGAACTCGAACCATCCGAGCTATCCAGCCCTTAGATGGCGACCTTTTCAAATAGTCAACTAGCCCTGCAGGAGGACGGGGAGGGACACCAGTGAACTGTTCAAATCATTTAAAACAATGATTCAGAATGACAGAATGATACCGCTATGAGAGCAGGGTGCAAGTGCTGAGATGGACTGGTTGGCTCAGTCACGCAGGCGTGCCAATCGTTCAACCGGCTTGGAAGAGCATGTAACCTACCTTTTCCAAAGTCATAATGAAAAGGACAAAGACAGACAAGAAGGGAAAGGAGCAAATTTGGAACATTAAGGCCCCCTCAAAAAAAAAAAAAAATAGTCGTGCTTCCAATTTCCTGACCTACCCTATTTTGATGGCGCGCCCCTAAATTTGTTTTGGGGGAAAGTGTGTTTCCCTTTCTGACCCTATTTAGACAGCGTGTCGGCACCACCCTAATTTGACAACGTGACCAGTGATTTAAATCAACATGATATAAATTAACCAAGCCTGCATACTTGTAAACCATGTTTATGTTATAGTATCCAGAGCTCGACTTTAGCACTAGCCCGACGGTCATTGTCTAGTAAAAACAGCTGCGGGCTAGTAAAATGCCCCACTTTGCTAGCCCGGCGGACTAGTAAAAAGTAGACAGCAGTGTGGCGGCAAAAAACAATACGGGCGGGGATGAGAAAGTAGAAACTAATAATTAGCTTTACTTGACTTAATAACCTTGTGTTAAATTCAATATTAATTATACAGGGCTAGTAAAACTTGCTGTGGGCTAGTAAAAAACTCAATTTACTAGCCCGGTGGGCTAGTTAAAAAAAGAATTAAGCGAGAGGCTTGGTATCTATATATGTAACACTTAGCCAGTACATGACTCATGTCTCAGCATAAATTATTATTATTATTATTTTTTTTTTTTTTGGGGGGGGGCCTAAGAACCAACAACACACCAGAACGGACAAAAATGTTGTTTGGTTTCAAATTGATATTCCTTTTTCTTCTTTTTTTCCCCTCATACAATGCCCGGGGTTGGGTGGAAACCTACCAGGATGTAGAACCAGTGCCAGTGCATATGGTGATGCCAGAGCTCTTCTGTTTCTCCATGGGACTTCCGTCTACAGAGATCTCATAGTAGGACACACTGAGAGAGGGGAAGAGGATGCACACCCGATGCTATTATACTTGGTCCATTTCTTTTTATTAGATGCCCTAGTGGCCAGGCTCTTAAAGCTACTTAAGAATTAGACTGCCCGCCAAAGGTCGACTCTTTTTTTGGCACAATAGTCAAAGACAAATTGAAAAATTGGCAAAGAAAACTTTGACTGGACCGGGACTTGAACCCGAGACCTCTCGATTAATGTACCAATGCTCTCCCATCTGAGTTGTCCAGCCCTTAGATGGCGGCCTTCCCAAATAGTCAACTAGTATCTGCCAGGGTGGGGGCACCAGTCAGAAGCAATTTGATTATTAAAGACAAGTCAAAAGTAAAAAAACAAAACAAAAAGGACATGGAGGTCTGGCAGTTGATGGAGGAAATATTTTTCTTTTATATTTGCAGATTTTCGATAAGATTTGAAGGGTTGCATGGTATCAGCACAAAGTGGAAAACCTGCAGTGACACCATGTAAGTCATATCTTTCAGTATGGTCCCGAAAAGAGCTGGTAACTCAATATTTCGGGCAGTGTGTACACCTCTTAAACAGCTCAATGAAATTAACCCCTCAATTATTAAGGGCAGTGAAGGCCTAGTTTTTAGGAATTGTATTTCAAAGTAACCCCAAAACTATTGCTGCATTGAGAACTGGCCTCATTCTGAGGCTCATTTGATCCACTTGGAGGAGTCTAGACCAAAGATCTTATAGCGCTTGCATGCAAGATAGCCTACTCTTGCGAGATCACATGCATCCGGATGAGGTACGCACTGGGCACCATTTTAGTAAGCAAAGGCGCACACATTCTCTCCATTTCGTGGTTACATCGCATCGAAAGTTATCACATTCTGTTCACGCATCCAAAGTTGTATCTTTTTTATTGTTTGTGACTTTCTCGCTTCATTTTTCGGAGCACTGAAAGCAAACAACAGATTCCGTTGCTTACTAAAATGGCGCCCAGTGCGTACTTCACCTTTTGCTCGTAGTAGTCTATCTTGCGCGCTATAAGATCTTTGGTTAGTCCGGCGGACTACCAATTTGGACCCTAGACAAGTCACCGGATGGAGTCCAACTTGGACACTAGCTGACGGCTTGAATGAAAGGGCACGCAGGCTCTCAGGCTTTCCTCTCCGATCCGTGGACTCACGTGGAGGAGAGGGACTCGCCGATGAAGACCTCGTTCAGGGCGCGGACCGGCAGGACGGCCGGCCCGGGCCTGGCGGGCTCCTCCAGGCCCTCCTGCAGCCGCTGCTCCTTGCTCCAGTGCTGGTGCTGGTGGTCGGGCAGCTTCAGCTGCTGCTCGTGCAGGTCGATGGGCTCGGCGTTCATCAGGCCCCCCTCCACCGTGGTACGGATCCGCTGCCGCCACTTCCACCTGCCGCAGATCCGCCGGACGAAAAAAAACAAAAAAAAAAAAAACGATATCTCGCTCTCATTTAGATCTCAAATCATTCTGTTAGGCCAGTTGTCAATTAAAATCAAAGTTCCTCCGGTTCTTCTCAGAACCACACACACTCACAAAAGAGAAATTGCATGGTGTTACCGCAAACCTATCCCTTTTTTTTTCTGCTACTCAGACGAGGAAAACTTTCAAATCTCATCTAATTTCCTCAAATTTTATCATTATTTTCAACCATCTATGAGGTGATGAACAATGCACTGAACCAATATGGCCTATCAGAAATAACGGTGGGATACGATAGTGAGATTTGTGGGTACACCCTGCAGTTGTGTCTTGTTCAAGAAGAGGTATGGTACTGAAAGGAACGGGTGAGTGTAGTAGTCTACTCCCAGGATCCTATCAGAACCACACATCAGCGCACAGCAACCACAGCAACCACGTTTTTGAAACAGCCATAGTGTGTACCAAAGATCTTATAGCGTGCTTGTGCGCAAGATAGCCTACTCTTGCGAGATCACACGCATCTGGGTGAAGTAAGCACTGGACGCTATTTTAGTAAGCAAAGTCGCACACATTCTCACCATTTCGTGGTCACATCACATCGAAAGTTATCACATTCTGTTCACGCATCCAAAGTTGTATCTTTTTTATTGTTTGTGACTCTCTCGCTTCATTTTCGGAGCACCGAAACAAACGACAGATTCCGTTGCTTACTAAAATGGCACCCAGTGCGTACTTCACCTTTTGCTCGGAGTAGTCTATAAGATCTTTGGTGTGTACTCTGCCCGTAATGCAGGATTCCAACTACCGATGGCATGTGTCGCGGAGATGATGAGTTTACCTGAACCGTCCTTCGGTGATCTTGCTGAGAGCCTCGTCAAAGCGCAGCGTGTAGCCCGGGGGGAGGCAGAGGAAGCCCGCCGAGCCACTGGGGTCCGTGTTGACGCCCAGGACGGGCTTGTCGTCCGCCACCTTGCTGGCGGCCATGATGAAGGTGCCGTCGCCCCCCGCCGACACCACCACGTCCGCCCAGCGGACTGCCTCCTGGGTCAGGCTGCGCTCAAAGCGCTGGGCCAGACGCACCTCCATCCCAAACGCCCTGGACGGGAGAGAAGAGAAGGCTGTGTTAAAATCATCTGGCCCTTTTTTTCCAAAACCTGGCTTAGGCTCAGGCTCCGGTTTCGTCGCAAGTTCTTTCGTCCATTTTGAAGTACAGTTTACAAGGCATGAAAATGGGTGGCCTTTGGCTTCAATTTTGAATGTTATTCAGCATTTTGAAAAAGAATCCAAAGATGCAACTTCAACAAAGAACTTCAACCTGTGCTTTCACTTTTCAGCTTTCGGATAACAGAGACTAAACCGGAGCCAAAGCCTAAGCCGGGTTTTGGAAGAGGACCCATAAATTACTCTTTTAACAACTGCTTGTACAACTTCTGTTTTGTCTTGTATTTGAATCCTTTTATCGTGCAAATGGCGTCAACTCGGCCTATTCTGGCTCAAGTGCTAGTACCACTTACTGGGCCGCTAGGAGCTCCTCTGAAACAATTTGTGTGTTGATCTGTTGCACTAGCGCCCCATCGCGTCTAATAGTAAAACAGACATTCTCAACGTCTAGTACCCAGTCTTCTTGTTATAGGCCTATGGTTTGTATGTGGGCTCATTGCTAAAGCGCATGATGAGATTTTACATCGTGTACACGGTGTACAAACATATTGCGTTTTGAACAACTCGACATGACTGATGCCGACAAAGGAGACATTTGTCAGAATTGCAATCCAAAAATTAATTGTAAGCACCGCTGAAATACCACTTGTTCATCTTGACATTGTGTAGAATCCGGCACGATTTCGGGCACTTTTAAGGCCATCTGCTGAGAATGTCTGTTTTACTTTATTAGATGCGGTGGGAGGCTAGTGCCACAGATCAACACACAAATCGTTTCAGAGGAGCTCCTAGCGGCTCCAGTAAGGGGGATTACTCAAGTGCCTGGTTCTAAAATCACGGGAACAAAAACATATTTGACTGTGAGTGGGAAGCATGACTCACTGATCAACAACAAATTAACACAAGAAGAATACAGTCAACAAGAATACAGTCAACAAGAATACAGTCAACAAGAACACAGTCAACAAGAATACAGTCAACAAGAATACAGTCAACAAGAATACAGTCAACAAGAATACAGTCAACAAGAACACAGTCAACAAGAATACAGTCAACAAGAATACAGTCAACAAGAATACAGTCAACAAGAATACAGTCAACAAGAATACAGTCAACAAGAATACAGTCAACAAGAATACAGTCAACAAGAATACAGTCAACAAGAATACAGTCAACAAGAATACAGTCAACAAGAACACAGTCAACAAGAATACAGTCAACAAGAATACAGTCAACAAGAATACAGTCAACAAGAATACAGTCAACAAGAATACAGTCAACAAGAATACAGTCAACGAGAACACAGTCAACAAGAACACAGTCAACAAGAATACAGTCAACAAGAATACAGTCAACAAGAATACAGTCAACAAGAATACAGTCAACAAGAATACAGTCAACAAGAACACAGTCAACAAGAATACAGTCAACAAGAATACAGTCAACAAGAATACAGTCAACAAGAATACAGTCAACAAGAACACAGTCAACAAGAATACAGTCAACAAGAATACAGTCAACAAGAATACAGTCAACAAGAATACAGTCAACAAGAATACAGTCAACAAGAATACAGTCAACAAGAATACAGTCAACAAGAATACAGTCAACAAGAATACAGTCAACAAGAATACAGTCAACAAGAATACAGTCAACAAGAATACAGTCAACAAGAATACAGTCAACAAGAATACAGTCAACAAGAACACGGTCAACAAGAATACAGTCAACAAGAATACAGTCAACAGGAATACTGTCAACAAGAACACAGTCAACAAGAACACAGTCAACAAGAATACAGTCAACAAGAACACAGTCAACAAGAATACAGTCAACAAGAACAGTCAACAAGAATACAGTCAACAAGAACACAGTCAACAAGAATACAGTCAACAATTGGTGGAAAGGAATTGACATACTGTAATCTGTCCACGACTTTGTCGACATTTGCCTCATGGATGCGGTGCTTCTCCAAAAGTCGGTCATAACGCGAGCCACGCTGCACAAGCTAAAAACGAAAAAATGGATGCAACTTTAATTCTGACCACCTTTTCTGCCTTTGTTTGAAAGAACGCAGTGGCTGTTGTTACGGCAGTCGTCCGTGTGGTTCCCTGACATGATTGCATTTCGTCAGCATTGCAGGCTGGTTGAACCAGTCTATTAGCTGATAGTCTGGTTCCAAGAGCTAAACATCCTGACAAATCCTGTGAAGTCAGGGAACCACACGGACGACTGCCGTAACAACAGCCACTGCGTTGAAAGAAAGGTCCTGCTACTGCTAGTGCTCGAGTTGAAATATCAGATCCTCACAATTTAGGCCTATGCAATTTACATTTGAAAGTACTAAGCAGAAACTTGCGAAATGTGGAAAACTGCTTACTGACTAAAATGACCAGTTTGACCATGGAGGTACCTCCATGGTTTGACATTTTGGTTAAACTAGTAGTAGTACTAGTCAGTAAGCAGTTTGCAACATTTTGCAAACTATAGTCCGAGTGACTTGGACCCGACAACTTCAAAGTCACCCCTTTTTTCAAAATTCGGAGGGGTCGGGTGCCTACAGACAGGTACAGTCATCCGACACCTCCAAATTTTGAAAAAAGCGTGACTTGTCGGGTTCAATTTTGCTCGGACTATTGAAGTAAGACAGAGGATTAGTCGTCCGTCGTGCTATTGAATGAAAGGGTAACGCGTTTCGAGTTCAAATCCAGATTTTCATACATCAAACATAAAACGCAGTGGCTGTTGTTACGGCAGTCGTCCGTGTGGTTCCCTGACTTCACAGTGTTTGTCAGGATGTTTAGCTCAAGTGGAACCAGACTGTCAGCTAATAGACTGGTTCAACCAGCCTGCAATGCTGACGAAATACAATCAAGTCAGGGAACCACACGGACGACTGCCGTAACAACAGCCACTGCGAACATAAAAATGTTTAGGTTTTTGGTGCAGTTTTTTTAACGTACCAGTCGTTTCAGGCCGTCTTCTCCCAAGTCGCAGAACCGCTTCCGCTCGAAGGCGTAGCGAGACAGCTTGGACACCACAAGGGCTCGCTTGGGCCTGAAGGGCACACCCTCCCCTCCGTAGTCGGCCCCGCCCCCTCCCGATGCAGCAGCACCCGAAGATGCTGCAGCAGCAGCAGCCGCGACACCAAACAGTCGTCGGGTCACGTCGACGGCGAGCAAGTCCCTGTTCAGCCTGGCAGCGACAGCGTGTGTCCATCGCGAGCAACAGCATACAGAGCAGCTACTCCACACCATCTTTTTTGTTACGAGTCCCTATCTCTCTCACTCAGTCTCACCGCCCGTTCTCACTTCGTCCACGGACCTCGACCGGTCGGCGAGCGATCAAAAACATTCTTGCAAGGGCTCGTGCGGGCAGACAAAGTTGCCTTTGTGTCGACCAGATCACCAGACTATCACCACTCACCAGTGCTATCACAGTATCAGTTTCAGATCAACTAACACAAGTAATAGTATAGTACAGTGTGTACTGTACCCTGGCAGATTGCGCATGCTGCTGCACTTCACAGTAAACACGGTGCCATTTGTGACCCGGCACATCATAATGAAGAATAACTCTCACTTTTAAGATTTTGAGATTTTCTAATGATGTAAAAGAGTGTACCGTTAGCTTTCAAATGATATCAAATGTTTTCCAATATATTAACTTTCCGAAATACCCCCAAAAATAAATATATTTTTTTTTCAATCGAATTGAGAAGATACTTTGACTTCAGACGTTGTTTACTCAAAAAGTGTTTTGGTGGGATATTCCTCATATCGCTGCCCGTGTCACATTTTATCTCTGCGTAGTGATCGTGATGGCACCACGTATGGCCAGCCAATCGTGCAAAACGGAAGTTAGTCATAAACCAGTTGACCAGATGTGAAAATACCAAACCAATTCGTTTCAAATCTCAATTACTCAAAATATGCTTGAGTATGATTTTTGAGCTGATAATATTCGGAGCAATGTGAGGGATTTTTGCGTATTCCGACCCGAACTCCAATTTCGTTTTTGTTCTTTTTTTCAATGTTGACGCTCAACTACCATACTGTTGAATCTTCTATGGCATATGTTTTGGCTGACAGTTTTATCCTTTGTGCATTCGCAAAGTTTCCTCCGTGCCATAAGTATAATTATTTTTATCCTTCTACTGTATGCGTTTTAGTAATCCACTTCGATTTTTTTTAAAGTGACGTCATTAAGACCCGGAAGTATTGTATATTCTAGTAGTACTAGGGACTTTCCTTCGGGAGCTGCGCATAAGTGCCACAGTATTTTGAGTCGGAAGCTTGAACCACTTACACCAGTCTACCTTTGGCCATTTACCACAATTGGGCGTGATTCACGAAAGACCGCGGCCTTTTTGTTTTTAAAAAGCACGAGACATGTGACAAGTGTCTCCTCGCGACCTCATTGAACATTTGAAGGCCTCTCCTCCAATAAATTAAAATGGCTCGACTTATTACTACTCAGAATTGGTACATGAGAGACGTAAGTTGGTCGTAGCTAAATGACTGCCTTTTGCTAGAGGATTTTGGAACCGGAACTGCCATTTGTAAACATGCACTAAATGAAGTCCGAGTAACTTGGACCCTTACATCGCCCCTTTTAAAAAAATTGAGATTTCGCCCGAAATCTCAATTTTTTTTAAAAGGGCGATTGTAATGTAAGAGTCCAAGTTACTCGGACTACACTAAATGCAGCATAACCCATTGCAAATGCATTGCAATGCTTGCTTGTTCCGTGTATTGTCGACACTTAATTTCATTTTTTTAAAATAATTTCAGTTTTGAAATATAATAAAATAATGAAATAATGAACAAAGTGATAAACTGATAGTGATGTACACAAATGTTGCAAACTGCTTACTGACTAAAATTACCAAAATGCAAATCTCCAAATTTAGATTTAATTTTTAAATTTTAGTGGGCCCTTCTTCCATGGTCTGACAGTCAACTCGGTCCGTGATTAGTAGTACAGCAGTATAGTAATAGTATGTCGGGGGTATTTTTTTCAAAGATCAAATTCCCACATTGCATAGCCATTATCCTTGGACGCTACAGTCACCCGTACCTCAAAATTTCAAAATTCGATAAAAAAAAGGGGGGTTTTGTCGGGTCCAAGTTACTCGGACTAGTCCGTGACCAACTCGGCCCGTCACCAACTCGGTCCCTATGGCCAGTATGGGAAAATGCAGCAAAATGACAATTTTGCAGAGGAAAGACTAATCTTTCAGTTTCAAACAGTTTCTTTTTGCAAGTCTGAGTGATCGAAGATCTTAAAATCAGGAAATATTCTGTTGAAAATGGTACACATTCACAGCAAATGTAGCCCTAATACGTTTGGCATATAACTTGTGTATATACTAGATATTTATTTTTTTAGTTTTATTTGGATCTGCGAACAATTACCGGTAAAAAGTGTTTGAAAAAGGATTCAAACTCAAACTTTTTTTTTTTTTTTTTTTTTTCCAGAGGAATGTTTTATTGAATCAGAAACGTCATATTTTTATTACACAAATTACTTAAGAACCTTTTCGCTTACCAGTCCTTAGTCCAAACTAGTGAACTCAAACTTAAAAGTGCTACAGTTACCATAACATAAGCTAGAACAATGTCATTATGAATTCATCATTAGGTTTTTCGGTGGCGGAGTGGAGCAAGTCTAGCGTGGTCCATGATGCTTCTGCCATTCTCTGCTGGACTATTCGTTTTCCTCACGAAGATCAACATCTTTCACCCATATCTGTGGGCTTGCGGTAAGTCCCAAACCTACCATACAATTTGATTACCGTACCCATACCATGGTCCATAGCGTAGATAGTTTTATGTCATATATCGTTACAACAAACTGGTTCGCTGCCCCCATATACATGGATAATGCGTATGTATGTCAATGCAGTATCAAACAGGTTCCCTGCTATCAGTGATATGCAATATCAAATTTGCTAATGACAATCTGGTTCACTCCTGATCGGTGTATCACATTAATGCATACTGGCTCTTTACCGTTAACTGGTTCCCTAAATCCCTACCATAACCATGTATCATTACATCAAAGTTCAGATAAAGGCCTATATTTGACAAGTTAAGTTTTTACACACAGCCTGCAGTATATGCTGTGAATTGACTAGATTTGTTTCACTGCAGTGCTGAAATCGCTCATGATTTTGTTTCAATTTCTTTTTTTCTTTTTTTCCTCAGATTTTCTGACCACGGCATTTTCAGTCTCAGGCATTGGCTATGTCACCTTGATTGCCATCTTGACAGCGTTGCAAGCCTCTAGCAATGCCTTCTACTTCACAGGTATCAAAGTGACACGATGAATGGCTTGTCCTCATGGCATGTCCTACCTTTCTCTTGATTTAAAACCCTAACACCCTATAGTACTGTTGACTTGGAACCCTCCTCAATCCTTCACAATCCTCCCCAGTCCTCCGGTGTAAATTTGACAACCTTTGTTAAGCCACCCCAGTCCTCCGGTGTAAATTTGACAACCTTTGTTGATCCACCCCAGTCCTCCGGTGTAAATTTGACAACCTTCCACAACCCTCCAAGATCTCATCGTAGCATGCTTCCTCAATCCTCCAGAATCCTCAAGTGTAAATTTAGCAACCTTCCTCAATCCTCTACAATCCACCAGTGTAAATTTAACAACCTTCCTCAATCCTCCGCAATCCTCCCACTGGAAATGTTCTTGCTTGCCTCAATCCTCCACAATCCTCCAACACAACCCGGAGGATTATGGAGGATTGAGGAAGGTCAGGGTTATGATTGTCGCTATTGCTAATTGTCCTTTAGGATGTTTCTTTATGATTCTGAAGCCAGTGACCCATAAATGAAATGATGGTGAGGGCTCAGCAGCCGATTTCAAGAACAGTTGCGTAAGTTACGCGACGTACAAATGTTGCGCCACAATGGCTCTTTTGTGCACTAATGCTCATGCATATTGTTCATGTGGCCACATGGAATTTGACACCACTTTTGACTTACGGGCAGTAACAACTCCTAATAGGCCAGCTGTGGGAGGACTGAAGTAGGAAGGGGCATGCCGTATCAAATAATGAGGCTGAGTTAGAGCTACACTTGAATTGAACATACTATAAGTTCCATTTGGAGGTATTAAAAAAAGTGGGCCCAAAGTTTTGATCCTAGGATGGGCTTTCTCCAAGAAAGGTTCTGCAAGGGTTGAAATGTCGGGCCCTCTACATGGTTGCGAATCACAAATCACTCGACTATCTTGCGGTTTTGCTTTATATTGGCATTCTCTTTCTTTCCCAGTGTTGCCGGTCATCCACATCAACCGGCTCTCGGCGGCCTGGGACGTGGCCAGACCGTCCAGCCTCCTGCACCTGGCCGGTCACTCACTGGCCGGCGGCTTGGCGGCCTGGTGCTGGTCGTCGCTAGCCGGCGACTCGTACAGAGCGCTGACTGTTCTGTCAGACAAGGACACCGTGCAATACCTGAATGAGAACCATCTGTTCCTGGTGCTTCACGGCGCGTACATGGTAAGTTGACATACAAACCAACAGGAACAACGAATACCCGTGAAATAGACAAGTCTGAGTGAGTCAAACGCAACACAATTGGACGTCACTGGTTTTCGGGCTTTTGTCATGCCACTTGTTGTTTTGTGGTAGGCTGAAAGTAGT
This sequence comes from Luidia sarsii, assembly GCA_949987565.1. Lineage (NCBI taxonomy): Eukaryota > Metazoa > Echinodermata > Asteroidea > Paxillosida > Luidiidae > Luidia > Luidia sarsii. The sequence continues at coordinate 16,416,531 of OX465113.1, forward strand.
CTTTCTTTGAAACTTAGTGAAAATGGTGACGCCCGAATTCGGAGCGCAAAGTTATTGTTGGAAAATTCTGAAAACCCTTAACCCCCACCCCCCTGTCCAAGCAAAGATTATCAGCTTTATTAGAAGCGTAACTAACTTTCAATAACATTTACATGTTAAAACGGTTACCAAGGGATTATCAAAGCTTGCTTTAGAACAAATTGTTGCGTGCATCCAAATGAAAATAAGCACTTGTACATTGAACCATTGTACATTTTTTTGGGGGGGGGATAATTATCACATGGAAGATTCTGCGAAGGATTTACCAACTCATAGATTTAATTTCAGAATATGGCATAGCTATCCATAACACTTCAGGAATCAAACACGGTCATGGTATAGCACGCTTAGTCATGGTCAAGGTTTGTATAGCATAGGCGTTTGGGTTAATAATGGTTTAAGAATATGACCCTATATTTGCATGTTATATCTCTTCCGTCAAATGTCTGCAGGGATGTCTGTTCTCAGTTTGGTATCTGCGGAAGCAAGCTCATTGTATGGACTTTCCAGTCATACAGGTAAGATAAGAAAACTCATTTGATGAGATAATGTGTTAACATTTTTCTTTCAGTTCACTGCACCACAGTGGCCATTTTTAAACCAGAAGAAACAAATGTAAAGTAATTTCTCTCATTGTCAAGCGGTTTTGTTTACAGAATTGTTGAGCGTTTCCCTTGACTGTTCATGCCCTAACTCTACCCTATCTCAAACTGCTCAATTTTATCTGTTAAAAACCCTGAAAACTGAAGGGCGCCTGCACCCCTGCCGTGAATCTCGCAATCGCATCTCTTGGTCGCGTAAGCGCTCACTCGCAGTCGCACAATTAATTGGCCCTCGGCGATTTTCAGGAAATGACTTTGTCGGTCGCTTACATCCCTGGGACACATAACTGTGATAGCTTTTCATCAATTGATAACAATACTTTTAATTTTCGAGAAACGGAGTTTCTATTCTGCAGCAAAATGATCAAGTCTGCTTAACCACCGACAACGGGTCGAATATCTTGAAGACCACCGTAGATTGTGCCTATAATTATGTTGTCATTCACTCAGTCAGACGTTTTGCAGTATCTTTTGTGCTACAGTACTTGTGTTTCTTTTCTGTTCATCTCTCACGTAGCAACTGAAGTTCTTCCAAGCCAAGTCGTTCCTGTGGCGCAGCCTACAGGACAACTTTGTCTACTCTGCACGGGCCACCGGCTACTTCTTTGTGCTCTACTATCTCTTCGGTAACGGACCAAAACCTCACTCACTCTTTGAAGAAAGTAGACACATGCTGTCGCCGCAAAAAAATCTCACATTGCAATTCTGCCGTGTGAATCTTCAAGTTGCATCAAAGAGCTTTTGAATGTGACTTGCATGCATCGGTGAACTGGAGGTAGATTTTGAATACACTTTAGTTGTGCTGCGAGTTATCCTACTCATTGACAGGGGTCGAATTTCATTTTCAAAAAAGTATCTTACCAGACCTGAATTTTCTTTTCCTTTGCCCTAAGTGAGTATTGTGCTTGCCGAGTTTTGTGCATGTACACCATGCATGCATTTGTTTGATGTCAAATAGAATAATGTCCTATGGTAGGAAAGCAGCATCAGGATTTCCCCTGGAACTTTGTGTGTCTGGCGTGGCAACTGATGATTTCCTCAGTGCATGTAGTCTGGTTTATATCGTGGATGCGCTATTTTGAGGTTCCATATGCAAGCCTCGCGCTTAAGGTTTTTGTTTACTAGCCCACCGGGCTAGTAAGTTGATTTTTTTGCTAGCCCGTAGCAAGTAACAAAACTAACTAATAATTTGTTTTACTTGACCTGATAACCTTTTAAATTCAATATTAATTTGACAGGGCTAGTAAAACTTGCTACGGGCTAATAAAAAAACTCAATTTACTAGCCCGGTAGGCTAGTAAACAAAAACCTTAAGCGCGAGGCTGCCTCATAGTTAGATGTGCTTGGAAACCATGCGCAGCACGCTATTGGTGTTCATTTTTCGTTCTTACCTGTCCAGGCTCCCTGCCCAAGCACTGGCTTCTGGTCAACCTGGGTCTGGAGGAGTCCCCCGCCCCGATGAACGCCCTCGGCGGGCTGCGCAACCTGGCCCTCCTCTGGAGTGCCACCGTGACCGGCATGGTCACCTCCCACCTCTGGGCCGTCTCCCTGCACCTCTTCAAGGTCTTCAACAGGGAGGTAGGCTCCGCACCTTGTGCTGATTATAACAAACAATCAATCAGTCAATCAATCAATCAACTAATCAATCAATCAAGGTCTTCAACAGGGAGGTAGGCTCCGCACCTTGGGCTGATTATAACAAACAATCAATCAGTCAATCAATCAATCAACTTATCAATCAATCAATCAGTTTTATTTCAGCTCAGAGCAAAATGCTACACAAATTGGCCATAGATCGCAAAATGCTACACAAATTGGCCATAGATCGCAAAATGCTACACAAATTGCCCATAGGTCACGAAATGCTACACAAATTGGCCATAGATCACAAAATGCCGCACAAATTGGCCATAGATCACAAAATGCTACACAAATTGCCCATAGATTGCAAAATGCTACACAAATTGGCCATAGATCGCAAAATGCTACACAAATTGGCCATAGGTCACAAAATGCTACACAAATTGGCCATAGATCACAAAACGCTACACAAATTGCCCATAGATTGCAAAATGGTACACAAATTGGCCATAGGTCACGAAATGCTACACAAATTGGCCATAGATCACGAAATGCCGCACAAATTGGCCATAGATCACAAAATGCTACACAAATTGCCCATAGATTGCAAAATGCTACACAAATTGCCATAGATTACAAAATGAGAATAAGTAGTGAATAAGCCCAACCATGATGCAAGAATTGATAATAGAACGTAATAAATGCAATGAGACAGGGGACCCACAAGAAGCCCATGGAATTTGGCACCACTTATCTAAGACAGGTAATAATGGCTCCTAATAGGTCAGCTGTGGGGTGAACTGGGGGCGGGGGAATACCATAGCACTTAATGAGGTTAATGTCGAGGTTGGAGGAACTGGACTTGTGAGTACGGTATGTATGGCTGCCAGTCAAATATGGAACAATTTCAGCATTTGTGGGGCTCCTAAACTTGGAGTGTGAAGGTGTGGAGGGGATAAGACTGTGACTATGGCATGCTCTCTTTGATAACGAGGGTTTCTGTTGCTCGTCCTCCGCCCTCCTCGACCCCAACAGGTGTACCAGTTCCCTGTGGAGCCACCCTTCGCCGGCCAGGAGGAGTGCTGCCTGCACAAGGCTTTGGATGATGCCCGTTACCCTCTGGTCCGGTACCTGGCCTTCCGGGACCTAACTGCTCTGGCCGACAGCTCCCGGGAACGCAGGAGGCAGGTCTTCTCCCTCAGCCAACCAGGTAAACGCCAACTAAAAAAAAAGTCCTTCAAGGGTTAGTAGAGGCACGTAAAAACAGCAGATCACCCCCTTTTTTTATCAGTTAGTTTTCTGACAGTCCCGCCTGGTAAACGATGTCAGCCTCATCTGTGCTCGGATCCCCCCGATGACTATCCAGTCCAGGGAATGAATGAATGAATGAATGAGTTTTCTGAAGTCTGTTATGATGCTTACAATGAGTGATGATTTCGGACTAGGTTGTGTAGTATGGGTACCACTACCTCAGATGCCTCTGACAATGTAGCTGTCACATCTGTAGTTGCTGCTACCAAAGCTGATGCACTTTTACCAAATGGTTAGGATTGAAATGCTATCCTTGAGTTTGCAACAGTTTTTGTATTAGGCCTTTGAGAAAGGTCTTGCTAGGATCGAAATGTCAGGCCCTCTAACTTTTGAGATTTATGCATTGCAGGTCATTTTAGTCAGTGAGCAGTTTGCAACAGTTTTTGTATGAACTTCATATCTATCTTTACACAGGAGTAATAGGTTTGCGGTGACACCATGTAAATTCTCTTTTGTGAGAATGTGTGGTTCTGAAAAGAACCGGAGGAACTCGACTTTTCGAACAGTACTCTGTTCATCTTCAGGAGTGCACTGTTTGAAATGTCAAGTTCCTTCGGTTCTTTTCAGAACCACACATACTGTTGTGTTGCGGGATCAGAAAGGCTTTGATCTTCAGACTTTCACACTTTTCACATTGGACTAAGTTCACTCTCATGTAGTGGCAACAATATACAGCATTCATTTATTACATTCAACGCAGCATCTAGCAATTGTACTCTGATCTCTGATCCATAAACATACTCCTCTCTCTTCTCTCTTACTCTCTCACTCCCTTAGCAAGAGTGGTCCTCACATTTATATTACTAGTCTAAGGAGTTGGGGGTGTGGTCTAAAAGAAGTAGGTGACCTATAATTATAATACAATACTTAAATGATGGAGGATAGAGGGCTTGGTCAACAGGTTTCAGTGGAGGAGGTGTGGTCAGAAGGTTTCTAGGGAAGTGCGGTCAGTGGTCAGTGGTATGGGTCCAGGATATTATTGAGTCATGTGTAGTAGTGGGCTGAAGTGGGCTGAAGGTTACTAGGTAAGGGGTGGTCAAGATAGTTAGGGGTTACTAATACACAACAATACAATGTGTCACCGCAAACCTATTAATCCTGCTATTCTCACCATGCAAACCTTCAAATCTCATTTATCGTTACACACCCTGTCATGAAGGTGGCCATCCCCACAACTGGACCCGCATTGCCACCGCCTGCCTGTCTGTCTTAGACTCGGTGACCCAGCGGATCGCCCGCCACCAGGAGTGCATCAGCAACGGCCTGGCCCGGCAGAAGCGCACCCAAGAGGGCGCCCTCGCTGGAGGAACGCTGGACGACGACAAGAAGGCGGCCAACGGAAGCAGGGAGCAAGGTGTGCTGGGTTCTCGTCTTCAGTTTATTAGAAGCTCTGCATTTTGAAATTGCCACACATCCATAGCCACAATGTTTTTTTTTACCATGTATACCTTATGCTGCTGCTCCTTTGCCAGACACGGCCAGTATGTGGTACACGCCTCAGGAGCCCCGCGGCCCTTACCTCCGTAGCTCAGTGGCCTCGCCCATCACCCCTCTGGGTTCCCGCAGCCCCGCCCTCGGCACGGTGCTGGCCACCCCGCAGGTCATGTGCAGCAGAGACGGGGTACAAGACCTGCCCTCCCCGGCCAAGGAGAGTACGCGCTGTGCTGCCCCCTGGGAGTCTGGCTTGGGATCTCTGGCCCGACCCTCAATCCACAGAGGTACGCATTTTTCTCTGCCGACGACAAAAGCCGAGGGTGTCTGTGCGTTGCGGGTCATTTGGGTTTTGTTTTTTCATCACCTTCCACTTGTGTCCAGGGTTCAAATCCCACGCTAGTCCAAAACTAGGATTCTAAGGCCCTTTTCCAAAACCCGGCTTAGGCTTCGGCTCCGGCCTTGTCTCTGTTTTCCAAAAGTTGAAACACAGGTTGGAGTTCTTTGTTGAAGTTGAAGCCTGGGAATTTTTTTTCAAAGCGCAGTAAAACATTCAAAAAAGATGCCAAAGGCTTCCTGTTGGGATAAATAGGTTTGCGGAGACACCTTGTAAATGTTGGCATGCCTTGTATTTGAAATGGATGAACGAACTAGAGACAAAGCCGGAGCCTGAGCCTAGCCGGGTTTTGGAAAAGGGCCCATGACTGCCCATTTCCACTCTAAATCCTGCCACTGTGTCCGTACGGAGGACAGAGCACCTCAAAATGTTCCATTGCTTATGATTAGTGACCCTACGCTGGCCAGCAAAGGTAGTCAACTGTTTTGGGAAGGCCCCCCACATAAGGGCTGGATAGCTCCGGCGGTTCAGCACTTGTGCGTCAAACCAGAGGCATGGGTTCAAATCCCACTCTATTCTTCATTGTGAATACTAATTCAATTAATTTAAAGTGATATACAAAAATGTTGCAAACTGCTTACTGACTAAAATTACCAAAATGCAAATCTTAAAATTTAGTGGGCCTGACGTTTCGATACTAGCAGGACCTTTCTCAAAGGCAGAGAAAGGTCCTGCCTTTGAAAAAAGGTCCTGCTAGGAACAAAACGTCAGGCCCAATAAATTTTAAGAATTCAATTAATTGTTTGAAATTTTATAACCCAGTCTGTTTTCCTTTCCGTAATTTGATTGAAGATTAAATCATGTAAAGTGTTTACTGTTTTAATTCCCATGGAGAAATGAAGCATTCCCAGCCAAGTAGAAAAAGAAATAGGCTGGAAAGCAAGAATTGCCAAAGCACATAGCAAAATTGTAGAGGACCTGATATTTGGATCCAGCAGGACCTTTCTCAAAGGCAGAAAATGGGATTCTGCCTTTGAGAAAGGTCCCACTCGGGTCAAAGGTCAGGCACTCTGTTTTTTCAAGGCTAGCTTTTTAGTTCTTTTAGCCAGTAAGCAGTTTTGAACATTTTCATATCTACCGTTAAAGATGCATTTAGTAACTCAGATTCTCACTGGAAATCTCCGATGCCAGATACGGAGAGGACCAGGCTGACCTCGGGCGAGCGCCCTGGCTCTGGGCGTTTGCCCTGGCAACCTGGCCTGGACTTCCTCAAGAGGTGGCGCCTGGGCGTCTACCTCCTGGCTCCGTTCCCCGAGGCCAGCGGCCGGGCCCTGTTCACCGACGCTCAGCTCCCCATCTGGGCCCTGGAAGGTGAGGGTGCGATCTCCGGGTGGCCGACGTAGTATTAGATAAAGGGGTAGAGGTAGACACAGACCCACAGATCACCGGCCATTCTTGACTAGGTGGTTCTCTGAGCACTGTCTGTTATGAGTCTTACAGTGTGTGATGCTTTCAGACTAGGTCATTTATCGCAGGAACGTCTACTGCACTGCTGATGGGGATACAGGCAGTCTGCAACCCTTGCATGCAACCATTTTTTCCCTACTTCTACAAAAAAAAATCATATCAAGCCTCAGACAGACAGAACCAGACAGATATGAAGACTAATCCTGCCCGACGACTACGAGACAATTTTTAGCCAATTTTCATAATTATGAATGTTGTTTCTTTGCTTTCAGCTGCAGTTTACCAGGGCCCAATCTCATGGCTCTGCTTAACCACTTCGCGCCGGGACCTCCGAATCCGGAGGTCAATTGGATTGCCTTTGCAACGGGGCCCTCCGAATCCGGGCACCACTATTGTCCACATTCTAAACAAAGACTCTTTTCAGCTTAGAACAAAGCATTATGAATCAGTACAAAGACCCTTTTTGACGCACGTTGCCACATGAATTGCAAGATTAGCCGCAGTAATTGTGCAATTGTGGGACTTTTACTGTGGAGGATCGAGGGATACCGCGCTGCAGCTGAAAGCACGCGGGGGACATTGTCTTTGCATGCCACACAGCCCAACGGTCGTCGGTCTGGCATTGGAATTCCCCCCACATTCTTTACCGTAATCTGTACGCTCGTTTGTGGCCGACCAACTCGAAGATTTGACTGCCTGGAGTGGAGGCTGGAGTCTGCGGTCAGGGATTGCCAGCAGCGTACACGAACCCACACACACACGTCCGTTACGGTCCATTGACGACGCACAAAGGGCCCTTTTTCGAACGGATAATCTCTTGACAAAGGCCACAACGACGTCCGAATTGTGCCAGGTTTTACTCTCTTGTACCCATAGTATACCCTTATTGATTTATTTCACAGAAATATATTGTTCCGATTGTTTTAGCAAGATTTTAAGATGATGCATTGTTCAAAAACCCCCGTATGGCGGTCATCGGCGCTGAAAAACCCCCCGGCGCGAAGTGGTTAAGCATAGGATTGGTGCTCACCGAAGCAATCATTCCGCACTTACCATCAGCGTATTTCATGGGCAATATTATTTCTCGCTTCTGTAAGCATAAAATGATTCGCTACGTGCGCCAGCTCTTCAAGCGACGAAACCTTGCTTACGCCATCCGTGAAATGAAGTCTGCACTTAACAGCATCTCATGAGCGCAGAATTCTGCGTTAAGCAGAGCCATGAAAATAGGGGTTGAGGATCGGCTAAGTGAGATGCTGGTGTTACTTTAGTGGGCTATTGTTCATTATAAGCAAAAAAAAACCAGAAGAGTGACAAAACTTCAGTTGTCTGAAGAATTTACAGAGATGCTGCCTTTGGTGAAGGACCTGGATCAAAAAGTCTAGATTTTTGAGAGGGTTTCACCATTTTATCCATTGTGGGTTATTAATGTCAGTTAACAGTAGTTTTGTATTACCGGTAGTTTTTCTGAAGTTAATACAAAAACTGTTGCAAACTGCTCACTGACTAAAATTGCCTGCAATACATAAATCTCAAAAGTTAGAGGGCCTGGCGGTTCGATCCTAGCAGGACCTTTCTTTGCCTTTGAGAAAGGTCCTGCTAGGGTCGAAACGTCAGGCTCTCTAACTTTTTTTGAGATTTATTATTTTTTCTGTTTTTCTTGACTTTGGGTTCTTTTCTCAGCTTTGTCGTCGCTTGTGGCTGCTTCCTACCGTGAAGACACTTATGGGGTGGTGCAGGGTTCCTTACAGGACATCTTGGTCGGCATGCTAGCCCTGCAGAGTGTGAGTTATTGAGGAGTTGGCAGGCAACTCCTTTGCATTATTATCCGTTCAATAAACTCATCACAATGCCATTGAATCGTTGTTGTTTTTTCGTGTGCTAGGAATCTCTGCCTATCAGGGATGTATAAAGACCTCCGGAAATTTCCAGATTTCCAGAAATGGCGTGATTTTATTTATTAATTTGTTTGATTTATTATTATTATTATTTTTATTTTTATAAATGTGTGGTTCTGAAAGGAACCCTGAGTTCCTCCGGTTCTTTTCAGAACCACACATACTCACAAAAGAGAGAATTTTACACAGTGTCACTGCAAACCTATTACTTCTGCTATTCTCACCATGAAAATCTTCAAATCTCATTAGAATATGATGACATTGAAGAGGGACTCCCTTGTTTTTTTTTCCCCCGCGGTTTTGGCAGGCCCTTGAGAAGCATCTCCGCCTACCCACCACCTTACCCAAGAGGAATCCCAGCGACTTCCGGCCTGCCCGGTCAGGCCCCATGCACCCGGACGACCGGCTCCGCTCCGACCTCAAGTCCACCGTGATGACCTCGCTTCACCGAGTGGTTGCGACCTTTGGCCCTCATCTGAAGTAAGCGGTGGCAAATGCGCTCTTGAGGACAAGTCCCCCAAGGCCTTTCTTGAAATTTGCATTTTTGGGGTCATTTTAGTCAACCAGATATCTGCAACAATTTGTATTACTACTTGAATAATAAGGATAGCACTGACAGACATCAGATCCATCTAGTGCAGTAGTTGTGGCTACAAAACGATTTGCATCTGAAGAAGTAGATGTGGCTAAAAAAGATTTGCATCTGAAGAAGTAGTTGTGGCTAAAAAATGATTTGCATCTGAAGAAGTAGTTGTGGCTACGAAATGATTTGCATCTGAAGAAGTAGTTGTGGCTATAAAATGATTTGTATCTGAAGAAGTAGTTGTGGCTATAAAATTATTTGCATCTGAAGAAGTAGATGTGGCTACGAAATGATTTGCATCTGAAGAAGTAGTTGTGGCTACGAAATGATTTGCATCTGAAGAAGTAGTTGTGGCTACAAAATGATTTGCATCTGAAGAAGTAGTTGTGGCTACGAAATGATTTGCATCTGAAGAAGTAGTTGTGGCTATAAAATGATTTGTATCTGAAGAAGTAGTTGTGGCTATAAAATTATTTGCATCTGAAGAAGTAGATGTGGCTAAAAAATGAGTTGCATCTGAAGAAGTAGTTGTGGCTACGAAATGATTTGCATCTGAAGAAGTAGTTGTGGCTATAAAATGATTTGCATCTGAAGAAGTAGTTGTGGCTAAAAAATGATTTGCATCTGAAGAAGTAGATGTGGCTAAAAAATGATTTGCATCTGAAGAAGTAGATTGGTCTACGAAAGCTCGTGCACTCTTTCCAAATGGTTAGTCTTTAATCACTTTGTGTGTGCTTGGACGTCTTAATTCGGAATGTCGTTGGTATTATACTTAGAGTCCAGACACCACTATTGTCCGCTTTTCAGCCTGCCACAAAACAGTATGTAGCATGACAAAAGCCACACAGACGTCCCATTGTGCCAGGTTTGACCTGATTTTACACCCAGTGTTTTTCAATTGATTTATCTCACATGTATGTATTTACTGTTCCCGATTGTTATTAGCGAGTTTTGAAAATTGCACATTATTCAAAACCCCCGTGTGGCTGTTATGGGCCCTGGAAAGTGGCCCGGAGTGAAGTGGTAAAGTGCTATTCCCAAGTTGTGACTAATCACCAGAGAGACGTAACACAGCCAGCTTTAAGCGTGTTCAGTACCCGGTATGTATTGCCATGGCGTCACTTGAAGTCATTCTTCAATTTGTCGTTCATTTTGTGAAGGAGCGTAGTCCTGACTCCAGAGTACAAGCAGAGACTGACCATGCTGATGGACTACAAGGTGTGACTGGATACCGACTGCAAAACTGCCCCCGTTCGAGTCTGATGGACGGTCGGACGGATGGACACGTCTTCTACTTAACTTAGCAGTGCCTTCTGGGTTTAGACAAGTTTCTACAACGACAAGGGGTTAACCACTTTGTGCTTAGAATGGAGGCACAAAGTTTAAGGTCTACTGGTCAGGGGGGGGGGTGGCCTGTGTGGGTCACAGCAGATTGCTGGCTCGATGTGCACTTGATGGCCCATTTCATACAAGCTGAATGGGGTCATTTGTATCCACAGCTGTGAATGGGTACTCTGAATGGCCCGTTGTGAGCAAGCTGAATACTGAATAGGGTCAGTGTATCCACATTATTGTGACTTTGAATGGGTACACTGGATTTCCCATCGTGTACTTGTTGAATAGGGGCATTATATCCACAGCAATGACTATGAATGGGTGCGCTGAATTGCCCATTGTGTACGTGCTGAATAGGATCATGGTATCCACAGCTATTGACTGTTAATGGTACACTGGATTGCCCATTGTGTATATTTTGCTGAATAGGGTCATTGTATCCACAGCTGTTGCCTGCCAATAAGCACTTCAACCCACCTCTCAAGGGCCATGGTTCTGGGACTAGGCACCCTCATGAAGGGGTAAAGTTCCTCTGGAGACTAACCCACTTGTATATATAAACTCACCTCTTTACGAGGTCTTTTTACCACTTTGTGCCGGGACCCCCAAAATCGGAGCTCATTTGGTTTGACTATGCGACGGGACCCTACAAATCCGGGCACCACTATTGTCCACATTTTAAACAAAGCAATACGAATCAGTAGAAAGACCCTTTTTGACGCAAGTTGCCACATGAATTACAAGATTAGCAGCTGTAATTGTGCAATTGTGGGACCTTTACTGTGGATGATCGAGGGATACCGCGCTGCCGCTGAAAGCACGCGGGGGACATTGTGTTGGTATGCCACACAGCCCAACGGTCGTCGGTCAGGCAGTGGAATTCCACCCACATTCTTCACCGCAATCTGTACGCTCGGTTTTGGGCTGACCAACTTGAAGATTTGACTGCCTAGAGTGGAGTATGGAGTCTGCGGTCAGGGATCGTCAGTACCGTACACGCACACACACACACAAGTCTGTTAAGCTCCATTGACAATGTACAACGGGCCCTTTTTCCAACGGATTATCTCTTGACAAAAGCCACAACGTTGTCCGAATTGTGCTAGGTTTTATTGTTTTGTACCCATAGTATCGATTTATTTCACAGAAATATATTGTTCGGATTGTTATGGCGGTCATAGGCTCTGTAAAACCACCCGGTGCGAAGTGGTTAAAGATGACTGCCCAAAACCCTTCATAGATGTCTGATTCAAACCTTTCCTAATTTTGTATAGAAAAAAACCAAACCATTGATAAAAAAAAAAAAAAAACCTGATGTGTCTGAGGTCTTTGAGCAAAAACATCAAGGAGGACAATTGAGGAAAAACAGATTTTTGTTTCAATAAATGTAACAAAAGCAAGGATGTAATGTTGTTTACCAAAATTATGCCATTGTTTTGTGATGACATAGAGAATATTGTTCCCTGGTACTGGCAGTGCCACTGAATTTGATTCAATTTGTTTTTGTGGTTTGTTTATTTGTTTACTTCTGTTCCCCTTATGGTAGTTCAGATGGCTTTGAGCTGATGGGATTTGCCAATTACTGCAAATAAATTTTGATCTCTAAATCCCTCGGTATTCCTTGTCCAACAGCTTCCAAGATGTAAACGCTGTATCTTCCAACTGTTATCTTTCATGAGAAATGTACTTAAAAGATAAAAATTATATGAAGTTTCGGAAGGTCTGTCTTTGTGGTCGTACGTTCCAGGACCCAAACACCAGTCCCTCGTCCATTTTTTACTTTTTTTAGATTGCTGTATTCTGGGGATAGTGAGCAGTTTGTTTTTGAAGTTCTATTACAACAATACAACAATTTTGAAAAATGGCAAAGAAAATTTGACTGGATTGGTACTTGAACACAAGCCCTCTGGTGAAGTGTGCATACCTCTATAGTTGTCGGTTTGCATAAACAGGGGTCTCTGGTTTTAAATTGTCTTTGCCTTCTTTTCAAAATTGTTCAAAAGTTAATCCCGAATCGGTTTTTCCTTCATTTTTTTGATAACGCAAAAACAATTGATTAAAAAGTTTATTTAGGCTTTTAAAAATCTGTTCAAATACCCACAAAAATCAATCCTTTTCTCAAAATCCTGAGTCAGGTGATAATTCCTATTAAGTTTTCTTACATTCATATGGTTGACTGAAGATAGAAACCTCCAATTAACATATCATTATTGATTACAGATTTTTTTTGTCACTGTATCTGATAAAAAAATTAGTACAGTGATCTGTAATTTATTCCAAATCTATTTAGGTTGTTTAATGGCCGATTGTACTTTGGATGACGGTAGCACGTGATTGATGTCGACACTCTGGTCGATTACTCATTAGATTATTCATGAGATTATTCATGAGTGTTATGTTTATTCATGAAGTATATGCCACTACTGAGGTCCGGCTTGTTGACTGGCCTTCGTTGCTATGGTGTCAAAGTCAATGTCCCCAGTTTGCGTAGTTGGTGCCTGATTTGATCTTGTTTCAGTACCTTCCGTCACCAGCGAAAGTTCAGTATAATTATACGGTACAATAAAATGTACTGTAGTCTGTACGTGCATACATACTGTACAGTATATGTTCATGTACTGTGATACACGTACAACGTACACATAGAGCAATGTACATGTACATGTACAGTGTACATGTACATTGTACATGTACATGTACATGTGTACATGTACATGTGTACATGTACATGTACATGTACATATCATGTGTATGTAAACGTACATGTACACATGTACTGTACACATATCATACACATAATCATTATGTACCGTAAGTGCAAGTGCTGTACACTGCACTGTGCAAAAGGCTAACTATAATTTCATTATTTATGCATCCTGCACGCAATTCCCCCTTGTTTTCACCTTTCCGCAGACCAGGTGAAATCGGTACTTTAAAAAAAGAAAGAAAGCTGGAAGTGGAAGAATGTCAACATTTGTTTGTTTTTTAAAGAAACAAGCCCCCTTCTGCCGCCCGAAAAGTAACGACACTAGAGCGGATGGGGACCTATGCAAATGAAACCGTTTCCGTTAAACTTGAAATGGGTAATCCATACTGCATTTATTATGCAGGGCGCAATTGTGTGCGGTATGGCACTGCACTGCGCTGCATACTGTACAGTGGATGCCGGCTTGTCGTTTTTCTTGCGGCACCGCAGTACGCCTATATCCTTCCTCTTAGCAACGCACTACTTGTCCAATTACTGGTTCGATTATTCAATAGTTCAAGCGTAAAATTGAATTTCATCCACGTAGAATTAACCATATCGGTGCAATCGTTGATATTATCGCAAACATTCGGCTGTCTGATCGGAGAACCTCGCTTTTTCGGGGCAGAGGGAGCGGCCATTGGCGGAGGATTTTGCCGTTGATGAGCAGTGACGAGGTTTAGCAACTGTTGCCTTGAGAATAAACGCCATAGCCACCGTAGTCCTGGCGACTGTAACCTGCCAACTACAAGGTAATTTTTCCTTTTTGATTCGTTGATGTGTGGATACACTGGCGTCTGTCCGAACAAACTGTACATTCCGAAGCCGGTTTCGGTCGATTCTTTGGCCGTATTTTCTCGGTTTGGAGGAGAAATATTGTGGGATGTTGAACCTTAATTTTCCAAGCGGCGTTCCAAAATGGCGATTTTTGCGCGGGGAGATTTCTAACGTGTACGAGTCGCCCAGTTTGTTCAGGCATGTCCATTCCAGACTAGAATCTGTTTTGCATGTGGTACGTTAGCGAGGGTAAAACTAATGGTTCAGAAACCACTGTGACTTGCTCGCACTCTTGATTATCTTTAGATGGTGTATCCATTGTCCGTAGTGTCGTATTTTTAGTGTTTTGATGTGAACTTTATTGTAAATTTGTTGTAACATTTTTGTCAGTAATTCTAGGCATGTATGATGTACAAATCTTTTACTTTGTAAAAATACCCGGACCGGTCAATGCAATGGGCAACGTACTGAGTACATAACGCAGGTCATAGCCTGCCACTGCCAGTCTACACAGTGTACAATGTATGTTGATAAATGATACTGTACGCACGATTACGAAGTCTAGTTGGGTATACCGTTGGTCCTCTGAAATGGTTACAACTTACATTCATAAAATTAACGAAATTCCTAATAATTAAAACTTTCGTTTTGCAATAAATTATAAATGGCTCACAGGTTTTCAGTATTTTTTAAATTGTCAAATTTCTTTTTAAAAACAATGAAATAAAAGTTAAAAATCAAGCTTTAATTTTCTTTCACATCACTGGCATAGTTTCATTATTTTTATCTTGATTTTTTGCCTTGGTATCACCTCCAGATAAAAGGTCAACATTGAACACAACAAAATAGCAGACATAACTGCTTCTAAATTTGATGAGCCTTGCCATATATACAATCTCCATACACAAACTGGAAAACATCCATTGTAAACACATCTCTTCATGTCCAACTATTTTCATTGAAATCCAAAGGGCTGTGTCGAAAAATGCAAAATATTGCTTCAGCAAGTTTATTTTAGTAATGCCTGCGCATGCCTGGGTAAGTGGGTGTCAGTTTAGTTCCTGTGGGGAAATGATGACATAATTTTAGGATGTAACGCAAGTTGTTTCTAACTAGCTGAAGACAAAATACAATTTCCCTGTCTGACTTTGACAACATTTCCTGTTGTACATAGAAGAGGATGGCAATCATAGCATAGTGTAAACCGACCACACACACATACATGACCACATGCATGGTTTGCAATGTTATCAGCAGGGTTGATCTAGATATGGCAGGAAATTTGCAGAAGGCTTTTACATGTCATTCGTACGCAAAGTGATATGCCCTCTGCATATTGCATGGGCAATCCATTTCTGAGTGCTAGTGCTGCACCGAGACGTCATTGAAAAGGTCCTGCAATTCCCAAACATAAAACTTAAAAGAAAACAGTTCAACAATATTCCATTGATTCAGTCTCTTCAAAATGTCAGGTCCTCTGAATATTTGTAATGAGCAATGCTCTAACTTAATTGGTAACCTTAAAATAAGTTTTCTTTTATTATCCCAACTCCTTGTTGATATAATTGAGCAATTAACAGACAACAAATGAAATTGTACTTAAAAGTCAATGCATTTCGCTTGCTACTTTGTTTAGCAGACCTAATGCACGTGTCTTGGAGAATTTCATTTGGCTAGTTTCGGGTTACACGTTCATCTTTTGATCTTCGGTTCTTCAGGGACCCAGGGCAGAGGGATTGAGAATGCATCAAAGAGAATTTAATGATGAAATGGGAAAGCTGCATGCTTTGCCTAAGTTTTTCCATGAATTGTTTTTATCCTAAATTCCCTAAAGACGTATGCATCCTCAGCCCCCATCAAAAACAATTTTCCTTTTCCCTATAAATTATGTAGTAGCCTCCCAAAGCACTTCAAAAATACACTTAAGTTCAGGTTGCTACAGTTTTTTTTTTCAACATCACCGCAAGGCTGAGTTCTAAAATTCTTGACAGCTGGCATTCACGTTGCAATATGTTTGCATCATGGCCTCAATCTGGCATAAAGAAAGGAGTTGGGAGGTTCAGATGGAGCTTCATGTAGGATTGGGTCTATGGTGTAAGTATATTCCAAGCAACCATTGAAATTTCAGGTGGTGACCTGGGACTAAGCAAAAGAGTTTTGTGTTTGAGACGGAGGACTAACTAGTAGTCGGCATCATTCTACAGTGTGAATATGATTGTTCCAATTGTATTCAATTGGTGTCAAGAAACTTCATTTCGTTTGAAATTGGGGGTGGCATTTCAGCAAGTAACGTTAAAATTAGTACGGTATATTGAAGACAAGTTGAAGATATGGTTATGAATGGAAGTTGATGTTACAAAATAAGGTCATATGTGGGGGCTCCAAATCAATTCCACAAAGTATCTTGAGTGCAATTTAATTCAATCCACGAAAGATATATCACTATATTTAGTAAAAGCATGTACACCTGTATCTGCATATATTATTTACATGCGTGTAGTGCTGATACTAGATAGTGATTCAGTCTTGAGTTCTGCATTATTTTGGTAAGCTGTGACCAGTGCTTTTTGAAATCAGCGGTCTGTTTCACAAACTGGATTATAACACGGAAAAGTCAACATGTATTCTTGTTGACAGCATCTCTGTGATACCAATTTGCAAGGCGCCTTTGTAAGTGTATGTAAAGCGTACATGTACAGTACATGTATGCATACATGTGGTGGTACAGAAGATAATGCCTGCCTTATAGTCACAAGTTGGGGCTGACACAGTGGGCACCCATCTTACCTTTTAACCATGTTTACCTTCAATGTTTGCCCATACAATAAGCCTGGTGTCCTGTTTCAAGCACTAATGCACCAGGACCCTGAGTCCACCGCAGGGGCTTACACACGGTACATGAAGGCCTGCATGGCTCCCTACCAACACAGCTCCTTCCTTAGAAACGGGCTCCTCAGGCAAGGATGCTGTCATCTAGTTGCCATAGCAAACATTGCCAGTTGGCACTGTATCTAGGCAACTCCCAATAACCAATAAAGTGCATCAGCACAACCCTTCTACAGCTAATAGAATTCTGGCAGAACTTCTCCATTCCTCCCATACTGATGGCAGGGTTGGGTGGGTGGGGCTCATTAGAAGAGACCATGGCAACAGTGGAATTCTGGTAATGCATTTGTTTGCCTTGGCAGTGGCACCAAAAAGATTTCTGGTCTGCGTTCATAACGGCTTCACATATTCTCTTTGTTATTTAACAGGGAAATAACCAAAATTCATTTTTTCAGACAAATACTTAAAGGATATAATTCACCAAAACCTGCATTCACATTTACTATACTGCAAAAAGATGGCATAATTTAACATTCTCCAGCTAGTCAGACTCTGATGATCAACATTCAACAATGCGCAAATTTCACTCTAAATTATAAATTGTGCATGAAAACAACTTTAAAAACGCATAATTTGTGGTATATTTAAAAGCTTATTAAATCCTGTGATTCATCTGGCAATTGTAATGTGTGTAAATCTTCGCTGTCAAAGTTGCGGAAAAACCCCAGTGAAACCGCATATCCCTAGAGTACACTGCCTTGTATGGATTGATAGGCAAAGGGCCAGTTGATGTCAGTGACCTTGAAGGACAGTGAAAAGCTGTGCATTGCATTTCCTTTTGTGACAGGAACAGCCCAAGCCAGACTTCAGCGGGTGTCAGATTCAGAATGAATCATAGAATCACTCAGTAATCGCTGTTATAAATTGTCACCTTTCTCAGGCGTAACAATACTCATTGCTGGCAACTGTACGTGTGGCATAATTGGGACATAAGATTTATATCGCTCTGCAGCATCAGTGTAGTGCAGACGGCCCCTGCTCATGTGTGGTGTCAATTGAGTATCTCTTCCTCGGGATCTTGTGGCCAGACTTCTCTCTCGTGGAATCCCTGGGGATGTTGCCATAGATCTGTCTCTATTCTGAGAGGGATCCCTTCCTTGCAAAGCAGAAGTACTGTACCCTGCCCATTGTGAAGGATGGTATTTAGATATATTTTAGTTATTATCATAAAAGTCTGTAGGAATATATGGCAGAGGCCTGAGTTTTGTCTGCCCCCCTCTCCCACATATCCTTAGCAAATCAAATTTCATTACACTCCAGCTCCAGCACGAATTGTATTTTTAATTTATTAAGGTAAATAATACTACAAACAACTGTCTAGACATGATGGCAGTTCCACGGCTCACATTTTAGTTCAGACTAAAACCAAAATTCTATGTACCACACAGCATAATTTATAAGATTTTTTTTTCTGCATCCTATTCAGTTTAGGGAAACTACTATTCAACGGTACGTGTATTACAAGTTACTATTAACAACTGAGGTGCCCCTTTTCACCAATAGTGAGCATAATTGGACGTCATACAAATTTACAAATCCTGGCCCAAACCTCTATGTAAAGGGTTTCATTGTGTTTTAGTGTGTCTCGATCTGTTTATCTCTTCTTCTTTTTAAATAGTCATTCACTGACATTTTATTATTACATTATCTGAAAAGGGTATAGAGGGTGTGAAATCATGTGATATGGTAAATTGTACCTCAGAGATACAGTAGGTCCTTCTTGGGTTGAAACTACAGGCCCTAATTTGGCCATTTAAGTCAGTGGGAAGTTTGCAACATTCTGTATTACATAAGAAGACAAATCCTGAATGCCATTATGTTTTGTGAGTGGAAAAAAAGAACAAGGATGTTCTTAACCATTGTCTCTTTCTTGTCTTCCTCTCACCACCTCAGGCAGTGATTAGTGTTCCAAGGCTGTACCCGCATTCAAGATGCAAGCGATCAGTGCCACTACCCAGCAGCAACAGATCTCCGCACCGACCATCATCACCACACACCAGGCCCAGCACCAGCCCAGCACACAGACCATACAGGCACAGCAGTTTGTGCAAGTTGCAGGTACCCGCGTGGAACGAGCACAGCCAGTCGACAAATAACCCCCAACAGCAAAAGGGGAAGGGGGAGTAGTATCGAGCAATCGCCAAAAATATGAAATTAAACTAAATGCAGGCGGGTTTATGCAGTGGTTGATTTCAAATACCCAAAGGGAATGTCAGTTGTGGATCTTAGTTGCTGGGAATTCTTGCATGAAATGATCAATACCAGTCAGAGGTTTCAACTGACTGCGGTGTTCAAATTGTATGCAAGGTGGCATTGAATGAATAGAGAAATTAATGTGAATACTGTTAACGTGTTGTGTTTTCTTCCAAAAGAAAGACCATTCATCTTTTGAAGAATCCAGTCAGTTTAGCGGCTATAAACTTTTCCTTGTATTGAAATTAGTCCAACCAAATTAAGGCTGTTCATGCAAATAGTCGTGGCCCGTTGCTTGTGTCATGGAAACTGGTGCTCTGTGTCAGTGGGCTCACAGAGAAGTTAGTAAAGATGATTGGAGTATGCTCTCATCAGAATATATTGCCAAAATGTCCTTATTTAAATAGATCTTCAGCTTTTTAGAGCTGCCTGGATAATTTTTATCCAATGTCAATATAGTGACACCATGTGCAATCTCTGTCACGAGGGAGTGTGGCTCAGACTCAGAGGTGAAAGTAGCTCTACTTTTCAGCTCTGCCCTGTTGAGTCAGCAATCATATGACAAAAAGGCTCTCCCAAGAGCCACACCTATTCTCAAAAAAAGAGAAAACGTGCATGATGTCAAGTGCCGCAAACAGTCTCCATGTACTTTGTCAATCAACAGTGCAAACGTACAACTCTTATCTCTCCACCGAGTCTTCTAGGTTGATTCATTTGACAACCCTTTGTCTGTCTTGTTTGTGCTCTTTGGCCAGCCCCAGTTACTGAACCTGTGAAGGATGTCCCCTCGGCTGGCACCACAGTGACTTTGCAGACAATCCCTGTCAGCCAAGCCAGCCAGCAAGGCATCTACCAAGGACACGTGCAGTACGTAGACGGAACCGATCACACAAGTTCCATCTATGCTAACGGCGCTATGTGAGCTCATTATCAAATCATCCTGCATGCCGGCCCAATAACTCCAACTTCCGACCCTCCGACCCTGACCCTATCCCCACTCCTTACCTCCAACTCCCTCTGTGTCTAAACTCTTATTCTTTAAGTCCCTTCCCATAACTGGTTTGGTTGGTGCGATCACATCTGCACATTGTATATTTTCACAGAAGCATTATTTTGGCAACAATATATTTTTATCAAACAAAATTTTGAAACAAAATATCATTCACCAAGTTTCCTCGTTGAGCTTTGAACCATTGCTGAATATTGTGGATAAGTTGCCTACCTTTCATTGAAAACAAAATAGATTAAATCTAAACAGAATGCACCCACATAGATAACACCATTGAAATGGTGTGTGGGTGTGTCATGGCAGCTGTACAATAATCCAGAGGTCTGGGATGCAAATCCTTGTTCAGACAAATTATCTTTGCTCAGTTTGAATTCGTCATAATACACACTGCAAATAGCTCAATAATGATGGATAAATTTGATAAAAAGGGGTCATGGGGAGTATCATTTTTCAGGAGTTTTCAGGCGCTGGCGTTTGCAGCCACCCATCATCTTTGAACCCTGATGTTGTGATGGAGTATTTTTTGGCATGAATCAACAGCTTCGGCCGATGCCACGTGCACACACCACACTGGCAAATAGCGAGACCTTGCACTTAGCCCCATGCCTCAAGTGTCCTGATGGGTATCCGGTGCACAGCCCATTCCTTGCTGCTCCAACTAGAAGTGGGGCTTGTTCACCACTCATTGAAACCAGCGTGCGACTATGCAGAGATTGTGTAGATTTTCCTTTTTATTCTCGACTTTTGACTCCTCACGCTTCTCTGGGGAAGCGACCACCCATGAAATATTTGTAACTCTTCAGTAGCCGACAAGGCTAGTGCATCATGTAGACCCAGACTCCCCCAAGTGACCCAGATTAGTGTTTTCTTGTACATTACTCTGACGGCCACTTAAGTAAGGTGCTCCCCAGTGACCTGCAATGGCTCCTTCCAACGAGAGGATGCTGAGCTGACATTGTCACTCATGTTTACACAATTTATCATTTTAATGTTACAAAAGTATTGGAAGAGAATCTCATGACGGTCGGACAAACAAGACCCACAGGCCCCTAAGGATAGAATTTCTTTAGTCAACAGGATGTCTCTTTCTTTGATCACTTACCAACCAACCAGTCTCCCTGTAGTTGTGGTTTGCAGTGTTGTTTTTATTCCCCCCCTGTCTTAATGTTCTTGGGCCTTGCTGTGCGTTGCATTTTTGTGTTGGGCTTGCAGTGGTTGTTGGCATCTTTTTTGCTTAGTCTTTTTTTCCCATTTCCGTTGTGATGTTCTGTGTTTGGAATTGCATGTGTGGTCGCATTAACTCATTTTCTAACAGGCGTTTCTGGTATTGATTAGTGTTGGGTGAATGCAGCATTTTTTCTAAAATCTTTTCCAATTCCATCCCGGAATCATGATGCCACTTGGAATTGACTCCATTTTGGTTGGTGGCCGTAACATTTAGTTCGTGAGTCCCATTCACGTGAGTGAGTCCCATTTCAATATTCCAGTGGATTTTTTTATGATTCCGGAATCGAAACACCCAAGCCTAGTGATTGATATGATCAATCAGTGCATTGGAAGTACACGTAGAAAACAACCAAAACATCAATACCTGTCCTCAATTTAATGTGCAAATTTGGTATTAAGTTCCAGCTTTGGTTTTCTTTAGACCATTGGAATTGGGTGAGGTGTGTCCATGTCATTCAGTGCAGGATAAAATCTCAATAAATGGCTCAATTACAGTTTCGTACGCAAGAAGATATTATTTAGCATTGAAATATCAGTAAGTAGGGAGAACAAATTACATACATCTATTTTTCTGAGTTACTTGGTGCAAACGAAGTGGTAGAATTGTGAAAGATTTGGCCCATTGCGCAGTCATTTGTATCCTTGACTTTCTTTTAAACTTGAAGCATGTTACAATATCAAGCCTGAAACCTGCCTCCCCTTTTGGAGTATTGACTGAAGTAGACATTAATGCTGATGCCATGTTACAGGCCATGATATCTGGATTTATTTTGGGTTCCGATTCATCCCTATCCCCACTCACTCAACGATTATCGTTCATTTTCATTTCTTTGTTTCCCCCCCCCCCCTCTCATTTCCCAATACTGACAGATAATGAGCTCATACCATTTGCTAAATACCATTAATCTTTAATTCATGCGGCTAGTTTTAGGTGGTAGTTACAATGTGGGTTTCATTCTGCCATTGTTAAAGGCTGGTAGAGTGACATTACAGACTTTTCATTAACTAATTTAGACTAAATGCTGGCTTTTAATAGACCCTGTGAGGAGTATGTTAATGACCTCTTCATTGTTTTCCAGTTCCACTGACACTTTTCATGACTGCTGTGCCTGTTGTTTTAGACATAAATTCAAAAAGCAATTTTCACTTTCCTGACAATGACTGTTACAAATGCATGTGAACATTTGGAGTGGACTCCTGACAGACAGCAGTAAAGATGTCACTTTTTATTCACCACGACCAAGTGGCCTTAGTTCTGAAACTAAGCTTGGTGCAAACGTTCAGTCGGAAAGGTTTACCAGACCCAAAAGATTCAGTTTCACATAGTGCTCCCATGCAAAGCTGATTATGATTGAAGCAAGTTGTCTCTCCTCGTTTGTTTCGCTTTTTAATCTACACAGAAAGATTTATCAAATGCTTTGCTTTGAAAGTTTCACTTTTGAAGAGTCGAAGAATGTGAATCTGTTTTTTTTTTCTTGAAACATACCCCAAAGGTGCTTAAATGGTTTACAGAACTCGGCACGCTGAAAAGTCTTGTCACTTGTCTCACAGTGAAATCTTGTCCAGCACCGATCCTAACAGTGCACCTCTCCCCCTACCCCTTCCCCCCTCAGTTAAAGAGCACCACACAGCAGGTCTCAATCAAGTGCAACTTGAAGAACCCATCCCCCCCCCACCTTCACTCACACTGCCCGTCCTTCAGTCCACACCCCCACCCCTCCAATCCCCCCCCCCACTAGTTGTTGAGCACCCTCGGCCAATTGGCTTAATCATACTAACCCCATGCAATGTTCTTTCCCCCCTCCTTCTCCTCCTCCTCTACCTCTCACCTCTCCCTTCTCATCCTCTCATCCTTCTCTCCTCTTGGGGGTGGTCTCTCGGCTATTTTTCTTCCATCTCCTCTCCTCTATTTTTTTTTTTTTTTTTTTGGGGGGGGCTGTTATGGAACGACTTGTTGACTATAGGGCAAACTATCCTTACAGTGAAGCGACCACCATGTACACGCAAGCTACTACTGGGTCCTACTACTCGTCGGGCCAGGCCCTTGGCTCGGGCACGCTAGGCAGCATCCAGACGCTGGGGGGCTCCAACATGTCGGTGGGCGGCACCACCATCGTGGGCGGCAACTTGATCGGGGGCAACCTGCTGGGTGGGCCGCAGCTCATCACGCAGCAGGGCAACACCTACCTGCTGCAGGGCCACGCCATGGATGGCAACGGCCATCCGCTCACCCACACCACCCGGGCCTCCCCAGCCACAGTAAGCATACTAGTAATATACACCATTTCTCCTTACCCCTCCTCCTCTGTGTCTTTGCATCACTGTGCGTGCTAGTGGCTTCCCCACCTGTTGTTGTGGCTGCATTTTGTAAAACTAGCCAGGTAAACTTTTTAGATTTTAGTGCATGAAATGTATGCTTGTAGAGTTTAGATGCACCTCATTGATGTTAACACTATAAACAAAGAAACACAAACACTGCCAAAAAATGAGATACCGATGGCATTATTTTATGCAAACTAAGCATTATTTGATTTATTCTGAAATTGACACTTATTTGAAGATCTTGTGCATGTAATTTATAAATTGGAATAAATGTTACATAATTATATAAAGATTCTGAAAACCGTAAGAATGAGATGGCAACAAAGTTGAGTAATTTGTCATTGCAGATGAGCTTGGTCAGAATACAGGAAGAAAACGCTAAAAAAATAAAATAAAATAAGATACAGTAAATTACAAGCTCATTTTAATCCTGTTTTCCTTTTTGAGCAATACTGTTTTTAGGTGATATACAAAAATGTTGCAAACTGCTTACTGACTAAAATTACCAAAATGTAAATCTTAAAATTTAGTGGGCCTGACGTTTCGATCCTAGCAGGACCTTTCTCAAAGGTCCTGCTAGGATCGGAGAAAGGTCCTGCTAGGATCGAAACGTCAGGCCCACTAAATACTGTTTTTAGTTAATGAGGGAAAATGACAGTAACAGGGAGATGTGATGAAATTATAAGCATAACCATAATAGTTATGTGTATATATACAATAGTAATTTAAAGATTAAAGAAGGGAAATAAATTAAATGAAAAAATATATTATAATATACAAACAGATGCATGCAAACAATCCGTAATCTTGGTAGAATAGAAATGTCGCTGTTTTTTTCGATAATGATTGCTTAGACTGAATGTTAAAGATATTGGAATATGATGGTCTAATTGGTTGATCACAACAATGTGTGGGACTTAAGCAAGAGAATGCAAGCACAGAAATTCAAAGCTCAGTGTGTGTGTGCATGGTCTTCATGAAAAGCAAGTAGCAGATTCATTTCCGTAGATTTGTTTATTATTAAGCCATTGCATTTGGACACATCTTCAACGCATGCACAATTGAATTTGGCTGGTTGCATCAAAGCCAAAGCTGGCTATAAGTCAACTATAAAAAAAAATGGTACATGTGCCTTAGATTTTTGTCCACCTTAGATGCTCATAGATTTGATATGATTTTTTGCATCGAGATGAAAGTACTTAAGTCAATGGGGATTTGCTTCTGTTACATTGAGTGGGACAAATCCTCGTTAAATTCCTTTTGAAGCCACTCACAAAAGGTCAAAATATGAGCACTTCTTGTGATTCCATGAATTAGTCATTAGAATCTACTCTCATCACTTCTCAGAAAAGCAATTTTATATATTTCGTGAGGATACATTTTGTGATATTTTTGGTGAGGATGGGGCCCCAAAATAGCATCCTGACAACAATCGAAGCTAAAAAGCAGTTCAATGGGGGATGCTATCTTAGAATTCCCCGGGGGGGATGGAATCTTGTTGAAGGTTTCTTTGTTTGGGTGGGGGGGGGAGGGGGTTGGCACTTGACACTCAGACTGTTGAGGCTGTGCAGTCCTCTCTTTGGCTGCGGGTCTCTCGGGCCCCTTCATTTGCATATCGCTCTGGGGCTTCGTCCAGATCGGGTTTCACCAGCTCTGTATTCGCGTCCCGTTTTTACTCCCTTTTGTTATTGTTGTGGTGGGGCTCGCCGTGTCTCTCTCCACAGAAGGTCCTCCCCGCTCTTCCCTTCCAGTCTCGCCCATTGCACAGCCTCTTAAACTGCCGTGCTGTCCATTCCCCTCGAGGAGTTCCTACTCCCGCACTAATGCAGTCGGTCAGATCTCTTAAGGCCTGGTCGGGATAAATGTCCCACCGGTTCCCCTCAAACTGAATCATTGCTAATCTAATGGGGTTTGAGAGACCAGTCAAGTACACGCGCAAGGTGAAGGGATTTGGGGAGGGGGGGCTTTGGGGATCTCACCTGAAATTCTACTGATGCCACTCAAATGAGAGCACACGACCAGTTGCACAAATCTTGTCGTAACTTACGACCGATCGCAGGACATTGAGCGATGCACAGAAACCATACAACCTATCACAACATACGATGGGTCATTCATCGTAAGCTGAGTTACTATGCATTGTAATACTGAGTGAAATCCAACCCTGAACAGTCAAGCATTAAGCCCTGCAGTGCCTGAGCCTTCACTATTCCACTTTCATAATTGTCTTCTGGAGAAATTCAAATAGAGCAAGTAGCAGACTTATTATCATAGATTGGTTTTCAGAAGTGATAAGGGTAATCAAAATAAGTTTCCTTGACCCATGAGCTTTGTTGTGCAGCAATACAAATCCAGCAATATCCAACATTACTATCAGTCAACCACTT
This sequence comes from Luidia sarsii, assembly GCA_949987565.1. Taxonomy (NCBI): domain Eukaryota; kingdom Metazoa; phylum Echinodermata; class Asteroidea; order Paxillosida; family Luidiidae; genus Luidia; species Luidia sarsii. Next base: position 16,442,662 of record OX465113.1, read on the forward strand.
AAGTAAAGCCATTCATAGGTCAGGAGGTGGCATCTTTTCTTTGATTCATATTTTTAGTTGGTCTAGGCAAGAAATTGATGTAAAATATTCTCAACGCTGTCCCATGGGAAAGAAAGAGCCCTGAATCTCCCCTAAAAAAAAGAAATAAAAAATAAAAATCTTAAAATTTAGTGGGCCTGACGTTTCGATCCTAGCAGGACCTTTCTCAAAGGCAGAGTGCCTTTGAGAAAGGTCCTGCTAGGATCGAAACGTCAGGCCCACTAAATTTTAAGATTTGCATTTTGGTAATTTGAGTCAGTAAGCAGTTTGCAACATTTTTGTATATCACTTTAAGAAATATCAATGAATGAAGAAATAAAAAAAATGAAATTGCTAAAAGAATTTGCTTTTGTAATCTGACGGCAATGTAGCACGTTTCTGATCTTGTTGACTTCTTCTGTGGCAGGTTCAGTGGCTGGTGGACAACTACGAGTGTGCGGAGGGGGTGAGCCTTCCCAGGAGCACTCTCTTCAACCACTACATGCGTCACTGCCAGGAGCACAAGATTGACCCCGTCAATGCGGCCTCCTTCGGCAAGCTGATACGCTCCGTGTTCCTGGGCTTGCGCACCAGGAGATTAGGGACAAGGTACGGCTTCAAGGAACTATTATGAGGAAGCTCTCGGCGTTTTTTTTTTTGGGGGGGGAGAGGGTGTGGGGGGAGAAGGAGAGCAAAGGAACATTGCTGAAGGAAAAACTCATGTATAGACCAGGGTGTCCCCTGCACATTAAACTCACCTCACTCCTGTGATGGGCAACTTCAGGTCTTTGTCTCCAATAAGGCGTCTTGTCAAAAAGATCATCGGTTGGGTATCAGATGATTTGACCCGTCCGATGTCGTTTCCACCGGATAGCCATCGTGTATTTTTCACCCCAGAGTCCAGTACAATCGGCTTTCTACCGGGGGAAATTTTATCGGTCGGATGAATTCAACCGACACTCAACCGATGATTTTTTTGACAAGAGACCTAAGTTGTTATTGCTTCAAAAACATCTGTCCGTAGTCTTTCAGTGCTCTCCTAATGGTGTAATCAGTTACATGAAGTCAAATGACAAACTTTAGATGTTGAAAGTATGCTGCAGTGGATGCATGAGTTAGTCTAGTTTGTCTATGCATCAAGTTGCCGGTTACATAGACCGATGATTCTCAATATATGCTTCTGTTACACAGGGGGAACTCCAAGTACCACTACTATGGCATTCGAATCAAGAGTTCGTCGCCGCTCAACCAGTACCAAGAGGAGAGTGGACACACGGCCATGCGACAGCAGCCAATCAACTCAGCCAAGAGGTGGGTCGCTGGCGTGGGACCAATGGCCTTCAGAACCCTGGTTCTTCAGAGGATGACGACAGCTTTGTATTTCTGGCTTTTACGTGTGAAAGGTTGAGCCGATTTGAGGGAAGTGGAGGGCTCTGGTCGTATTTTCAGGCGGCAGAGGAGCACCTGACTAGCATGCTTACTGTTGTGACTCTTGTCCGGCTGACTGTCCACAAATTTGTGGGTGAAGCATCAGCTTTTACCCACCTGGGATGCCATTGTTCTCATCTGTGGCCTTGACACCAATTCACGGTCAGAGTTGTGTAGACTCAATTCAATTCGAATTCTTCAAATTCAACTTGTACACAATGGGCAATGCAGTGTACCCATTCAGGGCCACAGTTATGGGCACAGTTTCCCTGTTGTGCACAGCGGGCACAATTCAGTGCACCATTGACCAGTGGCAGGTACATGGGTATCCCAGCCAGTAGACATACAAATTGTGGGCTCCAATACCGGGCACCCCGACCTCTATAGCTAGCAGAGGTGCGATGTACGTGATCGGCTCTGCAAATATGCGTCACATTGGATTGAAATCATGATCAGGGATTGATACTACAAAAGCCTCCTTTTATTTTACGCAGTGGCTGTTGTTACGGCAGTCGTCCGTATGGTTCCCTGACTTGATTGTATTTCGTCAGCATTGCAGGCTGGTTGAACCAGTCTATTAGCTGATAGTCTGGTTCCAAGAGCTAAACATCCTGACAAATACTGTGAAGTCAGGGAACCACACGGACGACTGCCGTAACAACAGCCACTGCGTTTATTTTAAGTTTAAGATTAAAAACCAAAGTTTTCATTTAGAAAATAGGAACAGTAATGAAGCAATTGCACCAAAATCAGACAATTTATTTGGGTTTGATTTGTTTAGCCCCACAACTTTCAGTCCTGTCTGTGGACCGTGCAAGAAGTGACTCATTTTCGCAGAGTGAAAGTTTGACACGATTACTGTCATCAGCCTAGATGTGTATAATCCATAGCATAACAATTGCATCTCATCCTGCCTCAGGTTCAAGCCGTCTCCTCTGGGCAGCAAGCAGGAAGGCGCCGAGGGCGGAGCGGCCATCAGCGGAAGCGGCGGGGCCGCCGCCCAGGACCCTGCCCAGACCCAGACGCAGCAGCACCAGCAGTTCCTGGGCGACGCCTCCATGGCGCTGCCCGACTTTGGCGAGCTCAAGTTCGGCGGAAAACCGCTGCCGGACGGGGTGACGCTGGAGGACGTCAAAACCTTCCAGGCGCTGTACCGGGAGCACTGCGAGGTAGGTCGTGGCTTTGGCTTTGGTGAATCTTTGCCTTTGAGTCTCTCCCGTCTAGTCCTATCCCGGGCTGTAGTACTGACACTGTAGTACTGGCCCCCTGTACTGCGGTACAGGGGGCCAGGTAAGGTTTCATCCATGCTTCTTGGCCTCCACAGAAGTCCTGCATACAATTTTGGTCATCCAGCTTCCCACTTTCCAAGTGGTTGTCCATTTAATGGCTGTGTAAGGAAAACAAACTTTATGAACTCTGAGATTGGTCTTACAATAAGTCTTGAAGGTGTAACGATAGAGGTAGTTACAGGTAATATTATTGAGTTCATTTTCTACTTTTCTCTACTGATCTAAAATATTGTTACAACTTATCATTCCTCACTTGCCATTAAAATTGGTTCTAGTGGCCTCCCATATTTTCTGTACATTTGCATGTGTACAAGCAAAATTCAAGATTTTGGAAACCGATAGCTTGTCAGTTTTCACAATCTACCGAAGCATTTCAGCTTATTCTTATTAGCCATCCCTGTATGCTGGTGATTATCATTGCTTTGATAGGACTGGCTTTCCGTCCCCTTTCCGTTGTCACTGATCATTAAAGACCCAAGTAAAATGATTTTAAGTTTTGTCATTTCTCTACATTTCCGGGATGACATTGTTTTACAAAAATTGGTATTCAGATTTTTTTTTTTGTGTGTGTGTTTATGTTATGAAAGTGTCATTTGGATACATGAATACATTACGCAATAGCAAAATCAATTTCTCGAAAACCATTTTATTTGGTCTTTAAAGACCAGTGACCTTTGCCAGTTTTCTGATGCTCACAAATCAGCGTTCCTTTGGTGGTCCACACAGGCAATTCTGGACGTGGTCGTCAATCTTCAGTTTGCCCTCATCGAAACCCTATGGCAGACCTTCTGGAGGAATCCGGTCGTCGACTCACAGCAGAGGTCGGTATCAAATCTTCCCCTGAAATCAAACTCATCCCCCCCATAACAGGGTTTCCCCTTGCATATGAAACTGTGAGGCAGCCCACCTCACCGCTTTGACGGGCCACCTCAGGGCACCGTTGTCCAAAACTGGCCACCTCAGGGGGGGTCAAAGTCGGGCCAGAAAGATGAGCACCAAGCAAAAGCACTTCAGCGTGTTTACAGTGAATCATGAAGAATTTCTCCTGGCCAATTATCTAGTACCCGCACGCATGTAATACTTCTACAGCTTCATTTACAATTGAAATGTAGTTCTCAAAATTGAGTGGGCCTGACGTTTCGATCCTAGCAGGACCTTTCTCAAAGGCAGAGTGAATCAATCTCCTGTTGACGGCCAGAGCATACTGGTCGCAACCACTCAGGATCTTTTCAGAACGACACCTGTTCTTTAAGAGACCTTATACATGGTGTCACCGCAAACCCTCGTATATTGATTTCTTTATAGTTTGTTTTATAACGTGAAGTGGATCAATATTTCTCTTCCCTGTTTTTTTCTTTTGACACTCCACAGTGAGGTAGATGTTGAGAAAAGGCTTCCAAAGTCCAAGCTGGCTTCGCTATGTCAGAGCAGCCCCGTGCAGGAGTACGTCAAACACTACGACCACGTCCTGTACCAGGGGCTGGTGGAGGTGCTGATACCAGACGTGCTGCGGCCAATACCAAGTGAGCTTCCGGCTCCCCCTATTTCCCTGCCTTCCTCTCCCTCTCCCCCACCCCCTTTTCCCGTTATCACTGCAGAGTCCTGACCTACAAAGGGCCTCCCCGCTAGATATGAGTCATCCTTGTCAAAGTGCTGACAATGATTGCTCATTGCTTCACCTGATTGCCCTTTATGGGGCCTTTTTTTTTTTTTTTTTTTAGCACAATAAGAAATTACCAAAACCAGACCTGATCAACAATCAATTTTCTCTCCTATTTAAAGCTAGTATTGTACAGCTTATCAGTGTTTGGTCTGATTTGTTTTTGTCTGTTATAGCCACCTGGGATATCAGAGGAAATATTAAGGTGGCTGAATGGATCTTTTGGTGGCTCAGAAATGTTTAAGTAAAAACCTGGATTTGAATAGTAGTATATAGGCTATGCTTTTACCTGGATTTTTGGTGTGGCCAGCTGGGCCACTGAGTATCTCAGTTTCAGGTGTCCTGATGCCATATTTAATGGCCATTTGCAGCAAAGCCAGTATTGAAATCAAGTCCCCCACCCCCACCCAGACTACCGTAAATTCCCGCGTATAAGGCGCACTTTTTTTCACCGACGTGGAAACCCAAAGTTGGGGGTGCGCCTTATACGCGGGTACAGCCCGCTGGCGGTCTTGTTAGGCACCATGTCAAAAAGATTTTTATCGGCGCGACGCGACCCACCGCGGCGCAGTGCGGCGCGTCCCCCCCCCCCCCCCGCGTCCCACCTCCCGGATTAAATCGCGGCGCCCGGACGGTCCCCTTGCTCATTAAAAGATCCCCTCTGTAAAGTCCGCTATTGTTATGTTAATAGTCGAATAAATATGGAGAAGTCCCTGGCCCGGCACACACAGGGCACTCGGCGACCCGCCGCGGCGAGCTGTGTGTGGACAACATGGACTATTCCATTATGAATGGGAGGGGTGCTCAATACAGCAGCTGAGTATTTTGGATGTCATTTTTTAGATGGAAAAATCCAGCTTTTTACCGTGGATTGTGGTATCAAAGAAACAATACATATTTAAGTTGCTCTCAGTTTGTTTTTGGTACTAACGATGTGTTGTGGGTAGATGTGAGCACCCCTATAAGCCGAATGACAAGCAGAGTGGAACACCAACCGCGTACGGGCGTTATTTAGTTCCCCCCTTTGTTGTGCTGTGTTGTCTTCCTAGTAGCTTTCTTTCCACACGAAAGGCAAACTGTCGGTGTTATCAACTTTATATCTGAGTCTCTGTTGAAGGTCCTGCTAGGATCGAAAGTTAGGCCATTCATTACAATTTCCCCCCTTCTTTTCTTTATTAAAATTAAAAAAATAAAAATTAAGAAAAAACTGAACGGGAACTGAAAATGGGAAAGAACATTTTTACTGTCCGGACCGCAACTCTTTTTAAAGTAAAGTAAAATAAACCAATGAAGTTGTCTACCTGCGCCTTGGGAAGGCTCAGAAAATCAGCGCTACGTCAATCCATTATTTTACATGTAGATTCACGAGTCAGAGTTTCGCCAATCAGAAAAGAAATTGCCCTGAAGCGGTATCAGCCTATTGGTGTTGACATTCCGATTTCCGGAGAGTTTATTTATTTTTTATTTTTTCAGACGCTGCCCCGAAAATGTCTTTCCGAAACACTTCAGCTCCCGGTTATGCGGGATATATAATAGTGCCGGCCGCCAGCGCGGCCCTTAGCTTAGCACAGCGCGCTAGATTGATGTGTCGGAAGCTTGACCGTACCGTGCGCACTGCCAGCTAAACATTGCGCATTCTGTGCACAACAGCACATGCAGGACATGTCAACGAACTTTTCGTCTGTGGGTACCAGTGAATCTTGGACACCGCTAGCGGTACCAATCTACGGGTACCAACGGCAGTTGGGAGTGATTTACGTTGCACGATATATAGATTGCGCAGTAACACGTGGTTGGGTTGCGTGTGAAAGTAGAATCCTAGAGCTGTCAAAAGTTTGCGCGTTCGATGACGGGTGCCTTTTAACCAGGCCCCGAAAGGAGAAAGCCAGACAGCAAAAGGAGCACTACTAACTACACAATACAGCACAAAAATGTTGCACTCTTTATTCATTTTTTCAGGTAGGCCTACGAACGTACGTGATCGTTTTTCAAGTTATTCTCACATTTTTGACGATAAATTTTTGGCACGGCCCACATCTCGATTCCTTGACAGCATGGACTATTCCATTAGGCATGAGAGGGGTACCACTGTACATGTACATGTATATACAATAATAAGCTCCGATAATATTCTCGTTTAGGGTGGACCTAGCTGCTTACAAATCCATCTTTACAAAACATGTACGTAGGCTATTGAGACTTTTTTCTGGGGATCTATTTTTACATATTTTTGCCGTCAGGCCGACTAGAACATCCCGGCCATACCTGAATGGTACAGTCCATGTTCCGTGTGCTACTTACGGTACTCCGTGACCTTCTTTAGTGGGTCGTGGGTGCTGCGTGGAAACTTGGTACCGTATCAGTGTCCTGTGTGGCTTTGTGTTAACCGCCGGACGCGGCCCACACTATCCGTGTTATCTTTGATGCGCCGCGACGCGCCGCATTCGCTACTGAGTACCCGGAAAGTCGAACTTCGGAAGAATGATCAAAGCGATAGGCGAAGTCCTAAACCTTATGTTACAAAATGCAGAGTTTCGCGGCCTACAATGGCAGACTTTTAGGGGAAAAATGGTCAGGGGCTAATTGACAAGCACCTCAGAAGAAGATCCCATGAGTTGGCGATATTTTACCAGTTGGCCGTGCAACTTTTTTTTTTCTGTCGGCTGATGTCGAAAGTTGGGGGTGCGCCTTATACGCGGGTGCGCCTTGTACGCGGGAATTTACGGTATGCTTGATATTTGTGTGCCAAATCTTGATCAGAACGGACCGGGAGGTCTCAAGAACCTCTGCTGGATCAAATTGACATTGACCCTTTTTTGTCCTGGCCTGTTGTTGCAGGTGCCTTGACGCAAGCAATCCGAAACTTTGCAAAGACGTTAGAGACGTGGCTGAAGAACAGCATGTCTGGCATCCCACAGGATATGATTGGCCTCAAGGTAAGTACACAATACATGGGCTTTTCTATTGGAAGTTCTGTCTCCTTAATGTTATTTTTTTTTAATGTTTTGATGATGATGTTGACATGATAAGTTTTGAGGAAAAAAAAGATGGAAAAGAAAACTTTGACTGGACTGGGACTTGAACCTGATACTACCTGAGCTATGCAGCGCTTCTGTGGTGGCCTTCCCATATACAGTCGTTTGTTATAGAAGTTGCTGCCACATATTTTGTACACAAAAATCTGGGAACCAAAGGGCATGTTCGTTATAGCCGAATGTTTGGTATATCGGTGTTCGTTATAGCGACGTTCCACTGTAGTTGCAACATTTTGGTATATTACTTGAAGCATTAGAGGATGTTCTATCTTGCCATAAATCATCGTAAATAAAGTGTGATTATAGGAGGGGAAACCATACAGCATTTCCGGATTGTTATTTGGTGGATTGGTGTTGATTGAGCTCTGTCACCAGCAACTGCACCTTGTAAACTGCGGTGTGACTATTCCCTCCGCGGCTGTTCAGGTTGGTGCAGTGACTGCCTTTGCCCAGACCCTCCGTCGCTACACGTCGCTCAATCACCTGGCCCAGGCAGCCAGGGCTGTCCTCCAGAACACCTCGCAGATCAACCAGATGCTGAGCGATCTGAACCGGGTGGACTTTGCCAATGTGCAGGTAATGCAGACGGTCTCCGCGTTGATTGCATATCCCCTGGAGTGAACGGAGACACTGGTTGTTAGGAATTCTGCGGGCGCTGAGAAAGATCTGGCGTCTGTGCTATAGCTGTGGTGCCCGTTGTCATCTCCCTTGTGGCTACCTTGGCACTGTATGTCTGCCCTCAGTCCGTTTCTTTGGACTGCCCCTGCTTCGGTGCCCCTGGTCATTGCCTGGATGCCCCTGGTCATTGCCTCGGTGCCCCTGGTCATTGCCTTGGTGTCCCTGATCATTGCCTTGGTGCCCCTGGTTATTGCCTTGATGTCCCTGGTCATTGCCTCGGTGCCCCTGATCATTGCCTTGATGCCCCTGATCATTGCCTCGGTGCCCCTGATCATTGCCTCGGTGCCCCTGGTCATTGCCTTGATGCCCCTGGTCATTGCCTTGGTGCCCCTGGTCATTGCCTTGGTGCCCCTGGTCATTGCCTTGTGCCCCTGGTCATTGCCTTAGTGCCCCTGGTCATTGCCTTGGTGCCCCTGGTCATTGCCTTGGTGCCCCTGGTCATTGCCTTGGTGCTCCTGATCATTGCCTTGGTTCCCCTGATCATTGCCTTGGTGCCCCTGGTCATTGCCTTGATGTCCCTGGTCATTGCCTTGGTGCCCCTGGTCATTGCCTTGGTGCCCCTGGTCATTGCCTCGGTGTCCCTGATCATTGCCTTGGTGCTCCTGATCATTGCCTTGGTGCCCCTGGTCATTGCCTTGGTGCCCCTGATCATTGCCTTGGTGCCCCTGGTCATTGCCTTGATGTCCCTGGTCATTGCCTTGGTGCCCCTGGTCATTGCCTTGGTGCCCCTGGTCATTGCCTTGGTGCCCCTGGTCATTGCCTTGGTGCCCCTGGTCATTGCCTTGGTGCCCCTGGTCATTGCCTTGGTGTCCCTGATCATTGCCTTGGTGCCCCTGGTTATTGCCTTGATGTCCCTGGTCATTGCCTCGGTGCCCCTGGTCATTGCCTTGATGTCCCTGGTCATTGCCTCGGTGCCCCTGGTCATTGCCTTGGTGCCCCCTGGTCATTGCCTTGATGTCCCTGGTCATTGCCTCGGTGCCCCTGGTCATTGCCTTGGTGCCCCTGATCATTGCCTCGGTGCCCCTGATCATTGCCTCGGTGCCCCTGGTCATTGCCTTGATGCCCCTGGTCATTGCCTCGGTGCCCCTGGTCATTGCCTTGGTGCCCCTGGTCATTGCCTTGGTGCCCCTGGTCATTGCCTGGATGCCCCTGGTCATTGCCTCGGTGCCCCTGGTCATTGCCTTGGTGTCCCTGATCATTGCCTTGGTGCCCCTGGTTATTGCCTTGATGTCCCTGGTCATTGCCTCGGTGCCCCTGATCATTGCCTTGATGCCCCTGATCATTGCCTCGGTGCCCCTGATCATTGCCTCGGTGCCCCTGGTCATTGCCTTGATGCCCCTGGTCATTGCCTTGGTGCCCCTGGTCATTGCCTTGGTGCCCCTGGTCATTGCCTTGTGCCCCTGGTCATTGCCTTAGTGCCCCTGGTCATTGCCTTGGTGCCCCTGGTCATTGCCTTGGTGCCCCTGGTCATTGCCTTGGTGCTCCTGATCATTGCCTTGGTTCCCCTGATCATTGCCTTGGTGCCCCTGGTCATTGCCTTGATGTCCCTGGTCATTGCCTTGGTGCCCCTGGTCATTGCCTTGGTGCCCCTGGTCATTGCCTCGGTGTCCCTGATCATTGCCTTGGTGCTCCTGATCATTGCCTTGGTGCCCCTGGTCATTGCCTTGGTGCCCCTGATCATTGCCTTGGTGCCCCTGGTCATTGCCTTGATGTCCCTGGTCATTGCCTTGGTGCCCCTGGTCATTGCCTTGGTGCCCCTGGTCATTGCCTTGGTGCCCCTGGTCATTGCCTTGGTGCCCCTGGTCATTGCCTTGGTGCCCCTGGTCATTGCCTTGGTGCCCCTGATCATTGCCTTGGTGCCCCTGGTCATTGCCTTGATGTCCCTGGTCATTGCCTTGGTGCCCCTGATCATTGCCTTGGTGCCCCTGGTCATTGCCTTGATGTCCCTGGTCATTGCCTTGGTGCTCCTGATCATTGCCTCGGTGCCCCTGGTCATTGCCTTGGTGCCCCTGGTCATTGCCTTAGTGCCCCTGGTCATTGCCTCGGTGCCCCTGGTCATTGCCTTGGTGTCCCTGGTCATTGCCTCGGTGCCCCTGATCATTGCCTTGGTGTCCCTGGTCATTGCCTCGGTGCCCCTGATCATTGCCTCGGTGCCCCTGGTCATTGCCTCGGTGCCCCTGGTCATTGCCTTGGTGCTCCTGATCATTGCCTTGGTTCCCCTGATCATTGCCTTGGTGCCCCTGGTCATTGCCTTGGTGCCCCTGGTCATTGCCTTGGTGCCCCTGGTCATTTTGCCTTGTGCCCCTGGTCATTGCCTCGGTGCCCCTGGTCATTGCCTTGGTGCCAATTTGCCTCTGACCATTGCCTTGGTGCCCCTTGCCAGAAATAATGCCAGTAATAAAGAAAAGAAATCACTTAGAAGTGACTAACGTGACTAACGTGAACGGCTCTCCCCCTGTCTCCTCTATCGTCCCCACAGGAGCAGGCCTCCTGGGTGTGCCAGTGCGACGACCAGATGGTGCAGCGTCTGGAGCAGGACTTCAAGTCCACGCTGCAGGAGCAGAACTCGCTGGAGGAGTGGGCGGCCTGGCTGGAGGGCGTGGTGACCGAGGTGCTGGAGCCCCACGAGAACTCGCCCAACTTTGCCAAGGCGGCCCGCCAGTTCCTGCTCAAGTGGTCCTTCTACAGGTACTTTTTTTTTTTTTTTTTCGGGGTCGTAGTCGGTGTACACCTCACAGTCTGGTGTGTGTGTGCAATCCGTTCACCCGCAAGTTGAGCTCGACCTCGGCCTCATCAGATTCTGTGGCGCACCCCCTCCTCCAGTCCACCCGCAGCCGGCCGGAATCACAATCATCTGTCAGTGAATGATTGGCGCCAAATTCCATGTGGCCACATGAACGGCAGTATACACTCCAAACTGGTGCTCATGTTTATGCACTAACTCTTCTTACAGTGAGGTGACTGTAGTGCATCACATGCTGTGGGGCCTGCCAAGGCTTTTTGTGCTGCAATATCAGGTCACTGGACTCAAGATTTCCTGTCCAGGCTTTGTGTTTGTTCTAGCCAGGCACGAGTAGTTGTGAGCATGCACCACTACTTCTATTTCCTCCTCTTCCAGTGGAGATTGTTGCCAATCCAAGCCTGCGCACAACTTTATTAATGTGACCCGGCACAGCATAATGAGGAATAACCACACTTTTGAGATTTGGGGGTTTTCTAATGATGTGAAAGAGTATACAATTAGCGTTCAAATGATATCAAAATATAATATCCTGTAATACTTAAAATCTCTGAATATAAAAAAAAAGAAAATTTATTTGTAATCGAATTGTGGAGATACTTTAACTTCAGGCGTTGTTTACTCAAAATGTGTTTTGGTTGGATATTCCTCATGTCGTTGTGCCGGGTCACAAATGGACTGAGGCTTCTGCTGCTATCAGCGTATGAAAGTCTCTTAAAGATCTGCTTTGGTAGCTATAGAGTTTTAGATTTGTACTGCCAATTTTGAAAACTGGCACTCAAATCCAAATTTCCAGGACAGAGGGTCATGAATGGTGAAATGCAGCCTGGTGTGAAGTGTTAATGGCTATCTATCTGTATGGCACTGTTTGGTTTTTGTGAGTCTTTGATCTACAAATGTCTAGCATGGGTTGATTTGATTTTCTAACCAATGTGATGTACAATTGGTTTACATTATTTAGGATCAGTAAGGCATTTTCAACAATGTCTAATCTGACGAAGTAGAGGTCCTGCTATGATTGAAATTATCAGACCTACTTTTTTTACATTTATTTTATGGGCATTTTGTGTGCACTAGTTTTGTATATTACTCCATGACTGATCTGGTTTGTTTTTTTCTCTTTTTTTGCCATTTTCTATGTAGTTCCATGGTGATCCGTGACCTCACACTCCGCAGTGCCGCCAGCTTTGGGTCGTTCCATTTAATACGCTTGCTATACGACGAGTTCATGTTTTACCTGATAGAGCACCGGGTGGCCGCAGCCACGGGCGAGACCCCCATTGCTGTAATGGGTAAGTCCGGCACCAGACTGTCCAGCACCATTAGCTGTGGCTGTGGCTGATACCCATAGACTTGTGTGTTATTTTCAGCCTCGGTCAATGAATTTGATCACTTGCTTCAAAATGTTACCTTCATCAAAGGCGTTGGCTCATGGCAATGGCTGTGGCTGATTCCCATAGAATTGTGTGTTATTTTCAGCCTGTCAATGAATTTGATCACTTGATACAAAATGTTACCTTCATCAAAGGCGTTGGCTCATGGCAGTGGCTGTGGCTGATTCCCATAGACTTGTGTGTTATTTTCAGCCTCGGTCAATGAATTTGATCACTTGATACAAAATGTTACCTTCATCAAAGGCGTTGGCTCATGGCAGTGGCTGTGGCTGATACCCATAGACTTGTGTGTTATTTTCAGCCTCGGTCAATGAATTTGATCACTTGATACAAAATGTTACCTTCATCAAAGGCGTTGGCTCATGGCAGTGGCTGTGGCTGATTCCCATAGACTTGTGTGTTATTTTCAGCCTCGGTCAATGAATGTGATCACAGCATATTTACAGAATGTTACCTTTGGCTCAAAGGTAGTTGCTTGATGAACTGATTTGTTTGTGGTTTTGATATCAGTATTAGTCCACCAATATGGTCACCTCCTTGTGTTCAGCTGAAAGATTTCAGATGATTTGTTGAACTGGATATAAAGCAAATCCAAATAAATATCTAGCAATTCAAATACGCTCTAAGCTCTCTTGTCAAAAAGATCATCGGTTGATTGCCGGTGGAATTCATCCGACTGCTAACATTTCCCCCGGTAGAAAGCCGATTGTACTGGACTCTGGGGTGAAAAATTCACGATGGCTATCCGGTGGAAACGACATCGGACGGGTCAAATCATCTGATACCCAACCGATGATCTTTTTGACAAGAGTCCTAAAGGCATTGAAAGCAAGTTTTTAGGTCTGCCGAGTGCTGATGTGTTGTGCTTTTTCTTGGCCGTCATTCATACTGCAGACAAAGTCGACGCCTCAGCAGAGCTGCCCATCAACAACTCGCTGCCAACTCCTAACAACGTGGCGGCTGCCCCCACCAGCAATGCCGCCAACAACACCATCATTGTCAGCGTCCCCACCACCACCGCCAGCATCAACTCCATCGGCAAGATCGTCAACAGCAAGTGAGGGCGCTGTTCGCAGTCTACGGCTGTACAACGGTGAACCACCCAGCCCTCTCCCCTGCCAACAACCCCACCCTACACCCCCAGCCGACCCACCACCGCATCCCTACACTCTTGTCCGTCAGTCCTGCCCCCCTTTTCTGCTTATTCTGCCCCTCTGCACACTGGTACCCACTCTGCCTCCCTGACCAGCCAGACACTCTGCACCCCAGGGTATTGAGGGAAGAAATGAGGCCTGCTTAGCACCTGAGGACACAGAAAAAACTAAAGAGTGTGCACAAACGTTTGGGGAGATGCAACGTGGTCAGGGGCAGTTGGTCTATTAGCAGGTGCACCATGGCACTGGACGGGATACACCAAGGCAATGACCAGGGGCACTGAGGCAATGACCAGGGGCACCGAGGCAATGACCAGGGGCACCGAGGCAATGACCAGGGGCACCGAGGCAATGGCCAGGGGGCACCAAGGCAATGACCAGGGGCACCGAGGCAATGACCAGGGGCACCGAGGCAATGACCAGGGGCACCAAGGCAATGGCCAGGGGCACCAAGGCAATGACCAGGGGGCACTGAGGCAATGACCAGGGGCACCAAGGCAATGACCAGGGGCACCGAGGCAATGACCAGGGGCATTGAGGCAATGGCCAGGGGCACCAAGGCAATGACCAGGGGCACCAAGGCAGTGACCAGGGGCACCAAGGCAATTGCCAGGGGCACCGAGGCAATGACCAGGGGCACCGAGGCAATGACCAGGGGCACCAAGGCAATGACCTGGGGCACCAAGGCAATGACCAGGGGGCACCAAGGCAAGGACCAGAGGCACCAAGGCAATGACCTGGGGGCACCAAGACAATGGCCAGGGGCACCAAGGCAATGACCAGGGGCATTGAGGCAATGGCCAGAGGCACCAAGGCAATGACCAGGGGCACCAAGGCAATGACCAGGGGCACCAAGGCAGTGACCAGGGGCACCAAGGCAATTGCCAGGGGCACCAAGGCAATGGCCAGGGGCACCAAGGCAATGACCAGGGGCAGCAAGGCAATGACCAGGGGGCACCAAGGCAATTGCCAGGGGCACCGAGGCAATGACCAGGGGCACCAAGGCAATGACCAGGGGCACCAAGGCAATGGCCAGAGGCACCGAGGCAATGGCCAGAGGCACCGAGGCAATGACCAGGGGCACCGAGGCAATGACCAGGGTGCACCAAGGCAATGACCAGGGGCACCAAGGCAATGACCAGGGGACACCAAGGTGATGACGAGGTTACATCAAGGTCCATAGGCACCAGGGCATTGAGCAGGGCCGCATGGCTATGGCCATGGGCACCGCCAAAGTAGTGATCCAGGGGAGCAGCAAGCGTGACCAGGTGGCACCAAGGCAATGACGGAAAGTGACCACATCTTGATGTCATCGGGACCGGCCACATTGCTCGGCTGGACGACCGACGTTATGTTCCACCGAGGAGTATCCAAAGCTCTTTCTTCAAAAGTTGCCAAACTCCGCATCAGTAAAGATCGCAGTCATGATCCGCCAAATATAACACGATCTTTATTTGAAGACAGTTTTAGTCTACTGTGCCAATTCATGGATTGGTTGTTCACACCCGTACACATGGAATAACCGTTTTTTATATTACTTGCTGATATGATGTTTTTCCTAAGAGTAAATAGTCCCCTTGCTTTTTTCTTTCTTGATTGTTGGTGCTTGGTTAGTTATTTTTTTTCACAAGTGAGTTTTGCATCGAAGCCAAGTCCAGCCCCCCTTGGTCTTTACTTGGTCTGGTAACTGGACTCATTATATCCATGCGCAAAGGGGGAACATGTACGACCTTGATGAATCTACGGGCAAGGGACGGGCTTGGGCTTTGCCCCTGTCACACAAAAAGCTGATATGACAGGTTGTGATGTACCAATGAATCAGAAGATCTGTTCTTGGCTCAGCATTGAGTATCCCAGCCAGAAAGCTGCGGTCCCAAGCTTGTTCCATAGTACCTGTGGTATTACCATGCATGTACACAATTAAACAACACCAAGCGCGAACCTTAGCCATCATTTCTTAAAAGGCCCAAATTATTATCTTAAGTTCGTCATACCATGATGGTGATAAAATCTTAATAAAAGTCTTCATGGTGATGTGCGTTTTTCCTCTCTCTCTCTCTCTCTCTCTCTCTCTCTCTGTCTCTCTCTCTCTCTCTCTCTCTCTCTCTCTCTCTCTCTCTCTCTCTCTCTCTCTCTCTCTCTCTCTCTCTCTCTCTCTCTCTCTCTCTCTCTCTCTCTCTCTCTCTCTCTCTCTCTCTCTCTCTCTCTCTCTCTCTCTCTCTCTCTCTCTCTCTCTCTCTCTCTCTCTCTCTCTCTCTCTCTCTCTATCTCTCTATCTCTCTCTCTCTGTCTTCTGGGTTTTTTATTTTCTGCTGTGTATACCAAGTGCCCTTTTTTGTTTGTGGTGATGTGCTGTTACATTCCAGTGTATATTTCATTTTTTGAAATCCAAGTTTTCCATGGTAGAATACTAGAATGGAGAGGCAGTGACCTCAGTGCTGATTGTGCGGTCAGTTCTGTTCAGGATATGCCCATATCTCCTTTCAAATGTACCATCCTTTGTAACCTTTTCTGTGTGTTGGCTCGCTTCCAACACACAAGTTCCAGAAAAATTTATTTACATGTGGAGGAGTTTGAAAGAAAAAAAATGGAATGAAGTTTGTAATATACCCCCTAGAAGAAGAAAAAATGTATACATGTATATAAGAAATTGATTATACTGCAAATGATTGGTAGACTATTTTATGATACAGGCCTGTTGATTTCACGTTGAATTTCTTCTATTCCTTTGAATTGGGTGGCTTTGACAGCAATACTTTTTTTTAAAGAGAACCAAACCCTCCGTGGGTTTTTAAGAACAAGCAAAGCCCCAGCTCCATTGAGCAAAGAGCTAAATGATAAGAGACCAGTCATACATTGCTGTCAACGGTAGCAGAGAATTTGGCAAATTTTTCATATTGACAATCATTGGGATGTATGAATTGATATGTATACGTTGCTTCAAAAACTTGCACAAAAACTGTCACTTCGGGGCTTGGCATGGCATACCCACTTTGAAAGGGCTCTGAATTGTCACTAGGAATTATGCCTTATAAAATATATTAATAAAATTGGGCCACATTTACAGATTCTTGGTTTGTTTTTGTTAACTTTCCAAGCAGTGCACATGGCACAAAACAATTTGTCATACTACTGCATATATAAGTTTTGGGTGGATTTCTTAAAGTTGCAAGTATAGATAGATCTACCTCATTTTCTTAAAACGGGGGGGGGGAAGTTCGTAGACAATCGTAGAAAAAGCCAACATGGTGTACACAAAACAAGCATCATACAATTGATGGCTTAATGGTGGAATTCAAATGGAAGAAATCTGTTAAGGCACAACCAGGTTTGGTAATTTAGCACATTGTAGTCTGAAAAAAAAAAGATAATTTTTTTTTTAAAGAACTAAAGTTCTACTGCGTGTGTGACTTCATCATTTTCAATTGGTGGTTATGTTCTGTAAATGTTTTGCTTTGTTAAAGAAAAATATGGTTTGCTGTTGATTATATATTTTGTTTGTACATCATCTTATCTATCTTACTTGGTTTATAAAGAAGATTTTCCCAAAGCCACTCGTGAAATTAACTGAGTTTGTATGATTTGTTTTTTCACTTCTGGATTTTAAAAGAAATTTATCTTGTATTATTGTGCATAAGAAATATTTTACAATGTGTGCATCCCATGAATGAAAAAATAGTTATTGCAAGTAACAACTATGTACAGAGGTTTGTTTAAATGTATGAATTTATCTGTTTTCTGAGTGATTATTAAAATTTGATTTTTTTATGACAACTTGCAACCTACAGTGAAATATTAAAGAATGATATGCCTCCTTGTTCTAAGTATCCCTTTTTAATACACATTTTTTCTGACATGATGGAGTTATTTTCTTTTGAATTAAATTACGGTATAAAGAATTAAATTGAAGGAAAGGTAAAACTGACCAGGAAAGTTTGAAAAAAACTCAGGAGGTAAGCCAAGAAAACTGGACTGCACCACGAATTAATGCTGAGACCTCTGGTTTATTCAACAGAAGGTCTAGGGTTCAAATCCCAGTACAGTAAAAAAAATCCTTGCGATTCATAGAAAATATTTAGTGTCCTTAAATTGCATTTAAAGCTCAAAAGCAATTTCCAGAATCTTAAATGGAAAAACCTATTGGTAGTTTACTGAGGGTAAAGTGGAAAGTGGGAGTTATTTGGTTGTGTACTATACAAACAGTGTGTTGAGCTTAACCTCAAACTCATTCAATGCTATAGTGGGCCCCCTCCAGTCCACCCATGGTTGGCCGATCGGGGGTCGTTTTACGATGGTTATAGCCTGACGGTCGAGAGTGGCAACAAATTCCAAGTACTGTAGCCACATAAACAACAGTACACAGTCCAGACTGATGTTATGAATATACTTAAGCTCTTCACACAGTGAACTAAGACAGTACTTCACCATGCTCAATTGGGAGACTATGATGAGAACCAAATGTACATTGTGTGAACTCACAACTAGTCGGATGCCATCAGCAACTCCAAAATCACAGCCTTGCCCTCATGCCTCTGGCTTTGCCTGTCATCCTGAGGCTGAGATACACAGCTTGTTCGTGTGTTTCTTGCTGTT
Source organism: Luidia sarsii (assembly GCA_949987565.1). Taxonomy (NCBI): domain Eukaryota; kingdom Metazoa; phylum Echinodermata; class Asteroidea; order Paxillosida; family Luidiidae; genus Luidia; species Luidia sarsii. The sequence continues at coordinate 16,460,651 of OX465113.1, forward strand.
TGTCAAACAGTGTTGTAAGAGTTCAGAATACAAATGTCCATCACGCAACCCATTGCCAAAAACCAACGTTTGCATGCATAATACTGCTTGTCAGAAAGGGAGCCCAAGATAAGATTCAAGATGGAGTATGGCTCTGAAAGAAGCTGGTGACTAAACATTTTGGGCAGTGTGCACTCAACAGGAGACTGCCACAGAGCCCGAGTCTAAACTAGTTTCCGTGTCATTATTAAAAGCAAGTCTGATTTCCACAATCTGAAGGGCCACACTGAACAGTGTACCAAGACTCATTCTGGTAGACCAGAAGTCCGAGTGAACCGCAATCGATCACTGATTTTCACTAGCACCCAATCTCAACCAACTTGATGCGCATAGTGAAACATACTGTAAGCTTGTTAAAACCAATCATTTCCACCCCACTACTTTGTGCTGGGTTGGTTACCAGTGAGTTTTGCCATTGTGCAAATGAGTGCATTCAGTTCCTTGATGCTCTGCAAACATTAGTCGCTGTTAGCTCGAGTTCAGAGGCAGTTGCAGATTCTAGAAAATCGGTGAAGAAGATGGCCCGAAAATGCCCACAACCTTCAGATCTGTCTCGAGACAGCCTTTTTCCTTTTAGCCAAAACACAATCAACTCATGATGGGTTCATATACATTCCTCTCACAATCAGGATAACCATTAACAATGAAAGCACAGACCAATATTATAAATAATCTTAGTTTATTAAGAATATATCAAATCACAGACCAAGGTCACGTCTGATATTGCTCAGGGTCAAAATACATAAAATATGTAAGAATATAGACGGGCAAACAAGAAAATTGTGTAACCACTTTAAAACACACCATGGGATAGCTGCTCACTGCAAGCCGGTGTGACAATTTCTCTGCTGAATTTCTTGATGCAATATATAATCACCGTTGCCAAAAGTGTATTGACTTTCTGACCAAAAGGCAAACCTCAAAAATGTTATTGGCCTGACATTCTGAGAAAGGCCCTGCTAGGATCGAAATAAAAGTCCCTCGACATTTTGTAAGCATCATAGAAGTTAAATCTCAAAAAGTTAGAGGGCCTGACATTTCGATCCTGGCAGGGCCATTCTGAAAGGCAAAATAATACTTGGTTAAATGCAGTATAAAATGTTTTCATTCCTCTGCCCTATCCCAATATTTTTAACAATTTGAATGTGTGGCCTAGGTTCTGTACAATCCTTTTCTTTTATAAAAATTGTGGCTTTTGCTGTGCCAATGATTGAGTCTTTTTATAGCATATTCCTTCCCTCCATTTACTATTCTTATCAATGAACCTAGAACCTTTCAGTCGGCTGTGTTCTGATGCCAGTAAATACCAAACCTAATTGTCAGTATTAGTGTATAAAGCTTGTATACAATGATTGATATGTTTGACACTTTCCTTTTTGAAGGGGGGAAGGGGGATTGATTTGCAAGTTGGGAATAAAACAAAAAAAGTGGCAGGAATGGCTACAATCTGAATCTTGTGTTGATTGATTTCTTGGTGGTGTATAGCCTTGATCAAGTCATTGGCCGACAATATAGAAATATAGACGTCCGTACTAGAAAGCGGGAGTTGTGGGTTTGAATTCCACCAGAGCTGCCTGACATATTTTTATCAGGCATCGGGCAAAGCACCGAGCACTCGGTGTTTATCACGTCGAGCATGGCAAACCCTCATTGAATTACATTCACCTCGACGCAAACATCATGTTACATCTATAATATAGAAATCTACACCGGCCTTCAGAAATACGGTATGTTGCTTTGCGCAATATGATGAAATGCAGCCCCATTCTCCACTCGTAGCTTGTACACGCCATTTCCCCACCCGTAGCTCGCATTGTACCGGCATACGTGTCAGTTGCGTGTGGGCCTTTTCCTGGTCCGAACTCCAGGGTTGCCAGGACGACTGCGTGCACGCTCGTATGATACACGTACGATACTCAGACTGTTATCATGGTTATTGTGTGTAGCGGCATGGCCCCCGTGGCGTGTACAGCTTGGATACGGCGTGGTAGTGCCGTCGTGCTGTGGTCTGCATGCGTCTGGCCCGGATCTCTGCCTGGTGCCATACCAGAGAGACTGCCTTGGACAAGGCTAAGCGATGTACCAGGGACCAATTTCACAAAGAGACTTATCACCCAATCCTGCTTGGAGTACAACAATAGTCACCAAGTGACATCGAGGACCAAACTCAGAGCTGTTTTAGCACCGCATCTTGCTTAGGCTCAGAAACCCTAACCTTTATCACAATCAGTTTGCCAGTACAAGGGTACAATTTCAAGTGGTTCAATGGAATAGGGCCCAGGTAGCCAGTCAAATCTCTACCTCAATTTCAAACCGAGCAGAGAAAAGCTGAATTTTATCTCGAGGAGTCGAACATCACATCGGAATATGGTGGGTTATCACGCTCACTAGATTTTCACACTAAATGACATTTGGCCCCCCCCCCAGGTCAACAGCAGAATCCTTTGGGAGTAACCCGGGTCTGTTTGGGGAGACCAATCAAAGATACACTATTCGGGGTTGTGACGGCAGTCCATAAATGTACAAACCATAAGCTGCATGATAATTAGTTGGTGATAGGACTAGGACAGGAGCAGACAGGTCACCTGTACTTCTTCAGCCACTGCAGTGTCTCCTCCGTCTTCTCTGCAACCAAAACAAGAGAACAGAAACTTCAGCGCTGAGAGAAGACCACAGGAAGGTAACGAAAAAAGAAAAAAAAATACTTATGACAAAAATAATACAAATTTAAGACCAACTTAGAGGGCTTGAAGCTTTCAGCCTACAAGGACCATTCTGCCTTTGGTCACGTTTCCAATGGACTTAGAATAGGAAAAGCGTAACCACTGTCACTGTGAGTTTTACCAATTGAAAGTCCACTTAAAGTTCATTTTGCCATTCTTCTAAAATTGTTTATAAGTTTCCAGTCCCATTTTTTCCTTGTCTGTTCGTTTTACAAGAAGTCCAGTGAAAATGCGGCTAATGTTGGATTCCGATGGATTATGTTGGATTACAATGGATTATGTTGGATTACGATGGATTATGTTGGATTACGTTGGATTATGTTGGATTACGATGGATTATGTTGGATTATGTTGGATTGCGATGGATTATGTTGGATTACGATGGATAGTGTTGGATTACGATGGATTGTGTTGGATTACAATGGATTATGTTGGATTACGATGGATTATGTTGGATTACAATGGATTATGTTGGATTACGATGGATTATGTTGGGTTCCGGTGGAATTTATTGGTTCTAAGATTGAACAACAGACGGGTGGAAGTACCCACCAGCTGCCGGGATGTACTCTGCCCCCATCCAGCCCTGGTACCCGAGCCCCTCCAGGTAAGACACCACGTAGTCGTAGTTCACCTCCCCCTCTCCGCTGGGTTCGTTCCTGCCTGGTACCTGTGCCATCTGCATGTGACCTGCGGCCAAAAAGTCAAAACTTTGCTTAGCCACTTCGCGTCGGGACCTTCCGAATTTCCGAGTGCCAGTGTTGTTGCTAGGCATCACTATCATGCAGTTGTCCAAGTTTCGGACTTGTTTAAGATGGGAAACATTAGGTCAAACAAAAGGTTGTGAGCATGCAGGACTAATAGGCTATGCTTGGGATTGCTTGCATAATGACATTAAACCATAGAGCTCTATGAATAAACTAGAGTGCGCACTCAACGTGTGACGTGTGCCGACAAGGGGACTGCGACGCCATTACCAAAGAGGGCAAACGCATGGAGCTCTATGGGGCAAACTCATTATTATAGAGATCAATGGGCAAACTAGACGCAACGCGTCGAAGACTGCACGCGTACGCATACATGTACACCAATGTTCAAACACACACACATGTACATGTACATGTAGAATGCGCGTATTACGCGCGATTGCCACTGACATCCGGGCCCTTCGAGCTGAAGTTGCCCTCTTTGGCAATGGCGGATGTGCGTCCATATCGACACATGTTCGTACCGCACGTTGATAGAGCTCTATGCATTAAACCCAACCACATCTGTTTAAAGCCAAGTTAAAGCAGTTACCGGTATATGTTACAAGTCAATAAAGTAACATTCTATCAAGAGTATAGTTCCTTCCTTTTTTGTCTGAATGTCTTTCTAACACAAATTTGCTTGCCATGGTCAACATGAACTCTGTGTTTCTATCGCGCTCAGCAAAGAGTAGTCAATGCAAGTCAATGGCAGTAAGCATCACATGAACTTCCATCTATTCCAGGTCAACCTTTCTGCACTCAACAGATTCCGTGCTCTAAGAAATTAGACCCTGGGCCAACTCACTGGACAACTCATGGACTAACACTTGACTTATGTCAAAGGCATAAGTTGAGAAAGGTCCTGCTAGGATCGAAACGTCAGGCCCACTAAATTTTAGATTTACATTTTGGTAATTTTAGTCAGTAAGCAGTTTGCAACATTTTTGTATATCACTTGACTTATGTTTTAGATGTTCAAATGCACAACTCAACTCTGAAATCATGGCTGTACATGAGAGCCGACACTCTTGTTTGTCGAGACGTGATGGACACAAGTCTACAGTGTATTTTGGGGAGGCATATTAATCTCACCGATATAAGGGAAGAACTCCTTGATGGTGTTGCTGATGTTGCCATGCATGATCTGAACGTGGAATAGATCCTACAAAACAAAATCACATCCCAGCACAAATGAAAAGACTCGGAAAAGCTGTAATTATTAACAGAAAAATATAAAAATGGGATCTGAACTGTTCAGGCCTACACGTTGAAAGTTGCCATTCCAACTGAAATCTGAGTGTGTGCAAAGGTGCCTATCAGTCCCATCGGTTTGAGTCAGTGAGACTGAGTTTGAGACAGCAAGCCCCAAGTAATTAGCCATCCTGGCTTAAAGCCCCGTACACAACATTGGTAAGATCGAAAAACAGAAATGTTCACGGATTTACATGAAACTTTACATACAGTTTGAAGATGGTTATAGTAGAAACCTCGCACTGAAATATTTCTGTCTAAATTGCTGTATTTTTTGGAGAAAAAAGTCAAAGAAATCGTTTACGTCTCACCGAGATCTAAACTTTTTTTCGGAACAGTATGGCATTGAATGCTGCATTTTCGCAAAATAAATGAAGCAGTTTTTTACGATTTCCTCGAGACTCGGTTGGCGGATTGAGCTGAAATGTTCACAAGTGTGCTATTGCATGCATAAATGTTGGATCAGACAACGTATATGGGTGCTATTCTTTGACCTCGACCAACGTTGTGTTAATCTGTGTTGTGTTAAAAACAACCTCTCTTGACGTCAACAGATAGTGTTTGTTGAAGCGTCCTAATAATTGTGTGTTTATTGTTTCACGGGTAGTTGTTGGTCGTTGTAGATAAACGTTAAGATAAATGCCTTTAACAAGGCTTCAAAAACAAATTATCGAAAAGTCTCCAACCATTACTCTGCAATTAGGCCTTATATGGTCGGATTGAGCTGAAATTTTCACAGGTGTGCTATTTCATGCATATATGTGACCCGGCACAGCATAATGAGGAATAACCCCCACTTTTGAAATTTTGAGATTTTCTAATGATGTGAAAGAGTATACCATTAGCTTTCAAATGATATCAAAATTATTTCTCTGTGAACTTTGTTGTAAACAGTACAAGGGGACTTCGCTCGTTCATTTGGTACCAGACACAATATACCAGCACCATTCTAACTCCTCGAAAGCGGCCATTCAAAAAGGCAGGAACTTTACATTTTCATGAGAACAGTACACAAACACTCCCCCAAATTCCTCGTTTTTTCAACATTTTGAGACAGATTTCGGAAAAATCCTTTGGACATAATATCTTCCAATACATTAACTTTCCGAAAATATTTGTTTTTGTTTTTTTGAGAAGATACTTTGACTTCAGGCGTTGTTTACTCGAAAAGTGTTTTGGTGGGATATTCCTCATGTCGCTGTGCCAGGTCACATATGTTGGATCAGACAACGTATGAATGTTATTCATTGACCTCGACCATTGTTGTGTAGCGGATTTAAGCGACTCGGGTACGAGTCCTAGTCTAAAGCCCTGTCTGCACTGGACTTTTTTTTGGGGGGGGGGGACTAAGTGAGCAAATGGGTAACCTGACCATTTTACACAAGTTTTAAGTCCGGACATCGGACATCCCTGGGTTTTCCTCCCTGGTAACTTACCCAGCTCGAATGGCTAATTTAACCGACTGACTTCTGCCCGGTTAAATTGACCAGGTCAGTTTAACCAAGTCCAAAAATTAAGTTCAGACGCGACGACTCATGCATTTGTATTCAGTCAGTCAGTTAAGTTTTACCCATCGTTGCAGTTTACGTCAATAATCCAAGTGCGGATGCTGGTGAGATTTACCCATTGGAATGTTGCCCACAGTCTCGGTAAAAAAAAATACAGTGCGAACAGAACTACAGACAATAGTACTTGATTCAGACTCATGTCCTTATTCAGCTTAAGAATGTTTATTGACAAGATCGTATTCATGTCATCTGCAACTCACCATCTGCAACTTCAGATTCTCATGGGCAACCTTCTTGATGATGTCAACTCCTGTAAAAACAAAAACAAACCAAAAAACAGGAAAGAAAATGTCCAAATTGCAAAATTACACAAATAATATTGAATCGTGACCACATTAATATGATTCCCTTGCATCTTACACAAATAATATTGAATCGTGACCATAATTATTAATATGATTCCCTTGCATCTTGGAACAGTGGAATCTTGAAATAAGTCTGAAAGAAAGAAAGTATTTCTAATCTAATCAATTGTAATGATACACATGCAGTTACTATTTGCATAAGTTTCAAATGTACCTATAAACACAATACTAACAATCAAAGGCAATCAAAGAATTGCTCTTACCCTGGTCTTGCCTGCTCAAGAAATAACCAGGTACGGACACAATTGTGTTGATTGGCTCAATCAGAGCCAGGATTCCTTCCTGAAATCAAAACAAATCACACCAATCATTCCTTATTTCATCGCAACAGTTCTGAAGTTCTCTCTTCCATTGCGTGCAATGGTCTGGAGTCATGACAGAATGCTGTGGACAATCTTTTGCTGTTGTGTGCACACCATGGGACGACTTTTGCCATCTGTCCAATTGTCGACAAGTAACGACAAGTAACACACAGGAAAATGCCTGCCAATTAAACCACAAAAATCAGTGTGCCAGTTGGATCTGTTTCAGCTGAGTGGCCAAGTTGGCTGATTAATACATTGATAAGGCTTGATGACTAGATAAGACTTGAAAGTTCGGAAAAAAAAAAGTTTTTTGAAAAAAACTGGAAATACACTGTGGAGGCACCATGTAAGTCATCTCTTTTAAGAATAGCAATAATCCCACAATGCACTGCTCATGCTCTAATTGACAGGAAGTGCCGTGCTTGTCTCCCTGCGTGAGGCCACCCTCAAGGACACACCCACCAATTAACCACAACTGCTAACCGCAATCAGCTCGCTATTTTTTGGCCTGCGTGGACACGACAAAAAAAAAAGGGTCTTTGAATCGCGATTCAAATGGTGATTATTTCCGTAGTGGAAACAGCCCTCATATGTCACTGATGTTGATTAGTCAAGCTTGATTAGCGCTTCAAGTTTCTTCACCTCACTCAGTCTCTGGGCAGCATATTTGAGATTGGACACAAATGTCTCCTCCATCGTCCTAAGCAGTGCTGGTCTCTCTGCCTCCGAGCAGGCTGGTATCATCCCAGCCATCAAATGCATCCTTGAGTAAGAAAGCGATTCACGAGACGGGGAACAAATAAAGGAGTTAATGGACCTTTCCCATGAAATATGCAAATAAGAGCTGACGCATGCGCTTTACTAAATTGGTGGGCAAACGAGTGCGCGTTGCGTGCAGGTTTCGAAATACGCGCGCAGGAGATGCTGAATAGCCAATGACCGCACGCCAAACTGTTAGTGAAAAGGAACGCGCGCACGCCCGTGGAAAACTATGATTGGTTGGCAGCCCGCTTGCCCACCAATTTAGTTAAGCGCATGCGCTAGGTCTGATTTGCATTTCTTTGGTAGGAGAAGGGATTTTTTTTTTTTGCAGTGGTAACAAAGGACAATGCCATTAGAGCATCTGGTCACTGGTCATGGCCTTGGTGTAACCTGGCCTAGGACATTGCCTCACTGTGTAGGCCTACCCTGACTGTTTATTTCCTTGGTGTGTCCTGGTCACTGCCTCGGTGTACCCACGTCATTGCTTTCATGTAACCTGCTCACTGCCTTGGTGGCCATTGTCTCGGTGTACTTGATCAATGATCTTGGTGTACCCTGGTCATTGCCTTGGTGTACTCTGGCCATTGTCTCGGTGTACTTGATCAATGATCTTGGTGTACCCTGGTCATGGCCTTGGTGTACCCTGGTCATGGCCTTGGTGTACCCTGGCTATTGCCTTGGTGTACCATGGTCATGGCATTGGTGTACCATGGTCATGTCCTTGGTGTACCATGGTCATGACATTGGTGTACCATGGCATTGGTGTACCCTGGCTATTGCCTTGGTGTACCATGGCCATGACATTGGTGTACCATGGCCTTGGTGTACCATGGCCATGGCATTGGTATACCATGGTCATGTCCTTGGTGTATCATGGTAATGGCCTTGGTGTACCATAGCCATGGCCTTAGTGTACCATGACCATGGCCTTATGGCGACCATGGCCTTGGTGTATCATGGTAATGGCCTTGGTGTACCATGACCATGGCCTTATGGCCATCATGGCCTTGGTGTACCATGGTCATGTCCTTGGTGTATCATGGTAATGGCCTTGGTGTACCATAGCCATGGCCTTAGTGTACCATGACCATGGCCTTATGGCGACCATGGCCTTGGTGTATCATGGTAATGGCCTTGGTGTACCATGACCATGGCCTTATGGCCATCATGGCCTTGGTGTATCATGGTCATGGCCTTGGTGTACCATGGTCATGGCCTTGGTGTACCATGACCATGGCCTTAGTGTACCATGACCATGGCCTTATGGCGACCATGGCCTTGGTGTATCATGGTAATGGCCTTGGTGTACCATGACCATGGCCTTATGGCCATCATGGCCTTGGTGTACCATGGTCATGGCCTTGGTGTACCATTGTTATCAATGAAAGCAGGGGTGTGACCCCTAAGATATATGGCAGTCCATGGTTGAATACTTCTGAATGGACATCCACCCTGGCAAAGACTAGTTGACTTTTGAAGTTGAGATTTGAAGGGTTTTTTTTACGGTGAGAATAGCAGGAGTAATAGGTTTGCATTGACAACATTTACAATCTCCTTTCTTGTGAGTAAGTGTGGTTCTGAAAAGAACCAGAGGAACTCGACGTTTCGAACAGTGTACTCTGCTCGTCTCCTGAAGATGAACAGAGTACACTGTTCAAACGTCCAGTTCCTCCAGTTCTTTTCAGAACCACACATATACTCACAAAAGATAATTTACATGGTGTCACCGCAAACCTAGGCCCAGTCAACTGAAAGTTTTGTTTGCCATTTTTCAGTTTTGTTTTCAATTCCATCAATGATCGAGGTTCACTCTAATAATGGAGCTTCACAAACTTGAGAGCCCCTGGACACGTCATCACCTCTTGCACTGGAGTGCCGTGCAATACTTGATGGAGACTTCCAGGGAGTCCTTGAAGTCCAGCTCCCTGCCTGGCAGGGCGGCAAGGCCACGCTCCCCGACTTTCACGTCACCTTGAAGGACAGCACAGAAAGGACGGAGGGGGAGGGGGAGGGGGGTGAACAAATTGCTTCATCTTGTCACATCGGGCACTGTCAGTTATTACCCTCATACTAGTCCGAGTAACTTACAATCGCCCTTTTTAAAAACGCAGTGGCTGTTGTTACGGCAGTCGTCCGTGTGGTTCCCTGACTTGATTGTATTTCGTCAGCATTGCAGGCTGGTTGCACCAGTCTATTAGCTGATAGTCTGGTTCCCCTAGCTAAACATCCTGACAAATACTGTGAAGTCAGGGAACCACACGGACAACTGCCGTAACAACAGCCACTGCGTTTTACAAAATTTGAAATTTCCCGATTTTTTTTTTTTTTTTTTTAAAGGGCGATTGTAAGGGTCCAAGTAACTCGGACTACCCTCATACGTACATTATGTACCGTATTGTACGTACCAGGATACGAGTTGACCAACACCTGTTGCAGTCCTTCCCTCTCCTTCACCTCCACCAGTCTCTCCACGGCGGTCTCGTACGGGTAGCCCACCTCAACGGCCGCGAAGCCGGCCCGCTTAGCGGCCGCGTAGCGCCCCGTCAGCTCGGGAATCTCCCGGAACAGCATGGACAAGTTGGCGGCGTATTTCAGCGGCATTCTGGCGCCTGTACTGTGCGTGTGGCGAGCGATTCCGCTGGAGTCTTGCAAAGGCCGGACTAAACAAAAAAACGCAAGATGGGAGACGCAAAAAAGCAGTCGATTTTCGCTGTGCTCGACTCAGAGTCTGCCGGCGGTCCCTGGCTAAGCCCCACGGAAAGTAAACACAGGTGACCTCGCGATCATCCACCGGGTCAATATATCATGATTTTTTAATGTAAATCTTAAAAATATGTACGCTTTAATTTAATTCAAATAATTGACATTGGGATTTATTCAAAAATCATTTGTACCGAAATGTGTATAACTGAGTAAAAATTGTTTCATTTCTACAGCTAAAAGCAATTACTTGACGGCTCTTGTTTTTAAAATAGTGAAGCAGCCGAAAAATGGCAGCCCGCATGCGTATTTTTTTTATTACACCGCAGCGATGGGTTTTTGGTATAAAACACACACACAAGCAAAACACATTGGAAACACACAGCATGCATAGAGTCTATGGACTCGTAGTCTTGGGCCAAGTCGTCAGTGATCGATAGTGGATTAGATTGAGGGTGCGTTCTCCAATGATTTGTAATAGCGCGCCCTCTTTGGACATACCTTGTCCAACTTTGCTGGTAAATGGGAATATTATAAAATGCAACCCAAGAAAATAATAAAGTTTGCTTATGTGATCGGGTGTTAAAAACAACCTACAATTACCAATCATCAGTCACTCAGGTATACGCGAGGTATAGTTTTCAACCTCTGACGGTGTTGCTTTACCCCTTTTGTCGAAAATAACTCGAAACGACGCAGCAATTAGCAGACGACAACGAACAGATTTATTTTGCATGCATGAATAATTTTGCGCTTACGGAAGCGAGAAATATTATTGGCTGTGAAAAACGCTTTCGTAAGCCCCGATTCTACACTTATGATAATATAAGCAGAGCCATATGAGATTGGGCCTTGCTAGCTGTGTCGTGCATGTATTTTACTGATTTATATCTAAGCCTAATTAGCCGGCAACCTTCCTATGGGCCCAATTAATAGTCAACTAGTACGGTATCTCTGCTGGCTAGGGGTACCCGGGTGGGGGCGACAGTTAGAAGCATTTAATCATTAACTCCCGTATCTCCAGTTATTACGCCAGGGCCCAATTTCATGGCTTGATCTGCTTACCGTAAGCGTAGAATTCTGCTTAATTACCGTAAGCAGAACCATTAAAATTAATTGGGCCCATCAGGCCAGGGCAGACACCGCGCGTGTCACGTAGTGGCTACCCGAACGCTAGCGTGGTAACGTCGACTCTAATCGTCGAGGCTAATTGTGACCCGGCACAACGACATGAGGAATATCCCACGAAAACACTTTTTGAGTAAACAACGCCTGAAGTTAAAGTATATCTTCACAATTCGATTACAAATCAATTTTCTTTCTTTTTTGTATTTTTGGAAATTTTAAATATTAGAGGATATTATATTTTGATATCATTTGAAAGCTAATGGTATACTCTTTCACATCATTAGAAAATCTCAAAATCTCAAAAGTGGGGGATTATTCCTCATTATGCTGTGCCAGGTCACAATTAGCCTTGGCCAAGGCGTTGGTCGCCGATTTAGACACCAAAATCCGGCCTAGTAGCATAATATGGTGCTCACTGCTTTGCGCAACTTCGTTGCGAAATGCAGCCCCATTGATCCTCTCATAGCTTACGATACGAACGCTGTGCACCATACCCCGCCCCCGTAACTTGTGCGCGTCTTGTCTTGGCGGCCAGGCGACTGTGTACATGCTCGTACACAATGTACTCTACGCACACAGGCTATGTATTGTGTGTTGTATGGCAGTCGTGCCGGTGTCATGCCAAATAGTGTCCCCTGCCAAATAGTGTCCCCTGCCAAATAGTGTCCACTCATTAGCATACTGATCGCTGATTGGTCCAATACGTATGACATTCAACCACCGTGGTTGGGGTATGGTTGCGCACTACACACGCATTGTGTATGGTTGCTGGCCTAACACACGCAACGTTGGGCACTTTGGTACCGTTGGACCCCAACTGTAACCGTAACGCTAACCCTAACCAAAACAACCCTAATCCTAACCCTAATCCTAATCCCAATCCCAATTCTAATCCAAACCCTAACCCTAACGACCCTAATCCTAGTCCTAACGCTAACCAATCAGCGATCAGTATATATGCTAATGAGCGGACAGTATTTGGCAGGGACACTTTTTGGCAGGACACCGGTCTGCGAGCCGTGTACAGCTTGCACCCGGCGTGGCATATAGTGCCACTGTGCCGTGGTCTGGGGGCGTTTAGCCCGGATGCGTATTTTTTTTTCAGGACGAGAAAGGCCATTATTAGCATAAATCAAGGCGCACTATTGGTTGCATTTTGTCAACGCGTGGTTAATTATTCATGAAATCATTCCACTTGCCCACCCAAATCTTGATTTGAGTACATGTACTATGGTGTACATTATATAGGCCTATGTATAGTATGCATGTATGTGTAGGCTAGGCCTACATAATTATGCATAATGTAGTAATGTACTGTATATATATAACTATACACCACACGCGTGTACTAAAGATGTCGGCGCGCAAAATTTTCATGAATAAGGTCTGGATAAAATGCAACCCGTGAATAGCGCGCGTTTATGTTAATGGCGGCCTTTCCCATCCTGGGAAATGAAATACGCGGCTGGGTCTCTGACCGGAGCTGTACCGTACCGGGGAGACCGCCTTATGATTGCGCGTGGGTTATAATGAGGCGATGTGGCGGTGACGTGACGTCAGCACGTTAGTAGGGGTTTTACGGCGCCGAGAGGGACACGCGTGTGGTAGTCCTGGTGGAGCCGCGGCACACGCAGGCACTTTGCAAGCTGCCGGTCAGCCTACAGCATCGCGATGGGTCCGTGCTCCCGATGGCGACGTCGCCTCACCTGCCTAGGTTTAGCCATCGTGTGCCTGACCGCTCTCCTCAACCAACCCGGTACGTTGTTTGTCCCTGCCGTGGGGCTTTGTCGTCGTTGTCCCTGTCACGGGGTTTGTCGCTGTTGTCCTGATCCTTGACATGGCCATTTACCGTACGTTGTTTGTCCTCGTCGTGGGGCTTTGTCGTTGTTGTCCTTGTCACGGGGTTTGTCGCTGTTGTCCTGATCCTTGACATGGCCATTTACCGTACGTTGTTTGTCCTCGTCGTGGGGCTTTGTCGTTGTTGTCCTTATCACGGGGTTTGTCGTTGTTGTCCTTGTCACGGGGTCTGTCGCTGTTGTCCTTGTCACGGGGTCTGTCGTTGTTGTCCTTATCACGGGGTTTGTCGTTGTTGTCCTTGTCACGGGGTTTGTCGTTGTTGTCCTTATCACGGGGTTTGTCGTTGTTGTCCTTATCACGGGGTTTGTCGTTGTTGTCCTTGTCACGGGGTTTGTCGTTTTCATGGCCAGTTTTGCCACTTTTCAATCGTTTCGGCACAGTTCCCGTTCATTGCATAGGCCTTCAAGAAGGGTTAAAGATAAAAAAGCCACTGGTTTTACCAAGATTAACATGAAGTTTGTTGGATTTAAACCAAGAAGAAACTTAGCTTGTCATGTTCATTGTTTAGAGTGTGAACTAAAGAGGACACATGGATAATGGTTGTACATGGTGTCATCTGCAAATCTGCAAGACGAAAACCAAATATTATTGGTAAGGAAAGAGAGTTGTTGGTAGAAATAAATTTGAGGAGCCCACTGTTGGGTCGGTAGTTGCGAATATCATGCGAAACGCAAATAATCTTCACCCTCCTCTTTGGGTAGACCAATAACCCGCAGGTTGTTTCTTCCGGAAAGTCCTTCCAGTTTGTTGATCAGTTTAAGTGATCGGCCATTGCTCTTTCAACCTGGGCCATACGGGGTATCAGATCATAAATGTGACCCGGCACAGCATAATGAGGAATAACCCCCACTTTTGAGATTTTGAGATTTTCTAATGATGTGAAAGAGTATACCATTAGCTTTCAAATGATATCAAAATTATTTCCGTGTGAACTTTGTTGTAAATAGTACAAGGGGACTTAATTCGCTCGTTCATTTGGTACCAGACACAATAATAGCAGCGCCATTCTAACTCCTCGAAAGCGGCCATTCAAAAAGGCAGGAACTTTACATTTTCATGAAAACAGTACACAAACACTCCCCCGAAATCCTCGTTTTTTCAACATTTCGAGACGGATTTGGGAAAAATCATTTGAACTTGATATCCTACAATACATTAACTTTCCGAAAATACCAAAACAAAAAAATTGATTTTTTTTTATTGAATTGAGAAGATACTTTGACTTCAGGCGTTGTTTACTCGAAAAGGGTTTTGGTGGGATATTCCTCATGTCAATGTGCCGGGTCACATATTAATGCACAGTATGCACAGAAGCCTACCGGTGATCCGTTTGGGGTTGTTGAGTTTGAACAGCCGTTGTTAGTGTTCATCTCTATCATTTTGATTTGATTTCATGTTTTGAAGCGGATGCGAGCCAGTTGGAGGAGCCATGCGAGACGACGTTCACGCGCTGCGGGGAGACGAACTGTTCCGACCGCCTGCCGGGGCTCGACATCCTCTTCAGGGGGCAGAAGCCGTTTTTCAGGCAGAACTGCCGCTGTGACGCCATGTGCGAAATGTACGGGGACTGTTGCCTCGACTACTGGCAGCGCTGCGCCCACCACCAGCGGCCACGCGGGGCGCCGCTCCCGGAGACTATTCTGGCCTACTCCGGCTACCTGGACTGCGTGCGCCCCATCCGGCCGCTCAAGCCCAACCACCTCCTCGCCTACATCTACGCGGTGGGCCGGTGCCCGGCCGACTGGCCCGGCGCAGACGACGACGTCCGGCGAGCCTGCGAGAACCAGACCCTGGCCGAGTCGAGGCCGTTCCTGACGCTGCCCGTCAACGGGCCGGGCGAGGTGGTCTTCAAGAACGTCATGTGCGCCGTCTGCCACGGCGTGCCAATCGACCGCCTCCAGCCCTGGTCCCTGGACACCTGGGACTGCCTGGATGGTGCGCTGAACGCCTCGACGGCGCTGGATCTGGACCAGTGCGCCGAGTTCACCCTGAATCCGCCGGCGAGTATGAGCAGCGAGCCGCACACGTGCTTCCCGACCTACGTGGACACCTGCCCGGCAGGGGCGGGGGTAGGACAGGCCGCGCTCTGTCGCAACCACACGGCGGTCGTCTTCGGCCACGTCCAGGGGGCGGGCCTCGACCCCGTGCCGTACAAGAACGGCCACTGCCTGAACTGCAGCCGGGACCAGATCACCGGGTCCCGGTGCTTCGTGTTCGGGGGGCTGAGACTGTCGCCGT
Source organism: Luidia sarsii (assembly GCA_949987565.1). NCBI lineage: Eukaryota > Metazoa > Echinodermata > Asteroidea > Paxillosida > Luidiidae > Luidia > Luidia sarsii. Next base: position 16,476,336 of record OX465113.1, read on the forward strand.
GGCATTCCCACACCCTCCTGTTCGACTTCCGCGAGAGGACGGTGTCGCTGCCGGACGGGGAGGTGGTCCGGCGCTGCGGACCGGGCCGTGTGCCCGACCCCTTCCTGGGAGCCTGCGTGGAGCTGAGCTGCTCGGCGGGCTGGAACCTCATCTCCGGGCGATGCACGCCGCCGGAGGGGGCGGCGATGCGAGCGTTCCCACGGGGCGACCGCGCGGGCGGTTGCCACGAGAGCCTGGTGTCCCACCCGGGCCTGGCCGGCTACCTGGCCGACGGATCGGGACGGCTGAGCGTCTCATCGGGGGGCGGGGACGCGGGCGGTACAGCCCCTGCCCGGATTTACCTCCGAGCGGCCTTCTCCATCGCAGAGCGGATCAGTCAATCGCTGGACGCTTTCGTCCGGACGGTCGGGAGCGGCAATGCCGATGCGCCGTGCCTCTCCACGGAGATTACGCTGGTTGCCCGGTCGAGGGAGCGGACCAACGAAACGGGCCTGGCCGTCTGTCCGGGGTTCACGCTGCCCGGAGTCGGCCTGAGCGAGATCGACCTGAGCGAGGGCGAGTACGTCGCCGACGGCGGGCTCGCTTACGCGGCGGACGAGTTCGTGCACGTCACGGTGCACGAGCCCGATGCCGCCGCGGTTAACGCCAGCAGCTCCACCCCGCGGGCGGCGACCCAGTACGTGCAGCTCTGCAGCCCGTTCGCCGAGACGGACTGCCCGGTCATCTCGTACGCCCGCAGCGAGTTCCTGCTGACGGCCGGCGGCGGGGCCGTCCACCGGGCGTCCGGGGTGACCGTCCCCGCCGCCGACCTGTGGCAGCTGCCGGACGGCACGCTGAGGCTGTGCTACGCGGTCCCAGAAGAGGCCGGTCCCACCGTAGCCTACCCCGCCTGGCTGACCAGGCTGTCCGATCTCAGCGTGGCCGGGAGCTCAATCTCGGTGGCGTCCATGCTTCTGGCCCTGCTGACCTACGCGCTGTTCCCGGCGCTCCGTAACAAGCCGGGGAAGGTCATCATGAACCTGATGGTGGCGCTGGTTCTGGGCCAGGTGGCCTTGGCCCTGGGCCGGCCCGAGTCCCACTGGCTGTGCGTGCTTCGCGCCACCTTCCTCCACTTCTCCTGGCTGGCCGCCTTCCTCTGGATGACGCTCCTGTCCTGCTCGCTGACCTCCAGCATCAAGTCCAGGACTGCCCCGGTCGGGCGGGACGAGGTCAGCCGCTACGCCGTCCTCCGGCTGAGCCTGCTGGCCTGGGGCGGTCCGGCCGTCTTCGTGCTGGCCTGCTACGTGGCCTCCAGGCTGCGCGGCTGGGCGGAGTACGGCGGGCCCGACTGCTGGATCGTGGACCCCCTCCACAGCTTCCTCGTCTTCGGCGTGCCCGTGGCCTCGCTGCTGGCCGCCAACGCCCTCCTCCTGGCCCTGATGATCTACACCGTGGTGGCCAATCGCACGCGGCTGGCGGCTCTGCGAATGGCCAGGAACGCCAGGAACGAGCTCAGGACTTGCAGCAAGGTAGGGCATAGGCCTACACGTAAGACCCGCACTCCTGTCCCGATTACAGTACACAGTCTTAGGTGTATTTTATTAATAATCGTGCAGTGATCAGGTTTATATACTTTCTGACAGGCGATAGGCAGTCCCCACGAACCAGATAGATAACTACTCTGGGTTTCAGTTTGTCCAATATGATGTGTGTATACAAACACTATTTCAAAAGGTAACAGGTCAACTCGTAGTCGTACCTTGGTCAACTCGTACCTTCAATTAAGTCAACTCGTACCTTGGTCAACTCGTACCTTCATTTAAGTCAACCCGTACCTCCGTTTAAGTTTCACACATTATACCGTAATTATGACAACATTACAAGGGTCACTGTACACTGAAAAAAATGAGCCCATATTAAGCCCACTCAGAAAATGGAGCTCAGAACCACTAGTATCGCATCTAATTCGCTCCTTAACGTTTACAACATTCAGCGTTTAATGGTCGGCTTGAACTACCTCGGCCAGTCCAAATAGTCAATGACTATCATACCGTATAGTCAGCTATACCCAGGGCCATTTTGGAAACGTAGAGCGTTTTCGAAGGCTTAGGCTTCAGGCTTCGGGCTTGGTTTTTTTTTCAGGCTCAGGCTCTATGGGGCTCAGGCTTCGTCGCGTTAAACATGGCGGCCGAAAGTTTTCGAACACTGAGGCTTGAGCCACAGCCGCAAGGTTTGACACTCGCTGATGACGTCATTCCTGTGCTGGATTAGTGTTTACGTGTTCGAGTACGTCACACCAATCAGCTGTTTTACTGTCAACATCATGCCGGTCCCTAGACAGTTGATGAGAGCATTATTGCAGTCGCTATTGAGCCTCATAACGATTGCAAACCGACAGATCCTTTCCCGACGGCAACGCCAACGATCCCTCGTGCAATATGCATTGGTTTTACCATGGTGAACGGGTAAGTTAAAACAAAAAAGTCAACGTCAGCCCGATCGGTTTCTGGTGAACGTGAATAAGTTAGGCATAAGTAATTATGGTTTCTTAGTTATACAACTTAGTACTTGTTGTATAGTGTACAGTTGTAGTTGTATGGAAGGGATTTAATTAATAATAATAACGATTGCCAATTGTTAATTGATAGTTCAATGGGTCTGAAATGTGACAAACCCTTTCGTCAGGTCTTTCTGTCACAGAAAACATTCAATTCCGTTGGTTGGCGTAATGTCACAGAATGGAATTCCGGCACCTTACAATTGGTCAGTTTGGATGTTCTGATACACCATGTGGCCTGGAGTGAAGATTAGTAAAAAAGTGAATTATGGAAAAAAAATAAAAATGTACAGCTAAACTAAAAATTTAATCATGCTTCTGCTTGAATGGTCTGCATGGTTGACAATAATTCCATGCAACTCCCTTTGATGGAATTGAAGTCTTTCACGTGGTTAATTTTTTTAAAGGGGCATTATTATTTAAAACCCATGGCCATTCCGTGGAAAGTTTAACTCAGGTTAGGGGGAGTGAGCTGCATATCAAATTTGACAGCCGCACCAAACCTAATTTCAGCCAAAAAATACCCTCAAAGTCATATTAGTTATTACTCATAAAAAGTGTTTTTTTTTTAAATACTTAGAAAAATACTCACCCCATTTGTTCCAGTCAAAGTACAAAAGCATTAATCAAATTGTTGGGAGATATTTATTTTTTTAAGTACAGCCAAAGTTGCTATTTTGGATAAAAACTTCCAACCTGAATGTCTGTTTTCTGTAAACTTTATAAAATTACTACCACTAAGTACTATTACTAGTACTAGTAGAACTAGTGTATGAATAAATATTATATAGGCCCTATACTGTATACTTACTGACAACTGACATTTCTTCAGTTGACACTCAAGTGCCAATTTCAGTCCGATTATCAGTGATTAATTAAAACACTGATACATTCATTTGTAACTTACATTGAAATTCTTCCATATTTTGTTGGGGGCTCAGCGACTCAGCTATAGGCCTATTTTCACTTTCCATTTCCGTTGTTTCAAAGTATTCACAGTATATACTGTAATAGTGTGTTACTTGTTGTAGTTGTAAGTTGTATTACCGTATGTGCACTTCTGAAAGCAGACGATAAAAACAACACATTTTATGGTCTCAACATCCAGGAGGGTAATGACTAACACCACGCAGCTTTCTGATAATCCTTCTTTTGTGTTCACCCCTCAACACTTCTCTCTTTCCAGCATTCTCCTGAAGACGAGCAGAGTATACTGTTCGAAACGTCGAGTTCCTCCGGTTCTTTTCAGAACCACACTTACTCACAAAAGAGAATTTACATGGTGTCTCCGCAAACCTATTTATCCTACTTCTCTCTTTGATCTTTCCCCCTCTTCTCACTAATCCATACCCTACTCCTTGCCCTTCCCTTTGATCTCACCCTACCAGCTTTACTCTTTGCCCTTTGTTTCTCATCCGTGTCCTATTCACTCTCTTCCCCCTTCCTTCGTGTACATGTATCTGTTTCGTCCTTGTCACTCTGCCTTTGAGAAAGGTCCTGCTAGGATCGAAACGTCACGAAGCCTATGCGAAGCCACCTTTTGAACTGGCTCCGTGCGGCTTCGTTTTCAGGCTTCAGCGAAGCCTCAATTCCAAAGCCCTATCCGGAGCCTCGAATTACGCGGATTCAAAATGGCCGACAGCGCGTGAAGCCTAAGCCTGAAGCCTGAGCCTTGAATTCGAAAACGCTCGTAGTATCCAAAGGGGGTACCCCGTGCATGGTTTAAACTGGCGTAGGACCTTATTATGTTACGTCCCTGTAGCCTACCCTGGGTAGCTATTTGAGCTAGGGAAATTTACAGATAAACTGTTAACCCCTTTGTTTTTTGCTAGATAATTGATTAGAACTAAAAAAAAAAACTAAAAAAAAATATCCGAGTCAGTGTGATCGAGCGACTCTGGGAGACTGCGTAGGCGTAGCGTAGGCCTACAGTCATGATGATAACATCGCGTTACAAATTGTACGTTGCAAGTAACGTACAATTTTTGAACGCATGCAGTTTTCTAGATTGAAAACTACACAAAAATCAACACACTGAGAAGACCTACAGTACAGGACAGAAAATGCGAAGACCAAAACAAAACCTACAAAACTACGATTCGGACTGATAACGTGTATCGGGTCTGTTGTCTTGCAGCTACTCATAATCACCGGGACGTCGTGGTCCCTGTACTTCGCCGCCAACAAGGTGGACAGCGTGGCACTGTGGTACGCGGCCGTGCTGGTCAACTCCTTCCACGGCGCCACCATCAGCTTCATGTTCCTGCTCAAGGCCAGCGTGCGGAAGCTGTGGAGGCGGCGGCTCGCCGAGTGGCGCGCCCGCCTGGCCGCGGCGTGCAGGCGCCGCCCGCCGGCCCGGGTCCGGCGCCTCGCCGGCCGCGTGGCAGCGGCGATCGGGCCGGCCGGCGGCGAGGCGGAGACGGCGGCGGCCGGGGTCTGGGCCGGCGCGGGCAGCGGGCGGGACAGTCGGGCGGCCCGGACCCTGCCCACGGCCGCCGGCCCGCTGGCCAGGCTTGCCTGGGCGGGCGCCACGGTCAGCTGCCCCACCGGTGCCCAGACCGGCACGGTGACCGCCACCGAGTCCACCAGTTACCCCTGCGACGCGATCGTTTGAGCGACATTCGGGGTGCAATAGAAATGTTGGGTCAGAAACCGAATGGTGAGTATTGGTGACAGAAAGAGAGACCATTTATTGTCAAAATACCCAAGAGAACCGTAAAGCCCCTACACAACATTGGTCGAGGTCTAAGAATAGCATCCATCTGCCGACCGAGTCTCGAGAAAATCGTAAAAAACCGCTTCATTTGTTTCGCAAAAATGCAGCATTCAACGGAAAATAGTTTAGATCTCGGTGAGACGTAAACAATTTACTCATTTCTCCCAAAATACAACATTCTAGGCAGAAAAATTTCAGTGAGAGGTTTCTACTATAACCATCTTCAAACTGTACAAGTTTCATGTAAATCTGTGAACATTTCTGTTTTTCGATCTTACCAATGTTGTGGAGGGGCTTTAAGGGTAGGCTACCATTGGAAGCAGATGCCACAAGGGCAGATACGATTTGAAGGCTTGCCTGCTGGAAATACCAAGTGGCAGGTCTGCGGTGACAAAACGTAACACGTCTCTTTTGAGACGGAGTGTGGCTCTGCAAAGAGCCGTTGAACCAACGTATATCGGGCGGTGTATACTCCTGCAGGCTCATGACGACTGGTAGAGTCCACACTTTTGAGTGTGGGTAGAATCCACACGTACATTTGAGTTACCGGCTCATGAGAGCTACACTACCTCAAAAGAGATGCATGGCACGGTGTCATCGCAAACCTTCCAATTGTCCCAAGGGTATACCGTAACTACCGTATGAAAGCCAATGTCCTGAAAGTTACCTTAGAAAGCATATCTTCAGAGGGCACTGTCCTATATGTGACCCGGCACAGCATAATGAGGAATAACCCCAGTTTTGAGATTTTGAGATTTTCTAATGATGTGAAAGAGTATACCATTAGCTTTCAAATGATATCAAAATATAATATCCCATAATATTTAAAATTTCCGAAAATACAAAAAAGAAAGAAAAATTATTTGTAATCGAATTGTGAAGATACTTTAACTTCAGGCGTTGTTTACTCAAAAAGTGTTTTGGTGGTATATTCCTCATGTCTTTGTGCCGGGTCACATATGTTATTTAAAAAGGCTTAGCTAGGCTGAAGTTCGAAAGGTTACCGATGAGAGAAAAATGTCCAACGCAGAGAGCACCCCGGAAATGAAATCTTCTGTAGGTCGAAACCCCCCCTCTCAAAAAAAGCTTTAAATCGGTAGAATACTTCCCTCTTTCGGAAGGACGTTCGTAGTCTGGACCTTCATCATTCTGAGCACCAGCTTTGTGACCTGACTTCTCAGAAATAGCCCCTCGTGCCGGCTGCGATGAGTTTGGCGAAATCAACCACAACAAGCGTGTCCCCAATATAAGATAACGATGTGTATAATTATAACCCAAAGAATGATATTGGTGGGGATTTTGTTTCTCGATTAAAAGGTTTATCCGGTAAAGGTACGTTCACTTGTTGTATTATGTAATGTTGCAATATGCCACACTTGAAAAAAAGTATTGAGTGTTTGAGTATACACTGAACTTGTAGGGTATTGTATTTTGTGTTCATGTTTATGTCCCCCAACGTTAAATACACCCAGTGTATGTATATTCAGTATATATCATTAATATTTCATTAATATGTATTCCGTTGGGCCAATCACATTCGCCAAATGAATCCAAATTCAATATATGTGACCCGGCAACAACGACATAAGGAATATCCCACCAAAACACTTTTTGAGTAAACAACGCCTGAAGTTAAAGTATCTTCACAATTCGATTACAAATCAATTTTCTCTTTTTTTGTATTTTCGGAAATTTTAAGTATTAGAGAATATTATATTTTGATATCATTTGAAAGCAGGTATACTCTTTCACATTATTAGAACATCTCAAAATCTCAATAGTGGGGTTATTCTTCATTATGCTGTGCCGGGTCACATCTATTAGCTTTTTAATGATATCAAAATATAATATCCTCTTATACTTAAAATTTCCGAAAAAAGAGAAAAAGAAAATGGCTTTGTGATCGAATTGTGAAGATACTTTAACTTCGGGCGTTGTTTACTCAAAAAGTGTTTTGGTGGGATATTCCTCATGTCGTTGTGCCGGGTCACATATTTTGAATGCGGGCCATTGAATCATTGTACTTCTATGTGGCCGAGGGAACAACAGATTGAATGCCTTTTCCTCAACTGTACTTCTTGAAGGCAAATATTCCATTTGTTCATACTCTTTACAATATCATTTACTGTCAGTTTATGATGTTCATTGATCAATTCTTTCCGATGATAGTTATAATATCCACTCTTTGGGCATTGGGGATTACAAGTTTCATTTAGTAATAGTTTTTGCCGATGGAAGTTTGAAGTGAAACCGAGAAATCTAAAAATTGCTATTGTATCGTCATTTGGTTTCAATTTAATTCTCCCTAGAGTTGTTTAATCCCGATTTATTGTAAATTATTCACTCGTTTGTGCCCATCGTTATGTTATTTTTGTCGATTCTTCCAAGATGGTGACCACTGACGGAATAGTGGATAGGAATTGACGCCATCTTGTCAGCCCACCCTCGTGTATTTTAAAATTCGTTCTATGAATCAAAAATGTAATTCTTAATGGTTTTCCTATGATAGTAACTGTATTCGTAATTTTCGACTCGTAATTTGTGATTTCTCAGTCATTGCACTGTTATCTGTGGCCGAGGATAAAATTCTTGTGTGACTCCAACCAACACCAAGGATCACATATACAAACGAAAAATCGAGATATCTTTAAAGGGATTCAAACAATTTGCGAATTATCATCAACATGAGCAAATATAGTTATTCGAAACTGACATGTGGTAAATCTGATGACTGGGCCACGTGGTCAGGGTGGATCAAGATCGTATCCCTAAAGTTGCTTTGCGATGAGTACCACCTGGAATGAGAAGACCAGGGAGAGGCAGAACTGCATGGCGAATTGCAGTAGTGACAGAGCGTGCTGAGACAGGGGACAGGCACCATTCATCGCTAAGGCCAGCCGATTTCACGAAACTTCAAATGTTGCGTACGCAACATTTTGTTGCGTAACTTACGCAACATTTTGCTGCCTTTTCTAAATAGTGCACAAAAGAGCCATTGTGGCGCAACATTTGTACGTTGTGTAACTTACGCAACTTTTCTTGAAATCGGCTAATAAGTATGCAGATATATCACAGCTACAGAAAGGAAGGGGTTAGATCTCAGCTATATATATGTGACCCGGCACAGCGACATGAAGAATATCCCACCAAAACACTTTTCGAGTAAACAACGCCTAAAATCAAAGTATCTTCTCAATTCGATTGAAAATCATATTTTTTTTTTTTTTTGTATTTCGGAAAGTTAATGTATTGGAAAACATTTGATATCATTTGAAAGCTAACGGTACACTCTTTCACATCATTAGAAAATCTCAAAATCTCAAAAGTGGGGGTTATTCCTCATTATGATGTGCCGGGTCACATATTTACCAAAAGTTTATACAATGCTTTCCAGTCATGCATTAGAACTTTTTTTTTTGGCAACTTATGTCACCTTTTTCCCGCAGCGGGCCAGTGATGTCATTGAAGCCTCATGTCTCATCCGGGATTGGGTTATAAGACGAAACACTGTTTTTTGGGGGCGCGGGGTTGAAAATGGCAAAATGAACATCGGAATTTGTCGTGGTTTGGAGGTACATTTTCTAGTTTTGGTAGATATATATCTAAACATCAACAACTCATAGAAACATAAAAACAACTTTTTTAGATTTTTTAAAACCATTTTTTTTTTTTATATAAATCTATGTGCCCTAAATTGTGGTGAGTCACCAGGGTCAGGATTATCAAGTTCAGCAAGTTGACAGGGTGGACCTGACACGTTACGGTCATCGATAACAATGACCATGAGTTTGGATTTCACCACATGTACAGAGTACAGAGGTCCCTGTCAGCGATACCCACACTTTTTAGGAACCTTGTTTTTTATGTTTAAAAAAAAATGCAAGATCGACCACAACAAGGCTGAAAAACCACTCAAGGTTATAATAAGGGCTAGAGAAAGAAGAGGATAGAGAGGGATTCGGGAAGGCCGAAGACAGGAATTAACATTCCTTTTGGCAATGGCAAGATCATCTATAGGCAGGGGGAAAGCAAGAAACAGGAAGGGAATTCCAGGTAGAGGCAGAACGAGGGAAGAAGCTGTTCCGATACCTCTCCGTTCTACACCTTGGGACTGATAGAGTGTGTGGGTGATGAGAGGCAAACAGCCATGGTTGCTCGCTTTAATGACCCGACTGAATGGGGGACCAGGTTGGCAAGAGCAGAGGAACACCTTCCATAGGAATAATGGTAGAAACCGTTGTTGCAAATTGACCGAACACCAGATCGTAGTCAGCAGCTGTTGTACCCAGGGCATTTCGGGGAAGGATTTGTACTCTATCCAGGGGTATCTAAGCACACGGATTGTGACCTGTAAGGATCGTGTGAGGAGGATTATTCTCAAAAAGCTTAGGCTATAGGCCTAATGAGACACTTGGTGCCCTTATAATTTATTTAATCTAACTTTCAATTCACTTTAAAAAAAAGCCAATGAATATTCAAGAACATCATAAAAAAACCCGAATTTAATTTATTCTTAAAAAAAAATCGAGGATTGGATGGTTCGATCCTATCAGGGCATTACTCGTCTTCAAAGATGAAAGCATTTCAAAAAGAGGGGTCTGCTAAGATAGAAACGTCGGGATCTCTAGAGTTTTTAAGAGCTGTCGAAAGTGGGGGGGGGGGGAACTCCCGGATTGATGCGCGAAACATCACGCCGTGGACTGACAGGAGAAGCATCTGGGTTTTCGCCCGTGCATCAAATGACGGTGTGCGCCGATGTAACTTTGGCGTGGAATGAGAAGCCATAATATTATATAATAATGAGGGGGGGGGGCTGCTCGCTGGATTCGATTCATTAGTCGATCAGAAGTACAGGTTAATGAGAACGGTCACGGCAGAGTTAGCGAAGCTCATTAGTGACGAAGCTGAAGGGCTTCGGGCACGGACCCAGATTTCGTTGTGCAATGCGTGTACATCGCGCATGGGCACGGAGGGGAAACACCCTATCGCTGTTGTTACGGCAGTCGTCCGTGTGGTTCCCTGACTTGATTGTACTTCGTCAGCAATGCAGGCTGGTTGAACCAGTCTATCAGCTGATAGTCTGGTTCCAAGAGCTAAACATTCTGACAAATACTGTGAAGTCAGGGAACCACACGGACGACTGCCGTAACAACAGCCACTGCGTAAATTTTAAAGCCCCTACACAACACTGGTATTAGGTAAGATCGAACAACAGAAAATGTTCACAGATTTACATGAAACTTACATAGTCTGAAGATGGTTATAGTAGAAACCTTGCACTGAAATATTTCTGCATAAAATATATATTTTTTTTTTAGAAAAGAGAACAAGAAATCTCACCGATATCTAATTCGTTGAATGCTGCATTTTCGCGAAACAAATAAAGTGGTCTTTCACTATTTTCTCGAGACTCGGTTGGCGGATTGAGCTGAAATGTTCACAAGTGTGCTATTGCATGCATAAATGTTGGATCAGCCAACGTATATGGGTGGTATTCTTTGACCTCGACCAACGTTGTGTTAATCTCTTTAAAATTAAAAACAACCTCTGTAGATCTTGACGTCAACAGATATTGTTTGTTGAAGCGTCCTAATAATTGTGTGTTTATTGTTTCACGGGTAGTTGTAGATCGTTGTAGATAAACGTCGAGATAAATGCCTAAGGCTTCAAAAACAAATTATCGAAAAGTCTCCAACCAGTACTCTGCAATTATATACAGTCGAGTTGACAAATCGAGGAAGAAAATAGTGTTCAGCTGTTTACTTATACAAATCCCATCATACGCTGGTTTTTTTTGGGACAAACTTGAGAAGAAAGGCAATTCGATTGCAGAGTAATTCGTCGATTTTCTTTTTCCTAGAAAAAAAGGAAGAAGGTCAGATCGTATCATGGTAAGTTCAAACATGTTTCTACTATGCAACCAAATTAATCGGCGTATGGTTGATGCTTCCATCGGTCGCACCGGTGGCCATCTTTGGGGCCTAGTCTTTGCTCCTCTTGGATAGGCAAGAGTGCACTCTTAATTTGTACCTGCATTGTCACTGAATTTTAATAACTCACCAGAAGGCCTGAAAGATGGCTTCCGGTGCAAACGATCTATTGCACAGTTGGATAGTTATCGCTATCAGAGCTGGCCTTCATTATGTGAGAAGGGGTGGGGGGCTGTTAATTGCTGTACTTTTGGTGTTTGAACGCTTAATGAGTAATATATACTTAATGTACTGTTACGTGTATTCTGCATTGTGCAAAACGCCCCGTGAATTACGTATTGCTGAAAATAATAACCTGAATACGTGTATCTGTCGCCGTTTCATGCGTGTTTTTAAGTGTAAGATTATGGAGCAGGCCTATGGCATATACCAGTTAGGCTATATAGCTGTGGACACGTCAAGGGTGACATATCGCCCCATTAAGTAAATTCAGACGTATGGACGGCGTGGGGCGACCATTAGGGGTCGGATCCCGCCGCGGTACCCGGAGTACTTTTGTAGAAGAGGAACTCAGATTTTTTCCCCCTTCCATTCTCCCTCATTCTTAAAAGCCTTGGTGTCATTAATGTTTACCCTTTTTTTTTTTGGGGGGGGAAGGACACCACATACACGGCGATTTCATTTCCGCATATGAAGTGATGGCAGCCCCTGTCGAAACAAGAGGGCGACCCCTAGGGCAGGTTGACCCCCTAAGTGACTCAGAATCCACCCCGGCTTTGATAAGCAACTAGAAGCAACGATAAGCACGTCTCTTCAAATAGTCACAATTGCGGCCAACTCAACTCTGCAGCCCCCCCCCCCAGTTTCATAATCTCTGAAATCTTTGTCTTTTTACTTTACTTTTGCAAAGAAAACTTTATTCCGAATTCAGGAGGGATACAAAGCAAATAAGGGAAAATATACAAAGTGGGATTATCTTTGTCTTTTTAAAGATTTATTATTTATTTCTATAGGCCTAATAATTAGCATATTTGGCATAATTGTAATTAACTTATTTCAATAGTTTTTTCCCAATGTATAAATTGTACTGTTTCTGTCATCCAATTAATTTGATGACAGAAGCAGTACTAATTGCAATTAGTTTGGAGAGCCCCCTGACAGAAACTAGTTTCTTTTGGGCAATCCTGCAGGAGTTAATTGGATGTTGTTTCTGTTTCTGTTGTCGATGTTGTCGGTTTTGTGGTTTGTTTTTTTGTATTGATTAATTTATGCTTTCCATTTTATTCTTATTTGAGTGTGATGTAATGTGTATACATGTAACCCGGAAAATTAAATAAATATATAAAATAAATAAATAATTGTTTGGTCCTGGTTCGATGAAAAGGGACCTTCTGTAAGATGGACCGGAAAAGGCTTTAAACAAGAGACCGCAACCCATTTTGTTGATGGCAGGCTTCCGGTAAGAAAATCTGGGCGTGGGGGGGGGGGCTTACATAATAATATCCACGTATTAGTGTATGCGCAACGCCATTAGAAGCCAGGTCACTGGTTTGGAGTGCACTGCTGTTCTCAGTAATGCTGTCCTTAAATTTCATATGCTTACTATTTGACTGCCCCAAGAAAGAAACAAAAAATGTATACATGTGATATTAATGTATGACTATCAATGTATTACCTATAAGCTCACTCGGCCCTGTGATGCTTTGTTCATTGATTGTATGCTGAATAAAGTCGACGAGAGGCTGTGATTAAGAAAAAGGTGAAAACTCAAAGGGGAACGCATAACAGGCCAACCTTGTGATCACTTTATAGGAAGGGATACCCGGTATGTTTTGTGCACGGACAAATAACGACCTTGCGTCGCGGAGAATGTCCTACAAGGAAGGTTCGTCATTCTCGTTGTGTATAGTTAAACTTTACATATGCTCGGGGATTTGCCAGATTGCCTGCTACAAGAAATACAGGCAGCTTGGGCGGGATTCGAACCCTTGATTCCTGCTTTCTGGTGCCGACGTCTTCACCACTGGACCTCCGAGCTGGTCCATGTCGTGTGAGGGGTTCGGTTTCAACATGACCATGGAAGCTGGCCCTGGTATAGTCCCTTATAATTATATAATCATAGACAAACATATCCCGTCCAATGCTAATAGGCCTAACCACAGCAGCATCCATTCTTCAGTTGCCTGATGAAGGTTAGCAGTTCCAGCAACCGAAACGGTCGCTACCAGCAACGATACATCGCCTGACTTTGATCACCCGTCTCCTTACCTGTACCACCGCGATGAACAACCCTTTCATTTCTGTTGTACCACTGCATTATCATTAGAACAGAATCTGGAAACTGACAGGGGAACACATAACAGGCCAATATTTCAAGCTCCTACACTTCAAAATACATGTTTAAACAAAAGGCGTTGAATTAAGAGTCGAGACAAGTCAGTCCGATGGCCGATCTTATTTGGTTGATATTTATTAGTCGCTCGTATTTTTCTTCCATTTTTCCAACATCATTAATAAACGTTAGCGTGGATACACGGCATGAGTCTATGCGATATACTCACAGACTCACAATGACAGTACTCGATTTTTTTTTCTTTAAACAATAATCACCGTACACAATGCCGTAATGGTAGACAGACTGCGATTACTGCATTCCAATAATATAATACCACGGACACATTCAAATAATTTAGTCTTGTCCTCTCCCCGACCTCCCCGTGAAAGAGTTAGCGACGCTTCCGACCACACTCTTATGTGGTCTTTTACAGAATAAAGTAAATCGACAAAATACAGACTTGAATGGGTGTTCAGTGACGAACATCACTGCTATTGGGATCGAGCGCATACGGCGCTTAGCCTATATACCAAAGTAACTCGTCCTCGTATGGTTGCTTTCTCCCATAACAACATTGGGTCAAACACGGCCTATGCATTATCAACTGGTCAGACGGAAACGTGTGGTCGATTTCATCAAGCCCTTCGTGTGTTACGATCGAATGGGCGAAAGACCACAACGGGCAATTTCAACTTCAGATGGTTTACGGTATCCATGCGTATGTTGAGTTACGATACGTCGTGAGGCTGTGAAATCCATCCCTGGTTTGGGCCCAATATGCTATGATAGCCAACGCGAGTTTAAAGCATTTAGATATAGCATTAGATTAGAGAACACTGCCAAAAAAGGGGGAAGGGAAAGCCCACGACTGAGAAATCCATACAGACAAACTCGCGAAGTCCGAGGGAGGTACAACCATAATTTGCCCAAATGCGCACAGACCAAGATTGCATGGTTGCTCAGCGCAGTCTACACACGGCAGGTCTTGGCTTTGACTTGGGCCCTTCCCCCCCCCCCAAAAAAAAACCCGGCTTAGGCTCAGGCTAGACGGCTTCGTCTCGATAGTTCTTTCGTCCATTTTTAAGTACAAGTCATGCATGAGTCATTCTTTTGGCTTCGTTTTTTGTTTAATGTTACGCTGCGTTTTGAAAAAAACCCAAAAAAACCACCGAACTCAAACCTTTTTTTTTTCAGGTTCGGGATGACTGAGACGAAGCCGGAGCCGAAGCCTAAGCCAGGTTTTGGAGTAAAAAAAAAGGCCTTGGCCACGTGACCCGGTTCTCTTCAGTCCCCAAACGGTCCCACGGAATAAAGATCACCGCAACCCCTTTCAGAGAACCGACAACTTTGCTGGCGCTCTCTCTCCCCCTCTCCGATAACTCCATTCCCATTGTAGTGCTTGCGCAGCAAATCCCCGCCTTAGTCCCGGCCAAATCGACGTGGGGCTTTAGCCGGGATTGCAGTCATCAGAAACCTTCCAACGGAGACATCAAAGGCCCACTGCATGCATGCGTGATAGGGGGCGGGCTTTTGTTTGTCTAAAAGCGGGCATACTGAAAGCGGGTCAAGGGGGGGGGGGGAGGGAGGGAGGCTTGAATCACGTACACCGACTAGCGACGCTCTCTTCCCTATATGATTACCAGGCTTGCTCGGTCAGTGAACTTACGCAGAACCAGGCCGCCATTAATTTACAGACGGAGGGCTGCATTTGCGAGTACAAAAAAGGCCTGACATTTAACACCAGTTACACGTACAGGCCTGTATAGTAAAGGTGACTATTCATTCACATTAGTTTGTGCAGTGCATTTGAATAACCCACCGACGCTTTTTCGTAAGGGGTGTCGCCGTGGTCACGAAGCGCCGATTTTTTTTTTCAAACACGAGAGGAGAACGGGTGGGAAATGACTCAGCGGATGCCTTGACGCCACTCGGACACATGCAGAGATGACGTTACCCGCTCTCCCACTGGAATGTTTCCGTAATCTTTCAAAGGTACAGGGCGGGCCGTTCGGGGCCTGCCTAGGCCACCATGCCGCGCCTCTAACAAGCATAGCTCTTAAAGACTATACAGGTTGGGAAGAGCGCGTTAACTTTCGTAACTGCTTCACCAGAGGCATGCAAAGAAGCATCTGATGCTGCACTCTTAAAAGCCACCGCCGAAGAAGACATTACACTCCCCTAACTGGTTAGTATTGAAGTGCTAGCCTTGTGTAGTTGTAACGCGGCTAACTTATTAAAAGAAATGGCATAAGTGGAACTTGGAAGATTCTAAGCATTTTGCCTGGTGGCGTACAGAGACTTGGGTTAGTACCGTGCGAAGAAGGGTTGGGTGCGAGTGATTCTTGAAAAAAAATAAGGCCCAGTTTGTGGACTGAACATATCAGCCGATATGGCCTAACCGTCCCTCCTTGATCTAACACTACCCGTCTTTTCCGAAACGGCCCTCTTCCCAAAGAGACCGCTCCTCAAGGCGTTACTGGCAGACTTCCAAACTATTGGTGTCCAGACAGATACCGGTAGGCCAAACAACAAGCCGTTCTTTTTCAAATGCATTACAAACGGGGTAGCCTTAACCAAATCTGTGGTCGCCGATTTAGAAATCAAAATCCTGTCTCCAGAAATACAACCTATAATATGGTGCTTTGCGCAATGCCATTGCCAAATGAAACCGCACTGATCCGCTCATAGCTTACGCACGCTGCGCACCATTCCCCGCCCGTAACTTGCGTGCGTTTGGCCCGGATCACCGCCCGGTGATGGAGCCGTACAGTGTACCGGAGAGACCACCTCGGACAAGGCTACAGACGGGGACGCGTCCCAGAAACAGCAAGACCCCCGGGGGATCGTACGCAGCGACCGCGCCACTTATAGCACACAAGCACCGCTGACGAAGGGCTGGGGATGAAATACAACCATCCCCAAAATCAAGTCATACCCAATCCCTTTATAGTTCTCCAGGTAGGAATTCAACACCTACCAGAGAAGTACTGTTACCATACACACACACTAGCTCTTTTATAATCGCTGGCATACCGCCAGGGATAATCAATCACAAAAAAAAGTCCCGCTCACGAAGACCAGAAAAAAAAGTGAGTAACAACTGAAACACTTAAGAACAAGAGGATGTTGTTTTTGTCTGTTTAAGTGGTCTAGACGCTCGTTATACAAATACATTTATATCGGTAAAAGCACATGTGAAATTTAACCAAGATTAATCAAATTCACTGGAGGAAGAGGGTTCATACAAAACAAAGGGGTTTTTTTTGGCAAAAACTATGATTACTGTCATTCTAATGATAAATTCGATACCGTTCACAATGCTTACACGAGGGATTCACACCGGGATTCTTACATAACGCCGTCTGAGGGCATTCTTATTACACCGGGGATTTAAGAGTCTACAGGAAACGGTTCTACGACACGGATGGATTGGGGGAAAACAACCACGGGACACGGAAATGAGTTTACCTGTGATATATACACCCGCAGGTTGTGGGGGGGGGGTGTGGGAGTTAAGGGCTATCCTAAATATTACGTCTGAAGTATAAAAAAAAAAAAAAAAAAGTAATTAAAAACACAGGGGCATACTCGTTCTCTTTCCTTGCCGGCAGGGTGCCCATTCGCTGGCAACACCCTCATTCGGAGAGGGAGAGGGAGAGGGACAGGGCGAGGGCGAGGGAGAGGGCGAGGGAGAGGGAGAGGGGGAGGGAGAGGGAGAGGGAGAGGGAGAGGGAGAGGGAGAGTGAGAGTGAGAGTGAGAGGGTGAGGGAGAGGGAGAGAGAGAGGCAGAGGGAGAGGCAGAGGCAGAGGGAGAGGGAGAGGGAGAGGGAGAGGGAGAGGGAGAGGGAGAGTGAGAGGGAGAGGGAGAGGGAGAGGGAGAGGGAGAGGGCGAGGGCGAGGGCGAGGGAGAGGGCGAGGGAGAGGGAGAGGGAGAGGGAGAGGCAGAGGCAGAGGGAGAGGGAGAGGGAGAGGGAGAGGGAGAGGGAGAGGGAGAGGGAGAGACAGAGGAAGAGGAAGAGGAAGAGGAAGAGGGAGAGGGAGAGGGAGAGGGAGAGGGAGAGGAAGAGGAAGAGGAAGAGGGAGAGGAAGAGGGAGAGGCAGAGGCAGAGGGAGAGGCAGAGGGAGAGTGAGAGGGAGAGGGAGAGGGAGAGGGAGAGGCAGAGGCAGAGGAAGAGGAAGAGGAAGAGGAAGAGGAAGAGGGAGAGGGAGAGGGAGAGGGAGAGGGAGAGGGAGAGAGAGAGGGAGAGGCAGAGGCAGAGGCAGAGGCATAGTCAGAGGCAGAGGGAGAGGCAAAGGCAGACCAGGTGATGCTACGAGGCTATTTGTCCCGCTGCCAGGAGAAGCACCAAGGCCAAAGAGGATTCCCTTCACCTCCTCCAGGCCCGCCGAGAGACAAAAGTCGCACTCGGTTCCACTCATCTGAATTCGGAACGACCAAATCACAGTCTTGACAGAAAGCTTCAGCTATTTATCCAACAAGACATATCACAGATTATTTTCATTGTATATCACCAATATCTTTATTATTTGTGATTTTGGAAGTTTGATTTTTCTTTTTCTTTTGTTCTATGCAGGGTGGGCAATATCTTTGCTCATGCCACAAATACACCACATGTGCGCATATGAGACGATGTCATGTATGCAGTACAGGATGAAAACAAATCGCCCTTCCTTTTAAAAAAAAGCAAGAAAAAAAAAGCCCAACAACCACAGTTAAGACCATACATCAATTTGTACACATCCAGTGGAAAACAAAACTGTACCTAAAACAAAGTGCACACCAAGCTCAGTTGTATATCATCTTGGCATTTTACGAGTTTACAACCAACGACGCTGAGTAGAAAATGTGCAGTCATACTTGGCCTGGAATGATCGGGGATATATCGTAGTTAGACATTGAGGTCCTTTACGAAATGATGGCTTAGCCTCGGGCTCCGGTCACATCTCTCTCACATAATATTACAATGTCACAGGCATCTAGAAACGAGCGTCTGGCCCCAGTGAATACTCTGTACCTGTCAAAGCCGGCGGACCTTCAAATTCGGAGACAAACCACCACCTGGATTTTCAGGTTTGGTCGGAGGGAGACGAAGCCCGAGCCTGAGCCTGTTTCCGTGGATTCGCAAAGGGACAGCGACTGTGGCGGCGGCCGCAAAGCAGATCCGGACTGCCGGCTTCTGAGCATGTGCAGGATGGACCGAGGGCGTGCGCGCAAATTTCCTTGCGCACAAGCCCACCCCGAGGAAGTGACAAACGAGACCAGCTGACATCAGCATCTCAAAGTGTCTTACTGTGCGAGTATCTTCTCTTCCTCCATGAAGATTTTCTCCATCACACAGGCAAGACGTTCAATCTGGATGTCTTTAGGATTTGTCTGGAGGGTATGAGTGTAGGTGGTGGGGGGGGGGGGGAATCTGTATCTCTAAAAACCGTCCATCCTTCAATCCACGTCCACCACCATCTCAAGTCGTCTCTCATCTTCAATCCCCACCCCCTCTACTGCCCTTAAAAAAAATTAGAACAAATCTGAAAGCCTCCCATTTCCACTCTGCCCCCACCCAGACACACAGACACACAACGTCTACACAATCTTCATTGAGCTTCTCTTTGGAATCATCACTTGGTGGTTTGGGATTTTCATCTGGAGTGTATGCACACATATACATTTATATATATATATATTTATATAATATAATCTTTCCACTGTCGAGAGCTGTGGATTCAAATCAGAGCTCCGAGGTTTTCCTCGACAAGGGACACATCCTATTGCTCTTTTTGAATCATTCTTCCCCCCATCCTCCTGAGCCAGGAAGACAATCTATTTCTCTTCCACAGAGTTCATAAATTCATAATCATTGCAACAAAATCCACATCGTGGGACCTGACACCAAAGTCATTGATTTACCGTAAAAAAAAAAAGGAAGTTGCAAAATTAAGGTACTTGAAAAAAAAAAAAAAATTTAAGAAAAGGGTGTTACATAAAATCATTTTCCCTCCTTTGGATTAGGATCCACCCACAATGACATGGTCATTTTGGTTGACCAGCGAAACCGCCCGTGGACATGCCCCCCAAAAAACCCACCCCACCACCACCTGTCAATCCGACCTTCAAGAGCGCCCTCGGTGTTGGTGTGGTTGTCGTCGTCGTCGTTGCCATCACCACCTTCTATGCTTCCATCAAGATTCCCTTGATCTCGTCCAGCAGTGAGGAGAGCAGACTGCTGTCTGTGCACTTGCCATCCACTGAGATGTTCTTGTTGGGCTGAGGCAGCGAGCAACCGGTGACAATTGAAGAAGAAAAAAGTGACAAGTGACAAAATGGCAAGTGACAAATGACAACCAGCAAAAGAAAATGACACAAGCAAATGACAACCACCACAAGAAAATGACACAAGCAAATGACAACCACCACAAGAAAATGACACGAGAAAATGGCAAGTGACAAATGACAACCAGCAAAAGAAAATGACACAAGAAAATGGCAAGTGACAAATGACAACCACCACAAGAAAATGACACGAGAAAATGGCAAGTGACAAATGACAACCACCGCAAGAAAATGACACAACAAAATGGCGAGTGACAAATGACAACCAGCAAAGGAAAATGAAAATGGTGTAGACACCAAACAAATGACAAATGAAAATACCCATGAAAAAATGACAGATGCCAATGGCAAAGGGCATATGACAATCCATTTATGTCTCAGGTCACAAATGACAAATCCTGAGTTATGACATTAACTATTTTTCGTCTCTTTTTTTGTCTGACATTCAACAAATTGGACACCTTTACAAAAGAATTTATGTGAAAGACCAATAGACTGAAAAACAAAAATCAGGTGTTTTTTTATACAAAAGTAGACTGACAATTTGATAATGTCAACCTCTTTTCCACAAACCCAAACATCAAATCTGTTTAAGCTCTCTGAAATGATGTATGAAACAACTGAATGATTGAACGAGGTCTAGTTTATTTTCTCGAGGATTTTCATCCTTCATACTTTTTTTTTTAGCAAGGACACTCTTGTTTTCATGCCGATATATCAGCACAGTGAGGGATAGGGTTGGAGTTGATCCAGATAAGCTAATAATCTCGCACGGACAGCCACTAGTCCGATCGATCTCTATCCCGGATAGCCACTAATCCTAGAGGTAGATTACTCCTGGGAAGGTTTAGTCTGCACTGCAGTGATCACATGCATCCCTCCCAACTCACCATAGCTTTAAGGAGGACGCAGACTTGGTGGCCCTGGATGGACAGGCCGTAGAGGGAGGCAGTGGAACCCACCCGCTCCACCAGTGAGAGGTGCCCAAAGAAGCAAGCGCGGGCCAGCACCACGGAAAAGTCCATTTCCACGCCGGGGATGGCCAGCGACTGCTTGCTGGTCAGCTCCCCTCCGCCGAGGAGGTCGGCGTACTCCGCACTGTTTGATCAAGCGAGAAGGGAGAGAGGGGAGGGGGAGGGGAGGGGGAGGGGGGAGCAGGAGGAGGGGGATGTGGGAGGAGAGGAGGTTTGGACAAGATTGGAAAAGATGGCATTCAGAGAGAGTAGACTTGCTTCTGATCTGTTGAGCTCTGCCCCCTGCCCACCATAGCATGAGTTAGGTATTTGTTTGTTGCAAGATTACAAAAGATTGGGCCAGTAGAGGGTTCCGGGCAAAAGACAGGCTCATGAAGGTCTGAGGTGGTGGGTCTCATCATGGTCTCATTAACTGATACCCTGAGGCGAGTCTGAGGTTTCCTGATCACCACAGTCACACTACAGCTGAAACGCGACCAGAGGGAACTCGTTTACTGATACATCAAGCCGTAGGCTTGGAACCAAATTCCGGTCCAGTAAAAGTTTTCTCTGTTTGCATGCGTTTTTAATAGTCAAGCCTTTAAAGGAAGAAAAACTGACCAGGAACTTTTGAAAAGACAGGCTCATGAAGGACTAAGGTGGTGGGTCTCATTAACTGATACCCTGAGGCGAGTCTGAGGTTTCCTGATCACCACAGTCACACTACAGCTGAAACGCGACCAGAGGGAACTCGTTTACTGATACATCAAGCCGTAGGCTTGTAACCAAATTCCGGTCCAGTAAAAGTTTTCTCTGTTTGCATGCGTTTTTAATAGTCAAGCCTTTAAAGGAAGAAAAACTGACCAGGAACTTTTGAAAAGACAGGCTCATGAAGGTCTGAGGTGGTGGGTCTCATTAACTGATACCCTGAGGCGAGTCTTGGTTGATTGAGGCCGTGGGTATCTCGCGCAGTCGCCTCTTGGAGGTTTGTGAATGATTGAGACAGTGGGTTTCACGCACAAACTCATCAGGAAGGAGTGAGGAAAGGAGTGAAGTGGTGAGCTTCATTGACCAACTCCTTGAGGCAAGTCGAGATCGAGCAAGGCACTAGGTTTCATACACAAACTCATACCGGCAGATTGTGAATGACTGAGGCAGTGGGGGTCTTATCGGGAAGCATCGCCTAGAGAAGAATTCAGACAGAGGGAAGCACTGGGTTTCAAGCACAAACACAGACACACGGATTGTGAAGGATTGACACAGCGGGTCTCAAGAGGAACCAACTCCAACAGCAGAATTTGGAGTTTTTTGGACACAGCGAGGCAGCGGGTGTGCCACCCAAATTCATAAACGGCAGACTGCGAAGGACTGAGGCAGCGAACTTTTTGCAGAAACTCAAAATGAAGGATTGTGGATAATTAAGTCAGCGGCTCACATTGCGGGTGAATTAGAATGACTATTTGTAGAAATTTCAGATCCACATGGCCTCCACTCTGCGCTCCTAAGACCTCGGGCAATTAGCCAGGCTCTTGGCATGTTTTTCGGTCCAAGTGATATATTTGCCACCTCTGCCTTGCGACGATAATCTTGTCAATCCCACAGCCCCCACAACTAATCTATTTCAGGTGGAATCTCGTTAAGACAGTGGCAAATGGGGTTTCCTGATCACTACAGTCACACTACAGCCGAACCGCGACCACAGGGAACTTGTTTACTGATACATCAAGCCATAGGCTTGGAACCAAATTCCGGTCCAGTAATAGTTTTCTCGGTTTGCATGTGTTTTTAATAGTCAAGCCTTTAAAGGAAGAAAAACTGACCAGGAACTTTTGAAAAAACAAAAACAACCAAAGAAAACTTTGACTGGCCAGGGAGTTGAATCCAATGACCCTTGGTTTTGCGTACCAGCGCTCTTTACCATCTGATCTATCCAGCCCTTAGATTAGATTCAGCCACCTAACTTGAAAAAACCTGCAAAGACTAGTTGACTATTTGGGAAGGCCACCATCTAAGGGCTGGATAGCTCAGATGGTAAGAGCGCTGGTGTGCCAAAGACTAATTGACTATTTGGGAAGGCCACCATCTAAGGCCTGGATAGCTCAGATGGTAAGAGCGCTGGTGTGCCAAAGACTAATTGACTTTTTGGGAAGGCCACCATCTAAGGGCTGGATAGCTCAGATGGTAAGAGCACTGGTGTGCCAAAGACTAGTTGCCTATTTGGGAAGGCCACCATCTAAGGGCTGGATAGCTCAGATGGTAAGAGCGCTGGTGTGCCAAAGACTAGTTGACTATTTGGGAAGGGCACCATCTAAGGGCTGGATAGCTCAGATGGTAAGAGCGCTGGTGTGCCAAAGACTAGTTGACTATTTGGGAAGGGCACCATCTAAGGGCTGGATAGCTCAGATGGTAAGAGCACTGGTGTGCCAAAGACTAGTTGACTATTTGGGAAGGCCACCATCTAAGGGCTGGATAGCTCAGATGGTAAGAGCGCTGGTGTGCCAAAGACTAGTTGACTATTTGGGAAGCCCACCATCTAAGGGCTGGATAGCTCAGATGGTAAGAGCGCTGGTGTGCCAAAGACTAGTTGACTATTTGGGAAGGCCACCATCTAAGGGCTGGATAGCTCAGATGGTAAGAGCGCTGGTGTGCCAAAGACTAGCTGACTATTTGGGAAGGCCACCATCTAAGGGCTGGATAGCTCAGATGGTAAGAGCGCTGGTGTGCCAAAGACTAGTTGACTATTTGGGAAGGCCACCATCTAAGGGCTGGATAGCTCAGATGGTAAGAGCACTGGTGTGCCAAAGACTAGTTGACTATTTGGGAAGGCCACCATCTAAGGGCTGGATAGCTCAGATGGTAAGAGCGCTGGTGTGCCAAAGACTAGTTGACTATTTGGGAAGCCCACCATCTAAGGGCTGGATAGCTCAGATGGTAAGAGCGCTGGTGTGCCAAAGACTAGTTGACTATTTGGGAAGGCCACCATCTAAGGGCTGGATAGCTCAGATGGTAAGAGCGCCGGTACACAAAACCAGAGGTCCGGGGTTCAAATCCGGAAGAAAACAAAAATCCATTTTTTTTCACCACCATATGATAAAAATTAGTCATACTGGTTCTTAACACAGGGCATGTAGATCCATTCACAAGAGCATGTGTCAATAAGAGTCCTACTCGATGTACAGTTAAAAGGGAATGAAACCCAGAGAAAAATGTTGGCTTATCTGATTGGGTGTTAAAAACAACCTACAATTACCTATGAGAAATTTCTCAACTTTGATGGCCGCAGCCCACTTTCTAAACAACTCGGGTCTCTTGTCCTTGTTGGGAACTGCATGGAAAGATTTCCCCAGCTTTTTCCCGCTGGCATTTTGACATCCAAAAGCCTGGCAGTACACCATCGTTCAGCTCGCGAGTGTATAACTGCACGCAGTATATACATGTAGTAGAGGTACATCCGTCCGGGCCCATGCGGGAGTTTTCCGTTGTGATGTCATACCCCCCGTAATAATTGGCGGGCCCTTCAAAAAAGATGGCGGCTTGCGGGAACGCGAATTCGACCACCGGATTCCATGATTTTTCCCTCTTTATGAAACTCGTAGGTGAGTAGCACATAGGTAATTGTAGGTTGTTTTGAACACCCAATCAGATAAGCCAACCATTTTTCTCTGGGTTTCATTCCCCTTTAACACTGCATCCTCAGTTATTTGCCCGCTTGCTTGCTGAGAAACCCGTCCAAGTTGCTTGGTTTTTTTTTTTCAGCAGGCAATCTGTCAAAGCACTCAGCATACAGTAATAACTATTGAGTATGGCAAACCATTGTCGAAGTAAAGGCCTTTAATCCACTCATTTTGTGTGTGTGCCAAGGCTTCATCATATGTGACCCAGGCACAGCATAATGAGGAATAACCCCCACTTTTGAGATTTTGAGATTTTCTAATAATGTGAAAGAGTACACCATTAGCTTTCGATTGATATCAAATCTTTTTCCGTATGAACTTTGTTGTAAATAGTACAAGGGGACTTCGCTCGTTCATTTGGCACCAGACACAATATAGCAGCACCAGTCTAACTCCTCGAAAGCGGCCATTCAAAAAGGCAGGAACTTTACATTTTCATGAAAACAGTACACATTTAGAGACAGATTTCGGAAAAATCCTTCGGACATAATATGCTCCAATACATTAACTTTCCGAAAATACAAAAAAAACTAAAATTGATTTTTAATCGAATTGAGAAGATACTTTGACTTCAGGCGTTGTTTACTGGAAAAGTGTTTTGGTGGGATATTCCTCATGTCGCTGTGTCGGGTCACATATAGGGCTCTAAAACCAGGGACCCTGTTTTTGTAATGCATAATGCACAATATTATGAGGCCTATTCTGGCAGTCCTACATGCAATCCTAGCTCGAGACCTGCTCTATCCATATGAGCAGTCACCATTAATGTGCGACCCAGGCTCAATCACATGTGAGCAGGACAAACTGGGCTGTAGCCCAATGGCCCATAATTATATCTGTGCACAAAACAAGGTCACTAGCTCAAGACACAGCTTTTGAGTCAGTGTTTTTCAATTTTGTTCCTCCTGGCCATCTTAGATTGGATTGTCCTTACTCTGCTTGTCCTTGGATTGTCCTTACTCTGTTTTCTCCTTCCCTCTTACCCTCCGGCCCAATCTCTTCCCCTTCATCCCAAGTCCTTGCCCCATCTCTTCCCCTTCTCATCCTGACCTATCACATCTCTGATACATGTGCATAATTTTCTCCTTGTTTGGTATTTATTCATCAATTCACATGTACAGGTATCTCCCATCTTGAATTTCCATGATATAGACTGTATGATCTTTCTCACCTTCAATGTACTACTCGTTCGTTTTCCTTGGCCGAATAAATAAATAAATAATAATAATAATAATGGACAGTGCAGGGCTTGAGCAAAGACTATGCAACTAACATCTGTTTCCTGCCAAGAGCCTAGCCAGTATGCCTGCCTATATACCGTCAAGAGAGTGTTGAAAGAGACAGCGTTGTATAGCCTCGATCCATGGCGCTGGATTGCACCATACAGTACATTGGGGTCACCCAATGGTTCCCTTGCTGCCTCTGTGATTGTTAACCACTTCGCGCCGGGACCTCCGAATCCGGAGGTCAATTGGATTGCCTATGCAACGGGGCCCTCCGAATCCGGGCACCACTATTGTCCACATTCTAAACAAAGACTCTCTTCAGCTTAGAACAAAGCAATACGAATCAGTACTCAAAGACCCTTTTTGACGCAAGTTGCCACATGAATTGCAAGATTAGCAGCAGTAATTGTGCAATTGTGGGACTTTTACTGTGGAGGATCGAGGGATACCGTGCTGCAGCTGAAAGCACGCGGGGGACATTGTCTTTGCATGCCACACAGCCCAACGGTCGTCGGTGTGGCATTGGTATTCCCCCCACATTCTTTACCGTAATCTGTACGCTCGTTTGTGGCCGACCAACTCGAAGATTTGACTGCCTGGAGTTGAGGCTGGAGTCTGTGGACAGGGATTGTCAGCAGCGTACACGCACGCACACACACACGTCCGTTACGGTCCATTGACGATGCACAAAGGGCCCTTTTTCGAACGGATAATCTCTTGACAAAAGCCACAACGACGTCCGAATTGTGCCAGGTTTTACTCTCTTGTACCCATAGTATACCCGTATCGATTTATTTCACATAAATATATTGTTCCGATTGTTTTAGCGAGATTTGAAAATGATGCATTGTTCAAAAACCCCCGTATGGCGGTCATCGGCGCTGAAAAACCCCCCGGCGCGAAGTGGTTAATGGGCATGTGCTGCCTGGCAGGGAAACACTGATAAGGATACTGTAGGGTTGAAGAGCTCCAAGCTCGTGAAATAAAAACCACCCTCAAAAGCTCACCTGGAACACTGCTTGGCCACAAAGTAGGCACACACTGGCATGTGCACTTTGAAGTCTATCTTCTCACTGGTAGAGCCAGCATCGTCCTTGGGAAAAAAACATCAGACGGGGATTTAACTCGGTGATATGTGACCCGCTCTATAAAAAGGGGCATTATGTCGCACTATGCTATAACGCACACAGGGCTGTTCAATTGCAGAGAAGGTGAACAATCATCCCATGGGCGATTGTCTGTTTTCTTGTTTTTGTGTGTGTTCTATGATATCCATAGTTTAATTAAAAGTTGACAGGAATGACAAAATTGATGAATAAAGGTGAAGCAAAAAGGTGTTTTTGTATCCATTGTTTGTGTCTTTTGTTTCACTGACACAATGTTTAACGCACTTTATCTCTGAATGCACTTTCCGTAATTTGGAAAATATGAATATGCAAAAATCAATATATCTCAAGAACGGAAAATGCTACAAGGGTAAAACAAACACCAAATGAAAGTTATGAAAAGGAAAACCTAGCTATGTATAAACCTTTTTTCCCAATCTGCAACATAATACTCCTTTTTACAGTGCAGGTCACATACATATATACAAAAATGTTGCAAACTGCTTATTGACTAAAATTACCAAAATGCAAATCTCAAAATTTTGTGGGCCTGACGTTTCGATCCTAGCAGGACCTTTCTCATTAGGCCCACTAAATTTTGAGAGGGATTTATTAACTCATAACATTGCGGCAGTGGACTGGGCTGAGAGGGGGAAGGGAACCTACTTGGTGTGCACTACCCGCCATCAGGAGACTGTTGGATCCCAACCCAAGGGAGGGAGGGAGGGAGGGACGGAGGGAGGGAGGGAAGGAGGAAAAGGGGGAGGAAGGGAGGGAGGGACGGAGGGAGGGAGGGAAGGAGGAAAGGGGGGAGGAAGGGAGGGAGGGAGGGAGGGAGGGAAGGAGGGAAGGGGGGAGGAAAGGGGGAGGAAGGGAGGGAGGGAGGGAGGGAGGGAGGGAGGGAGGGAGGGAGGGAGGGAGGGAGGGAGGGAGGGAGGGAGGGAGGGAGGGAGGGAGGGAGGGAGGGAGGGAGGGAGGGAGGGAGGGAGGGAGGGAGGGAGGGAGGGAGGGAGGGAGGGAGGGAGGGAGGGAGGGAGGGAGGGAGGGAGGGAGGGAGGGAGGGAGGGAGGGAGGGAGGGAGGGAGGGAGGGAGGGAGGGAGGGAGGGAGGGAGGGAGGGAGGGAGGGAGGGAGGGAGGGAGGGAGGGAGGGAGGGAGGGAGGGAGGGAGGGAGGGAGGGAGGGAGGGAGGGAGGGAGGGAGGGAGGGAGGGAGGGAGGGAGGGAGGGAGGGAGGGAGGGAGGGAGGGAGGGAGGGAGGGAGGGGGGAGGGGGGAGGGAGGGAGGGAGGGAGGGAGGGAGGGGGGAGGGAGGGAGGGAGGGAGGGAGGGAGGGAGGGAGGGAGGGAGGGAGGCAGGGAGGGAGGGAGGGAGGGAGGAGGGAGGGAGAGAGGGAGGGAGGGGAGGGGGAGGGAGGAAGGGAGGGAGGGAGGGAGGGAGGGAGGGAGAGATGGACGGAGGGAGGGAGGGAGGGAGGGAGGGAGGGAGGGAGGGGGAGGGAGGGAGGGAGGGAGGGAGGGAGGGAGGGAGGGAGGGAGGGAGGAGGGAGGGAGGGAGGAGGGAGGGAGGGAGGGAGGGAGGGAGGGAGGGGAGGGGGAGGGAGGGAGGGAGGGAGGGAGAGATGGACGGAGGGAGGGAGGGAGGGAGGGAGGGAGGGAGGGAGGGAGGGAGGGAGGGAGGGAGGGAGGGAGGGAGGGAGGGAGGGAGGGAGGGAGGGAGGGAGGGAGGGAGGGAGGGAGGGAGGGAGGGAGGGAGGGAGGGAGGGAGGGAGGGAGGGAGGGAGGGAGGGAGGGAGGGAGGGAGGGAGGGAGGGAGGGGGGAGGGGGGAGGGAGGGAGGGAGGGAGGGAGGGGGGAGGGAGGGAGGGAGGGAGGGAGGGAGGGAGGGAGGGAGGGAGGGAGGCAGGGAGGGAGGGAGGGAGGGAGGAGGGAGGGAGAGAGGGAGGGAGGGGAGGGGGAGGGAGGAAGGGAGGGAGGGAGGGAGGGAGGGAGGGAGAGATGGACGGAGGGAGGGAGGGAGGGAGGGAGGGAGGGAGGGAGGGGGAGGGAGGGAGGGAGGGAGGGAGGGAGGGAGGGAGGGAGGGAGGGAGGAGGGAGGGAGGGAGGGAGGGAGGGAGGGAGGGAGGGAGGGAGGGAGGGGAGGGGGAGGGGGAGGGAGGGAGGGAGGGAGGGAGAGATGGACGGAGGGAGGGAGGGAGGGAGGGAGGGAGGGAAGGAGGGAGGGAGGGAGGGAGGGAGGGAGGGAGTGGTAGAGGAGTAATGGAGAGTGAGCCTTGTCGTACCTTCAGCATATAGGTGAGAGTTCCGCGCAGCCTCTGCGGCATCGTGATGCTCTTGATGGTGAAAGCAAACTGGCCCTCGTTGGTCATGCCCGGCGGTAGCTGGAACGGCACCTTGACTCCTTCGTGCTGACTCGTCATGTCCTGCGAGCAAGGGAGCCATGCCGCACAGAAATAATGACTACGAGTGCGGACACGATTTGGTCCGGTCCCCTCCCTCCTCAGAGGGTCCTTCTGTGAAGGCTGATCCTGTCCGATTGGCTCCGTCCTCTTTGCTAGGCCGGAAACTCAGATTAGTGGGAGAGACTCCCACCATGCCGATCCATAGATGAGATTTCATTTGCAAGTTGGCATTGCAGTTAAAAATCAGGTTGTAAGCCATAGCCTAACTTTTCAAATACAATGAAGTCGATACAAAAAACTGTTGCAAACTGCTCACTGAGTAAAATGACCCGCAATACATAAATATCAAAAGTAAGAGCGGCTAACATTTCGATCCTAGCAGGACCTTTCTCAAAGACAAAGTGACGAGGACATTCAGGGCTTTCCTTCCCCTGACTGTCTGTGCATGTCCTTGTCACTTTGCCTTTGAGAGAGGTCCTGCTAGGATCGAAATGTCAGGCCCTCTAACTTTTGAGGCAATGAAGGAAGGTCCGGTCGCAGTCAAGTCATAGGCAATGATAAGCATCAATCATAAATCTGGGATATTCCAACTAGACTGAGGGTGACTCTTTCGGGCGAGGCATTTGGACAGCTGCACGAGACAAGTCCTGCAGATTGGTGACAAGGACTTTTTGGCAACCCCCCCCTCTCTCCCTAGTGGTCCACCAACGAGGTCCGCGCTAGCCTAGCCTGGCAGCCTGCAGCCTGGGGGGACAGGAGGGACTGGCAGCAGACCTACCCCTCGTATGAGCTTGGTGTTGAGGGAATCCAGCACGTTGAAGTCCAGCGACTTGGCCTGGGAGGTGGTGAGGTTGCTGAAGATGACCGACACCACCACCTGGTTGGGGTTCTTGAGCTCCACTCGCGTCTCGTACACCTGGAGGAGGCCGGAGGGATAAGACGCACAACGCTAAGATCCCAAGGTTTCCATGGTCAGAATCACAATGTGGAAAGTAAGCAACAACGGTGTCTCATTTATCTCTTTTGAGAGTGAGTGTGGCTCTGAGGAGAGCCACTAACTCCACATTTTGGGAAGTTTTTGCCAAAATTATTCCTATGATGCAACATGGTACCCGCTGTCACAGTTTGCACAGACAAACTATGCCGCGGAATGATAGGCAGACAGTATTAAAATTCCAAAGGCAAAAAAAGAAGAAGAAACGATGAGAGTTTTCTGGCTAAATAATATACAATTATTTAATTCACTAATTTCTGACCAGCTCCTTAAACACACCCAAACTGGTGATAATAAAAACAAACTAAAAAAAACCAAACAAACACTCCTGTTAGCTTTCTCTAGAAGGCCTTTGGTCTACACGCAAGAAGGAAAAAAAAAACACTATAGAAAACACTACCGGTACCTGGATCCTGTTCACCAATGCAATGCAAAGTCGGTTTTCTAACCCCCTCTCTATTCTACCCCGAAAGTGAAACAAATCTTAACCCCGTATCAAAAATGAACAGATAGTAATTGCAAATTACTATCTGGCTATACATATGGCTATACATATTCAAATCCACCACACGACCTCCACCAGCTCGGTGGTCAAGTGGTTAAGACATCTGCACTAGAAAGCGGGAGTCATGGGTTTGAATACCGCTTGAGCGGAGCCTTTCTTATTTTCGCAAGAGATGACTTACAACGCTCGGGCAAGAGCTGTCGACAACAATTTTTTTTTTAGCCCAACACAGCACTGCAAGGAAGCTGTGTTGAGTTATCCGACCAGCGGACATCCTTGTCACCACAGGATGAGTGCATCCAGTCTTGAGCCAAGCTCTCAGCCACTGCACGACCTCCCTCCTTTCAGCGAGCGAGCGTTTTTTAGAAAGCAGGAGTCGCCAGTTTGAATCCTGGTCGAGCTGCCTGTCATGTTTTCGTTTTGTCTTCCCCCGGCAGGCAATCGGGCAAAGCACCGAGCGCACAGCGTTCATCATGCATCGGGTCGAGCAAAACCTGCCCGGATCACAGTCTCACATCAGTGAATGTCAGCCAGTTCGGATCAGACTAGCAGAATGTCTGAAAACAGATAGATGAGGAGCTTCATAGCTCTGTTACTTCTACAGCCAAGCAAACAGACCTTATTGAAGTCACAACTGATATTGAAACCCTAGCTAAGACAAGATCTCCATATCTAAATTTTGAACTGCTCATATAACAACACGACCTTAGAGACAATTTAGGTCGCCTGATTTCTGCAAACTTATAAGTCCTTGCAAAAGGAAACCCCACATTGTTTTCTCAAAGAGCCTCAGTGATGAGGCGGATCACTCACCATCTTCATAGAAGCGTTCTCCGCCAAGAGACGATAACTGGACATGGGCTGCAAAGGGAAATAAGAAGGGATCATGTAGGAAGTCCTGGAATCAAAGCTAATGTCCCTACAACGGCTGCGGCAAGAAAATAAAAGTACCACACTTTCGCATCGCACTCAAAATTGGCAGTTGATGAGTCAAGTCACGAAGAATGCCATCGTGCTGCCCTCTCAAGAGTCTTAACCACTTCGCGCCGGGACCTCCGAATCCGGAGGTCAATTGGATTGCCTTTGCAACGGGGCCCTCCGAATCCGGGCACCACTATTGTCCACATTCTAAACAAAATCTCTTTTCAGCTTAGAACAAAGCAATACAAATCAGTACAAAGACCCTTTTTGACGCAAGTTGCCACATGAATTGCAAGATTAGCAGCAGTAATTGTGCAATTGTGGGACTTTTACTGTGGATGATCGAGGGATACCGCGCTGCCACTGAAAGCATGCGGGGGACATTGTCTTTGCATGCCACACAGCCCAACGGTCGTCGGTCTGGCATTGGAATTCCCCCCACATTCTTATCCGTAATCTGTACGCTCGTTTGTGGCCGACCAACTCGAAGATTTGACTGCCTGGAGTGGAGGCTGGAGTCTGCGGTCAGGGATTGTCAGCAGCGTACACGCACGCACACACACACGTCCGTTACGGTCCATTGACGATGCACAATGGGCCATTTTTCGAACGGATAATCTCTTGACAAAAGCCACAACGACGTCCGAATTGTGTCAGGTTTTACTCTCTTGTACCCATAGTATACTCGTATCGATTTATTTCACATAAATATATTGTTCCGATCGTTTTAGCGAGATTTGAAAATGATGCATTGTTCAAAAACCCCCGTATGGCGGTCATCGGCGCTGAAAAACCCCCCGGCGCGAAGTGGTTAATAAAATGTGTAGAGAACACAGGAGTGGCCAATGAGCATTACTCCTTCCTACAGGGCCCTAATGTCTATCTACACGTACCTCTCCATTATGCACAGTTGCCAACCATTCCTGTTCTGGACGAATCATTCCTCTTTTTTTTGGTAAAAATGTATCACTTTTTACAAGCTCTTGACAACAGATTCCGACGTTTGGCTTGGAAATAAACATGTATTCCTATGTAATTTGCTCTGTGATTCCTCCTTTTTTTTTTAGCAGTATCAATAATTTCCTTTAAGATAGATTGACAGCTATGCATTATGTAGAGGGCCTGATGTTTTGATCCTAGCGAGATGATTCAATCCTGGCAGGTTCTGTACCTCAAAGGCAGAATGTCAAGGCCAAACCAGGTAGGAAAGGGGCAGAGGGAGTGGGATACGAATCACAGGGATAAAAAGACAAACGAATGAAGCCAATTGTCCATTGACTTATCATAATCCCAGGGAAATTCAGTGACAGAAAAAAAAAAAATGCAACCTGGGCCATTTTTCAGAGAGCTGCTTAAGCGTGAAAATCTGCTAAGCAGGAAAGGTCTTTCTTGTGTAAACACGATAACAAACCCCACTTCGTAGTGACGTCAATCGGTTTTGACTTGGATTCCACTTCTTCTTTGCTTAGCAAATCAAGCAAATTTGGGCGCTTAAGCGGCTCTAGGACATTGGCGAGTGCCTGCTGACTCCAACGACCAAATCTGCGACTCTTCAACCAATTTTGGAGGGCCTGACGTTTCGATCCTTTCGGGAACATTTCCCAAAAAGGCTACTACCATTCTCAACGCAGTTAGGGGCCTGGGACCGATTTCACTAACACTTTGCGATCTTCGCAAACGCCAAAATCGATCGCTTAGTCTGAAATCCATCGCAACTTGTGTGTTTGGGGGAATAATGCAGGCACAGTAACAATAATCCTTTTTCAGAACCACACAAAACTCTAAAAGGGGATTGTACGTACGCGGTGCCAGCGGTAGATTTCACCAAACTCATCGCTGCTTACGATCAATCGCAAGACAACGAGCGACGCACAGAAACCATACGCCGTATCACAGCTTGCGATGGGTCATCCATAGTGTAAACTGATCCTGAGTTGGGAGGGATTTCAGATTTTGGCGTTTTGATCGCAAAGCGTTAGTGAAATCGCCCCCCCCAGGTTCCACTGTGACACTCACCGGGATGGTTACTTCAGGTACCTCTTCCTGGGGCGTTCCATTCTCCAGCTTCTCCTCGGTCCTCCCAGTCTCCGCCTCCCCTCCCTCCTCCTCCTCCTCCTCCACTTCTCCCCGATGCTTGTGGGAGTGCTTCTTCTTTTTCTTCTCCTTCTCCTTCTTGGCCTTCTTCTCCTTCTTGTGGTGGTGCTTGCTGCGCTTCTGCGGGAGGAAAAGAACCAGGCGACCAAAATAGAACAGAGACCGTAGACGCGATATGAATTTGCTTTGAGGGGGAACGTAATTCGGGTGGGGGTGCCAGCAAGAAGCATTCAACCATTAACGGCCGCATATCTCCGGGGATCACGGCCCCGCTTTCATCCAGATGCATCCTCTCATTCAGATGCAAACAACCAATTGGTGTAAACCTGGCTACAGCAGCCCGGGGAATCACACAAAGCAGATGCAGCTTGTGTTCAATTTAAATCAAGGTAAAAACAAGGTACAAAACTGACAGGGAAGTTTAAAAACAAATTTGAAAAATGGCAACCAAAACTTAGACTAAATTTTTTTTTTGAGGGGCCATATTTCTATTTTTTTTTTAAACTGAGACCCAACAGCTACTGCCGTGATGCTTTTTGTTTTGGCAGCTAGAGCAACTGTTCAAGACGAGCTCTGGGCAGCCCCTGAAAGGGCTCCTACTACCTCAGTGGCTGGGGCTGGGCCTGTCTCCTCCTCAGCGACTTCTGGGACGGCTGATTCTGTCCGACCGGCTCCTCCCTCTTTGCTAAGCCAGAAACTCAGATCATCCTGGCAAACGAGAGAGGACATAACAAAGACATCTGACTCTTGCGCAAAAATATTGTAAACTGCTTACCGACCACAATGCAAATCTCAAAAGTGGAAAAATCTTGATACTAGCAGGAACCTTTCCTAAAGGAATGAACCCTTTCTCAATCGATGAGAAAGTAATTCAGAGAGCGTTTGTCCTTCTTGGGGTATAATTTGCACTGTGTGCTCAGTGCTTTGCCCCTTTGTCCGGGAATCAATCTCCGACTCCTGCTTTCTAGTGCATAAGAGAAAAGGGGGATTTACACTTAGCCACTCCTTACAAAGGAGTCCCATTGTGTTAACTGCCCACTGTGTTTACTGACCTATCAGCAGTCAGATCTGTATGGCTACAACAAGCATAATTAGAGTGCACACAAATGGGTGAGCTAATGAACAACAATGAACTGTAGTTAAACTTTAGCTGTTTAAAGTCAGGGATGAACTACTTCCTTTTGTGATATACAAAAATGTTGCAAACTGCTTACTGACTAAAATTACCAAAATGTAAATCTTAAAATTTAGTGGGCCTGACGTTTCGATCCTAGCAGGACCTTTTTCAAAGGCAGAGTGACAAGGACAAAACAGATACATGTACACGAAGGAAGGGGGGGGGAAAGAGTGAATAGGACACGGATGAGAAACAGAGGACAAAGAGTGAAGCTGGTAGGGAGAGATCAAAGGGAAGGGCAAGGAGTAGGGTAGGGTTTAGTGAGAGGAGGGGGAAAGATCAAAGAGAAGGGCAAGGAGTAGGGTAGGGATTAGTGACATGTATCTGTTTTGTCCTTGTCACTCTGCCTTTGAGAAAGGTCCTGCTAGGATCGAAACGTCAGGCCAACTAAATTTTAAGATTTACTTCCTTTTGTGTTATCTGCAGACAGTAGCAGGGCGTGAAAGTGGATATTGAAGCTGAATGCAGACTTGAGATGAGGCTAGCATTCCCCTCCCATCGCACTCACCTTGCCAGGCTCCTCTGCCTTGACCTCTGCCACGGCTGGGCTGGTAGTCTCCGCCGCAGCCTCAGCCACCCCGCC
Source organism: Luidia sarsii (assembly GCA_949987565.1). Classification (NCBI taxonomy): domain Eukaryota; kingdom Metazoa; phylum Echinodermata; class Asteroidea; order Paxillosida; family Luidiidae; genus Luidia; species Luidia sarsii. Next base: position 16,511,810 of record OX465113.1, read on the forward strand.
ATTGGTCTGCGGCACCGCGGCTGCTTCCTCCTCCTCCTCCTCCTCCATCCCAGGCATCAGGTAAACCTCTTTCTCGTTGGCCGCCGATGCCACACCTGGGACCTCCTCTGATGCCTTGACCGACTTCTTGTGCTGAGTGGCCCACCAAAAATATATAAACGTTTAAATGGTTAGGAAGAAAACAGAAGTAGTGGAGGCAAACCCTGTGGGACTTGGTGCCCTGCCAACTGGCCCGGGTGCCCTGCCAACTGGCCTGGGTGGCCTGCCAACTGGCCTGGGTGGCCTGCCAACTGGCCTAGGTGGCCCGCCAACTGGCCTGGGTGGCCTGCCAACTGGCCTGGGTGGCCTGCCAACTGGCCTGGGTGGCCTGCCAACTGGCCCGGGTGGCCTGCCAACTGGCCCGGGTGGCCTGCCAACTGGCCTGGGTGGACTGCCAACTGGCCTGGGTGGCCTGCCAACTGGCCTGGGTGGCCTGCCAACTGGCCTGGGTGGACTGCCAACTGGCCTGGGTGGCCTGCCACCTGGCCTGGGTGGCCTGTCAACTGGCCTGGGTGCCCTGCCAACGGGCCTTGGCACCCATCCAACTGGCCTTGGCACCTAGCCAACTGGCCTTGGTGCCTTAACAACTGGGCCCTGGTACCCTGTCCAAGTGGGGCTTGGTGTCTCTCAGAATTCCGCCGTATTACAGTGGCCGAGGCGGCCTTGCCCTTTGAAAAAAAAAATTTAAAAAAATAGGCGTTTACCTTCTTCTCCTTCTTGTTCTTCTTCTCCTTGTGCTCCTTGTCCTTGCTGCGGTGGTGGTGATGGCGGTGCTTCTTGGAGGGCTTGCCGGCCGCCACGCCCTCGTCCATGGCCTCCTGCCCAGTCTCCACCTTCAGCCCGCCCTCCACGGTGCGGTGGCCTCGGATGGGAATCTTGTCGCCGTCGTCCAGCGGCCTGCCGTCGAGAGCAATGCCGACAATTATGAGACAACGCCAGCGCTCAGTCGCTGCGCTCGGATCGCACCGAGAAGGCGCGCCCTACCCGGATAATCCATTTGTACATCACGGTGGATAAGCACATCTTACCACGCACATTTTGTCATAACAAGAATGAAATTCAACCTCCGTTTTTTTTTTTTTTTTTTTCACAAAGCCTGAGCCTAAGTACGAGCCTAAGTCTGTGAAAATCAATGGCTCTGGCTTAGGCTCAGGCTTCCCGCCATGGCTTAAAATGCAAGGCTGTCAATTTAGGATAAATAGGTTTGCGGAGACACCATGTAAATTCTCTTTTGCTCCTGCATTCTCCTGAAGACGAGCAGAGCATACTGTTCGAAACGTCGAGTTCCTCCGGTTCTTTTCATAACCACACTTACTCACAAAAGAGAATTTACATGGTGTCTCCGCAAACCTATTTATCCTGATATTCTCACCATGCAAACCTTCAAATCTCAGCTGTCAATTTACATTAGTTGAGACTGCAAATTCAATCTCTGGTTCATAACCTCGGAACGGGATACCGAGCTATGGGATGAGGTCAAGGGTTTGGAATGGGGAAAGGTTGGGATTTGGTGAAGGCCCAGGGAAGAATGGGGCTTGACGTAGTGACCCACTGATCCTTACCTGTCCAGATCGATGTCCAGGGCCCGATGGGGGTCGTCCGCTGCACGGTCATCCTCGTCATCATCGGAGTAAGTGGCTCCCTGTGTGAACACAACCAGACAAGGATACTTAGCACCAAGAGGGTACATGTACCGTATGCTGCACACAAGTGGCAGGTAGGCATCTACATGTAATGTACAAATCTGAGCCATGGCTAATGAGACACTCTTCCTACTCATTGGCTGTGGCTTCAAATAATGTGTATGGAGTGGCAGGTAGGCATCTTATGTACAAATCTGAGCCATGGCTAATGAGGCACTCTTCCTACTCATTGGCTGTGGCTTCAAATAATGTGTATGGAGTGGCAGGTAGGCATCTTATGTACAAATCTGAGCCATGGCTAATGAGACACTCTTCCTACTCATTGGCTGTGGCTTCAAATAATGTGTATGGAGTGGCAGGTAGGCATCTTATGTACAAATCTGAGCCATGGCTAATGAGACACTTTTCCTACTCATTGGCTGTGGCTTCAAATAATGTGTATGGAGTGGCAGGTAGGCATCTTATGTACAAATCTGAGCCATGGCTAATGAGACACTCTTCCTACTCATTGGCTGTGGCTTCAAATAATGTGTATGGAGTGGCAGGTAGGCATCTTACGTACAAATCTGGGCCATGGCTAATGAGACACTCTTCCTACTCATTGGCTGTGGCTTCAAATAATGTGTATGGAGTGGCAGGTAGGCATCTTATGTACAAATCTGAGCCATGGCTAATGAGACACTCTTCCTACTCATTGGCTATGGCTTCAAATAATGTGTATGGAGTGGCAGGTAGGCATCTTATGTACAAATCTGAGCCATGGCTAATGAGACAAT